>CM050415.1:43283728-43703728 GCA_027564155.1 Gymnocypris eckloni scoliostomus
TTCTTCTTCTTCATGTTTAGATTGAATATCTCCTTTCTCTCTTTCCATTCTCTCTCTCTGTTCTTTCAGTCTCTGATTAAATTCATCACAATCCCACTGTTCTTTCTCTCTTCTTTTCTTGTCCTCTTCTTCTCTTCGCCTCTTTTCCTCTTGTGTCTGTTTCTCCCATTTCTCTCGTTCTCTCTTCATCTTATTTTGCATTTCTCTCTCTTTCTCCTCTCTCTTTCACTCGTGATTTATATCTCTCTTCTCTCCCATTAAACTCTTCTTCTCTTCTCTTTCTCTCATTGTCATGATTCTTTCTTTCAATCTCTATTCTGTTCATCAGTCTGTCAATTTCTATCTGTAGATTTTCTTTTTCTTTCTTTACAGTCTCCTTTTCTTGACTCATTTCATCTTTAAACATCTCTCTTTCTCTTTTCATCTCGTCTCTCATGTGCTCCTCCTGTTCCTTCATTTCTCTTTTATATCGTTCTTCTCTTTCTCTGAGCTCTTCTTCTCTTTCTCTGACTCTGTCCATCAGGATCTTCATCTGTTGTTCTTGTTTCTCTCTCTCCATCTGTCTGAACATCTTACACGAGTAGTAGCTCCCTCCGTTTTCTTTCACCATGTTGTCTATCTTCTCCAGTAGATCAGTCACCTGTGTTCGGTCTTCAGTCTGATTATTATTGAACACATGACATCTGTTTTCACATGCTTCAATCAGCTTCATCAGAGGAGATCCAGGTTTTCCCAAACACTGATCGATGGTTTTCTTCTTCAGAGAGTCTCCTCTGGTGAAGAGCACCATGGTGTACATTAGAGATTTCTCACCAAACATCTCTTGGATGATCTTCACTGAAGTTTCCTCTTCTTTAGTGAATCGTCCCAGAGGAATCAGCAAGAGAAACACATGAGGTCCAGGCAGGATCATGGAGATGCAGTGTCTGATTTCTCTCTGGATTTCTTCATTACTGAGTTCAGTATCGAACAGTCCTGGAGTGTCGATCACAGTAACACATCGCCCGTTGATTTCAGATGTTTCTCTCTGACTTTCTTTAGTCACTGATTCAAAAGATTCTTCTGCTGTAAACGCTTCTCTTCCTAAGATTGTGTTTCCAGTTGCACTTTTCCCGGCTCCAGTTTTTCCCAGCAGCACAATCCTAAGATCATCTTCACTCTCTGATGAACCTGGAAAAGAGGAAATTCATCAGTTGCCGAAATCTTAATTTCCTGTGTAACACTGAAACTTGACCTTTGACCTCATTTTAGTACAATCAGAATGTTTAACTTTCTATGTGTTTTTATATAAAAAAAATGTTTTACTTTAGAATGTTGAATTTTGCAGTACTTCTGTTTAAAATACATATGTATGAAACTCTAATATAGTATCAAACACTACTGTAGTAAAAATACAAATGTAAAACTTGCTGTGTAGTTTAAGACCAAAATATATTTTTTCGGAGTGTCTATTTACACTAAGTGCAAATGGCCCGCCTTGTTGGCAAAGGCTATTTACACTAACTCCTCACTAATATGTGATTGGGACAGTCAACATTATAAAAAGACTCTTGAACTGCATCAGCTTCAGTGGTGTAGATGGTAAGACAAGCGCCCTTTTGACGCGATCGTCCCGTGTTCAAGTCTTCCTTTTGCCAAACTTTTTTCTCCCTTTTCAAATCACATAACACATCGGAAAGGCATTTATTTTCAATAAAAATGAAGGAAAAACTCAAAAAGGTTTAAAATAAAGTATCAGGTAGGGTTAGGGTAGGTGTAGGGAGGGCTTTATTGTCCCAATAAGGTGGCATCCATTTAATAATTTGAATTAAAACTATAATTTACACTCAATAAGTTATTATTGCATACTGTTTTAATGTACTACAATACTGAGGTGCAGATAATTGCCACTATTTACAATAATTGGTGTGTCAAGATGGCGCTGAGGATGGCAGCCGTGTTGCGTGCTCCGGGAAAACTTTGCAGTTTTTCGTATGTTTTATTAGTTTTTTTGTTATTTTACGTGTTAGTATAACTGTCTACGATAGAGACACGCTTTTGAACATTGGTTCCTCCGTCGCGCAACACAAACCGGACTTTGAGTTTTTGAATGCCGGTGGACTGTTCACAGACACGGTATCGGAGCCCTTTGTGTGGGTTGCGAAATCGAGGAGACGCCGCCGACGCCGAAAAAGAGGAAAAAGAGTTGGCGTTCTCGTCAGACTGAGACGCAGAGCTTTCCGACCTCCTCTTCCAACCATTTTACTGGCCAACGTTCAGTCACTGGATAACAAACTCTGTGAACTGCGGGCGCGCATCTCATACCAACGAGAAACAAGGGACTGCTGCGTTATTTGCCTCACAGAAACCTGGATGTCTGCTATTGTTCCAGACTCAGCCATCGAGCTCACGGGCTTCTCCGTGCACCGCTCGGATAGAACAAAGGAGCTCACAGGGAAAAGCAGAGGCGGAGGTGTGTGTTTCTATATTAACAACTCATGGTGTAATGAAAGGAACATACACTCTATTAAATCCTTCTGCTCCCCTGATCTGGAATTTTATACGCTTCTGTGTCGACCATTCTGGCTACCGAGAGAATTTACAGCCATCATAATCACGGCTGTTTATATCCCCCCCCCAAGCCAACACAGACCAGGCACTCAGGGAACTGAACAGGAATATAAGTGAGCAGGAAAACGCGCAGATGCAGCTTTTATTATCACGGGGACTTTAACAAAGCCAATTTCAGAACAATAGCTCCAAAATACTTTCAACACGTCACCATCAACACGCTGCGGAGATCGTACACTCGACCACTGTTACTCCCCTTCCGGGATGCATACAAGTCCTCCCCGCCCACCTTTCGCAAATCCGATCACTCTTCCGTTCTGCTCCTGCCTGCTTATAGGCAGAAACTGAAGCGTGAAGCACCCGCCCTCAGGACAGTCCAATGCTGGTCGGACCAATCGGACGCTATACTACAGGACTGTTTTGATCACGTGACTGGGACATGTTCCGGGCAGCGCCTGATGACATATAGAGGCGTATTCAGATACGGTCACGTGTTTCATCAGGAAGTGTATAGATGATGTAGTTCCGACCAAAACAATCCGTATCTACCCCAACCAAAAACCGTGGATTAACAGCGATGTTCGATCAGCCCTGTCAGCGCGGACATCTGCCTTTAAATCCAGAAACACTGACGATCGGAAACAAGCCAGTTACGATCTCAGGAGATCCATCAAAGTAGCCAAACGAACATATAAAAACAGAGTTGAAGAACATTTCAACAACAATAACCCAAGAAGCATGTGGCAGGGCATTAACAACATCACAGGCTTTAAAGGGAATAAACCAGCTACTGTGAACAACGCCGCCTCTCTACCGGACGAGCTCAACACCTTTTATGCTCGGTTCGAGGCTGATAACACCGCCCACACAGAGAACGCTCAAACGACTGCAGCAGAAGAGGTGAGTCCACTCACGCTTTCTGTCGCGGACGTAACCCGATCCTTCCAACGGGTGAACATCCGTAAAGCCGTAGGCCCAGATGGTATACCAGGCCGTGTGCTCAAAGCATGCGCTTTCAGCTAGCCGGGGTTTTACAGACATTTTCAATCTGTCCCTCTCTGTCTGTGGTTCCCTCATGCTCAAAAATCAACCATTGTGCCTATACCGAAGAAAAATAAAATCACATGCTTGAATGACTGGAGGCCCGTTGCTCTGACCCCATCTTCAGCAAGTGTTTAAAGAAGCTCGTCAGAGACTACATCTGCTCTGTGCTGCCTGCTTCACTGGACCCACTACAATTTGCATACCGCAGTAACTGCTTCCACAGACGATGCTATTGCCTTCACCCTGCACACTGCTCTCTCCCACCTGGAAAATAAGAACACCCATGTGAGGATGCTGTTCGTGAATTATAGTTCGGCATTTAACACTATAGTGCCTGCCACACTGGTTGCGAAGCTCCAGACTTTAGGACTGAACAGATCTCTTTGCAGCTGGATCCTGGACTTCCTGACAGGCAGAAGTCAGGTGGTCAGAATGCAACAACACATCATCTCCTGATCCTCAACACTGGTGCACCGCAGGGCTGCGTCCTCAGCCCACTCCTGTACTCCCTGTACACACAAGACTGTACAGCTACACACAGCTCCAATGTCATCGTCAAATTTGCTGATGACACAACGGTGATAGGCCTGATCACCGACAACGATGAGACGGCCTACAGAGAGGAGGTGAGTACCCTGACAAATGGTGTCAGGAGAACCACCTCTCACTCAACATCGACAAGACCAAAGAGCTGGTGGTGTATTACAGGAGACAGAGCAGAGAACACACACCCATCACCATCGACAAGACACCTGTGGAGCGGGTGAGCAGCTTTAAGTTCCTCGGCGTTCACATCACCGAGGATCTCACATGGTCTGCTCACACAGATGCAGTGCTGAAGAAGGCACATCAGCGTCTCTTCTTCCTGAGACGGCTGAGGAAGTTTGGAACGAGCCCCAGAATCCTCAGGTGCTTCTACACCTGCACTGTAGAGAGCATCCTGACCGGCTGCATCACCGCCTGGTTTGGAAACAGCACCGCTGGCAACCGCAGGGCTCTGCAAAGGGTCGTGCGAACTGCCCGCCACATTGTTGGAGGTGAGCTTCCCTCCCTCCAGGATATCTACACCAGGCGGTGTACAAGGAAAGCCCGGAGGATTATCAAACACTCCAGCCACCCGTCCCACAGACTGTTCTCTCTGTTGCCCTCAGGGCGACGTTTCCGCAGCATCCGATCCCGCACTAGCCGACTGAGGGACAGCTTTTTCCCTCAGGCTATCAGGCTAATGAACAGTCAGAAATGACCCACCCTACAACACACTCCCACTCACACAACATGCCATGCACTGCACTTTAACACAGTTCTACCGGACTACACGCACACATCTGCTATCACTGGACACCATACAATGCACATCCACGACACTGCATATGCATAATCTGTTGCACCTTTGCACAACTATCTGCTGCTCAACCAATCTGCTGTTAATTTATAATCTGTTGCACCTTCACATTATTACTATGTATAGACTACATAATGTATAGATAGTGTACATAATGTAGATGTGCACATACGGTGTATAATGTGTCGTTGATAATTGAGTATGTCTTTATAGTACACTATGTGTACTGAGTATATGTATGTGTATTTTGCACATTGTCTTCTGTACAGTCTGTAAATATGTACTGTCCATATGTAAATTGTTGTTTTTTGTTTTTGTTTTGTTTTTTGTACTGTCTGGAGCACGCTCATAAGAATTTCACTCACCAAGGCACTTGTGCTGTGGTGATGTGACAATAAAAGTGATTTGATTTTGATTTGATAATTAGTATAAATAGCAGAAAATCGTGCTATTTTAACATAGTGTAAATAGAATCTATAGCTATTTGCACTTAGTGTAAATAGCCGCTGCCATTTTTTGTTACCTTGTGACAGTAAATGTGTCTCTAGTGAATTAATTTTCTCCTTCATCTCTTTATATTTCATCAGTTTTTTCATCTGCGCCTGCAGAAATGTCTCTGTGGAGAAAAACTCTCCTCTATTTTCTTCCAGCATCTGCTCAATGTTCTCCATCAATGTGGACACTAGTGTTTTAGGACCAAAAAAATGATGTCGTCCTCCAAACCTCTCAATGACAGACTGTGTTTCTTCATTGAGTTCTGCTGTCTGATGCTCTGAACTCTGCTTTATGAGGATCATGATGTGTTTGATGATTCTTGAGCTGAAGATCCTCTGGATCTCCTCCATTTCTGCTTTGTCTTCATTATTGAGTGGAGCATCAGGAATAATGAGGAGGAAAACATGAACTCCAGGATGACAGAGAGACACACAGCGGAGAGTCTGACGCATCACTTCCTCCTCTGAGAGACCAATCAGAGCTGGAAGCTCCAGCAGATTAATCAGACGATCATGATGCTCCACGTCTGATCTTCTGACTGTCTGCTGTAGGATCTGCTCTGATATGGACGATTTTAACGAGCCATCACTCCCACACACAAGCAGATTCAGCTTCACACTCTCTGAAACTGATAGAAGATGATTAAAACATGTTCATTTAGAACTAGGAACTAGTGTCACATGATTTACTGGTACTAAAAAGGTATCGCGATACCCGATATTTAATGAATATTTATCAGAAAAAAAATATTTAACAGAATTGATTTACTAGAAAATTGTAAACACAATGTATTTATTTAAATCAATTTAAATACATTTATTTTGTAAATAAAAATATAATAAATAATGTAATAAATTAATTCTTAATAAAATCTAATAAACCTTTATAAAAAAATTGACATGGTTTTAAATTATTATTATTATTATATAATGATTATTAAAATGGAATCCAGAAAATTAATGGAAAACAGAATTTGAGGAAAAATAATAAAACACATTTCATCGGGCCTTAAAATATATATTTGTTGTTACAATTTTAATACATTGCTGTTCAACTGTGTAAAGCTTGTGATTTCAATTAATTATACATTCTTTTTTATTAATATTTTTAAATGTAACCATTAAAATAGAGTGGAAAAAAGCAGAATTTGAACAAAAATAAAACATATTTTGGGAAGATATAAAACGGATTTCATAGGGCCCTATTTATTTCATTTGTGTCTTTGTTTTATTGTATTTGTCCTTTAGTTTGTTACTTGCATCCATGTTATTATTATTATTAATAAGAAAGTTAAAACTTTTCCTGTTGTTCTATGTTTTTGTTGTAGTATCGGTCCAGAAGTAGTATTGAGATGTTGAAGTCGAGTATCGTATCGAAGTCAATATTTTGGTATCATGTCAACACTACTAGGAACTTCAAGCATCATCGCACTCACGTCTCTCTGTGGTTTGTTGCTCCATCGTGAAACACTGTGAAGCTTCAGTACAGTCCAGATAACGTCCATCATTCATCTTCTCAATGTGCTCAAGTGTCTGCAGAAGATCATCAGGAGAGCTGCTTCTCTGAAGACTGAAGTGTCTGTTTGCACATCTCTGGATGATTTTCTGTAGGATGTCACTGGTTTCTGTGGGTTCTTGTGTTGTGAGCACCATGGTGTGTTGATAAACGTGCTCAGAGAAAGAAAGCAGCACCTTCTCCACACACTCTTGATCTTCTGCTGAACACTGATCATGTCTGAGGAGCAGAACAATCACATGAGGTCCTGGATCAGACAGATTCACACACTCTCTCACTGTCTGTGTGATCTGATGATCTGAGATGTTCGTCTGGAGCAGCTGAGGACTGTTGATGATGATCACGTGTCTGTCCTTCAGTCTTCTTCCGATTCTCTCTACAACATCTGGAGGAGCTTCACTCTTAAACGCTGCTCGTCCTAAGATGAAGTTCACAACCAGACTGTTTTCTGACACGCTCGAACCCAGAAGAACAATCCTCAGATCACTCACTGAAACACAACATAGATGCTGAACAAAAATGAAAAACACGAACTGGCATGCAGCATATGTGAGTTTTTTTAAAGATATTAAGTAAATATTAAGAAACAGGTGCAGTTGTATACCATCATTTATTTAGTTTTTAGCTATAATTAGACTAATTTCCACACAATATTCATAATATCTTGTAGCATATTTGTTCATCTACGTATATAAAGACTTACTCCTAGGAGGTTTCTCTATGTTTCCGCTTCTTTTGTGAGCCGATTTGTGGGGAACAGTGTCTGTATGAAACAAAAGTCTCACATTATATTTGACTTTTTATCACAGTAACATGAACCAACCGAAATCAACATGTTTTAATGATTCCTGTTAGCAGCAATATTAGTCAATAGAAAGTGTGAGTTACTGACAAAATCTATTAAAATATACAATCAGTCCAGAGTTTGTCAGTGTGGATTTAAGAAAAATATTTTAGAAACAGAAGTTTGCTATATTTCACTGTGTGTGATGAAAATTGAACATGTATATGTTCATGTTTATTTTGAATGTAAAATAAATACTCTGAAATAAATTAGAAATCTGTTGACAGTATTTTTTACCTCTGTTTTCACTGTTGGCCATGTTTATATTCTGTTTTCTCCTCTGTCTATTTCTCTGTCTGTTCATCGTCCTGTAAGAGATTCAATAAATATATACAGTATATATGTTTTATTCCAAATTTTTGACCAGTAATGTTTGTTAAGAGTTTGTTATGGCTCAATAGACATCAACATTGACTATACATTCTTACAAAAACATTTGTGTAGTAACTCTTTTGATTCTAAAAATGTAAATATTGTAAATAATCTGAATGACTGAGCAGAGTGATTTGAATGATTCAACGCAGTTTAAGAAGCACAAAACTAAATCATTTACTATATAATTTTTTTTTTACGCACAATATACTTTTGTGTCAATATGTAAAACTTAAGTAAATCTGAATTTATCTTAAACGTGATATCTGTATACTACGTTTGTAGCAAGAGAACATAAACTAAACACTTCACATAATACTTCTCAAGATTTCTTTCTAATATGATTCTGTGAAAACAGTGAGACAGTGAGACTCACTGATGTTACTGCAACACATACAGTTGTAACCATTTATTTGTAATTTATTTTGCATTTATTTAACCAGGAGAGAACCTCACTTATATTAAAAATCTATTTTAGACTGGTAGCCCAGATATACAAAATACACAAACAGTAACACAATTAAAATATCATTAAAATGCAGCCTTGAAATGTACAAATTGATACATCTTTATCTAGTGCATGCATAAGCATTTTCAAATTGAATGAAAGCAAGATTTATTTCTCAAATAAAACCCTAGCTGCTCCTTTAATTTTTGTTTGAGATAATTAATGTGTGAATTAAAACATTATGTGTCATCTATTATGGTATTTGTACTCCAACACTAATGCGATCAAATTCCCTTGCAAAGCAAGAATTGCAATTGAACTATCGTATGAAGTACTTGATTTTGATATACATTTTATTTTCTCAACATTTAAAACCAGCTTCATAATAGAAAACGTCCCAGGTTACGTATGTAACCCTGGTTCCCCGAGGAACGAGACGCTGCGTCGAACGCTAGGGGAACGCCATCAGCGTTGTCCAGCTCTGAATCATATGTGTAATCAGTCTGACGGCCAGACGCCAGGTGCGGTGACGTCATGACCAGGATGCTTAAAAGCACGTGATGTGCGGCCGGCGCCAGCTTCCAGGAATGAAGCATAGCTCTAGTAGGGATGCCGGAAGTATGGCCCTGCGACGCAGCCGCCTCGTTCCTCGGGGAACCAGGGTTACATACGTAACCTGGGACGTTCCTCCGGGAACATCGAGCTGCGTCGAAACGCTAGGGGAACGAGATATCCACGCCGCCATACTTGCAAATCCCTGCTTAGTGTGTGGAATGCACAGCTATGGCAAGGGAAAAGACAAGCCAGGGGTGGCTCGCAGAGCCAGGTCGTAGAACCTGGAAAGTTAGGGCGTAGACCACCCACCAGCGCCACAGATGTCCTGCACAGGTATACCTGCCAGAAGGCCTTGGAGGCCATACCTTAAGTAGTGAGCCTTGATTCCCAAAGGCGAGGGAGATCAGAGGACTCGAGGTCATAGGAGAGCATCCAGCCACTACTTAGCATAAGCACCCTGGCCTCCACCGGAGGAAACGTATAAAAGAGAGTTTGCCTATTGAAAGGCCACCAAGAGGGGCGTGGTAGGTGCTATAGCCGCCACGTAGACCTTCAGGGTGGAGTGGGCTAACTCTGCGGAGAAACGGGCCTGCGAGAGCTCCAGCACTGTCTCAGCAGGCAGTTAACTGGATCAAGCTGGCGGTCTCCGCACCCGGAGTCTCAACTTCAGGGCGTACAGTTTCCTTATTGAGGGAGCTCTAGATTGGAGGATGGTCTCAGCAACCTCAGTTGAGAGACCAGAGGCTATGAGTTGTGCCCCTCGGGAGCCACACCCATAGTTCCCACAACTCGGCGGGGTGAAAGATCATGCCCGCTGCCAGTGAGAGGAGATCCCTCCTGACGGAATCCCCATGGAGAGCTGTCGAGGAGAGAAATCGGGTCAGAGACTATACTCGGCCCGGCCAGAACAGGGTTTTTCAATAGAAGGACCCGTCCATGCGCACTCTCTAGAACTCCCAGGAGCTGAGCGATCGGGAGGCGTACAGACGAAGCCTCAGCCACGATTGTACCATAGCATCCAGCCCCTTAGCGGAGCTGGATGTCTGCCTCGACAGGATGGCTGCTCCTACGAAGGGAAGAACCCGATATTAATACGCTTTGCCCCAAAGCACATTTCAGGAACTTCCTGTGATGGGGAAGGAGTATGCATCTTTAGATCGCTCGTGACCACCAGTCCTCGGATCTGGTGAGAGACACGTGCTTGAAGAGAGCTTTCTGAGCTTCAGTCGTGTGACTGAGCGGTTCAGTTAGCTTAGATCTAAGATGACGCAACCCCTTTCCCGGAACAAGAAGTACGGCTGTAGAACCTGGACTCTATGTCTAGAGCAGGGACCACCTCGATGGTCTCCTCCCTCAGGAGAGTGCTCACTTCTTGTTCCATTACCAGAGCCTGCTCGCCTGTAGAAAGGCCACATAGCCTTGTCTACAGTGTGCGTGACCCATCGAGACACATTTGGCAGCAGTTCCACGCTGCCGAATAGTCTACTTAAGGGAACCAGTCTCGAGACTGGTCTCTGGTGTACTTAGAGCGGCTAGCTCGGTGCCCTGGAGCGGAGGACCGGCAGGGGACGGCCGATCTAGCTGCTCTAGGAACCCCGAAGGTGGCGAGCCTCCCAGCTCCGCTACATTTCTGGGCGGAAGAGACTGAGAGCGCTCGCTGGAAACCGCTGCGCCCTGGAACACTGGCAGGGTTAGCAGACTGATCTCCTGAGGGCACTGAGGAGAGACGGGCACCGTGTAATGCGGTGTAAGCCGCTCTTCCCCAGATGGGCCTGCCCTCATAAGTCCTGGGATGTAGCATCAGGACTGCCTTAGAAGTCTCCTATTGGAAACGACGGTCCTCAGACCCGCGTCATCTCTAGGAAGACTAAGGAACCAGAGTCTGCTCAGGCAGGACCCAATAAGACACGCTTGGCAAGGGCTCCCACACCGCCAGATGACTTACTAAGGGAACCAGTCTCTTGAGACTGGCCTCTGGTGTACTTAGAGCGGCTAGCTCGGTGCCCTGGAACGGAGGACCGGCAGGGGACGGCCGATCTAGCTGCTCTAGAGACCCCCGAAGGGGTGGCGAGCTTCCCAGCTCCGCTACATTTCTGGGCAGAAGAGACTGAGAGAAACGCTCGCTGGAGACCGCTGCGCCCTGGAACACTGGCAGGGTTAGCAGACTGATCTCCTGAGGGCACTGAGGAGAGATGGGCACCGTGTAATGCGGTGTACACCGCTCTTCCCCAGAGGGCCTGCCCTCAACAGTCCTGGGCCTTGGCCTCAGGACTGCCTCAGAAGCCTTCTATTGGAAATGACGGTCCTCAGACCCACGTCATCTCTAAGGAAGACTAGGAACCAGAGTCTGCTCAGGCAGATCCCAATGAGACACGCTTGGCAGGGGCTCCCAAGCCGCCGGGTGGCCTACTAAGGGAACCAGCCTCTCAAGACTGGCCTCTGTATTTAGGCGGCTAGCTCGGTGTGCCCTGGAACGGAGGCCGGCAGGGGACGGCCGATCTAGCTGCTCTAGAGACCCCCAAAGGGGTGGCGAGCCTCCCAGCTCCGCTACATTTCTGGGCGGAAAAGACTGAGAGAAACGCTCGCTGGAGACCGCTGCGCCCTGGAACACTGGCAGGGTTAGCAGACTGATCTCCTGAGGGCACTGAGGAGAGATGGGCACCGTGTGCGGTGTACACCGCTCTTCCCCAGAGGGCCTGCCCTCACCAGTCCTGGGCTTTGGCATCAGGACTGCTTCCTCCTATTGGAAATGACGGTCCTCAGACCACGTCATCTCTAAGGAAGACTAGGAACCAGAGTCTGCTCAGGCAGATCCCAATAAAACACACGCTTGCAAGGGCTCCCACACCGCCAGGTGACTTATTAAGGGAACCAGTCTCTTGAGACTGGCCTCTGGTGTACTTAGAGCGGCTAGCTCGGTGCCCTGGAACGGAGGACCGGCAGGGGACGGCCGATCTAGCTGCTCTAGAGACCCCCGAAGGGTGGCGAGCCTCCCATCTCCGCTACATTTCTGGGCGGAAGAGACTGAGAAGCGCTCGCTGGAGACCGCTGTGCCCTAGAACACTGGCAGGGTTAGCAGACTGATCTCCTGAGGGCACTGAGGAGAGGCAGGCACCGTGTGTCACGGTGTACACCGCTCTTCCCCAGAGGGGCCTGCCCTCAAGTCCCTGGACCATGGCATCAGGCTTCTGGCCGAAGACCGATCCGCAGATCCGTCTTGCCCGGCGCTCACTCTGACTCGATTCTGGCGAGTCTGCAGTGACATTCCCGAATAGGGAGCTGGAACACAATTGGGGCTGCTCCGCCCAGCAGCCCAAGCTGACCACCTCAACCTCCTTGGAGGAAGAGAGGTAAACATTGTGCTCTCACTTGAGAAGTATCCCAAGAGGCTCTTGTAGGTCATATACAATATATAATTGTATATATTCCTTTACAATATATATATATATATATATATATATATATATATATATATGTATAAATATATATCTACCTCTCATAGTCAGATAAAATGCATAGTTAATTATTCAAAATTAAATGCAGTCAAACACCCAGACAAGTAAACACGGTCTGAAAGTGCATAAATGAACCGAGGATCACCATAATGGGCGCGAGCCGCTCGGAACAAAACAAATAAATCTTCTTGAAGAGAAACTGCTGCAGATTAGCGCACTCTCACTCAAGGGAAGAACTATAGCTAGGCTTCCGCCCGGAGAGCGCTAGACCTGGGGAATACAGGTGGAAATAGGGCGAACCCGTCTCCAACCCGTCCGCCAGATCTATATGCGCTCCGTGATCTCACTCGCCATCGGTGCCTCAGCAGCCGCGGGACCGCGAGATCATAGGCGCGGACACACTCCTCGAGCGTGCCCGGCGGGAGCACTGCATTGCAGCGGACGCTGGATCTGATGGGAAAAGAAGATAGGGGATCACCCGTCTTAATCTTCCCATCTAATCCATCTGCTGAGCGCAGGTGAAAACTCCCTCCTCAAAGAGAGTTTTCGCCTCCAGCCAGATCATCGCAAAACTGTGTGTATCCCGAGAGCGCTAGACCTGGGGAATACAGGTGGAAATAGGGCGAACCCGTCTCCAACCCGTCCGCCAGATCTATGTGCGATCCCGTTATCTCACTCACCGCGGTGCCTCAGCAGCAGCGGGACTGGGAGATCATAGGCGCGGACACACTCCTCGGAGCGTGCCCGGCGGGACGCTGGATCTGATGGGAAAGGAAGATAGGGGATCACCCGTCTTAATCTTTCCATCTAATCCATCTGCGAGCACAGCCACTGCTCCGCCTCAGCGGCAGCGTGGCAGGTGCTGCGAGGGCGCAGGTGAAAAACTCCCTCCTCAAAGAGAGTTTTCGCCTCCAGTCAGAGAGGAACACACAGTCTGTAACGTGATCTACTTTCGCCCTCATTGGCCTTTGATATGTCTGCTTCTAGTCTTTCTTTGCCTATCTTTTTAAGAATAAACTTTCTTATTTCCTATCTTGATAGTAACAGACTCACAGAACACATTCGACTGACACACACAGAGAGCTTTGCTGAATGACAAAAAGCTGGCGCCGGCCGCACATCACGTGCTTTTAAGCATCCTGGTCATGACGTCACCGCACCTGACGTCTGGCCGTCAATTTTGACTGATTACACATATGATTCAGAGCTGGACAACGCTGATGGCGTTCCCCTAGCGTTTCGACGCAGCTCGATGTTCCCGGAGGGGAACCTTGTTGTTCTATAGGAGCTGTACAATAGATGACAGAATTGTCCAAGTAAAAGTGAAACCTTACATTTTTCAAGTCCACCAGATACTGGGTTCATCCATTTCAAGTGAAAATTACCCATTAAAATGTATTCGTTATAATTAATTTGCCTACCTTAAAGCTTCACTAGTATTAGTGATACTGATCTCTTGTTTATATGTTTTATTTATTTGAAAAATAAAATGCCAAGATTTGTATATTACTAAAACGTCCACATTAGTGTTTCTCGCCAAGATATGTAACATATTAAATTTTGGTAACAAACTACGAATATTCATATGAATGAAACCCAGTCATGACCTAGAATTTAGTTCAGTTGTGGTAATAAAAGTTGATGAAAATCCATATATCATGGTCCTGGGTTTTGCCAAATTATTCCAAGATATTAACTGCATAGCTTCCTTAGTTAAAGCACACCCTATCAAATACACATACATACGATTTAAAGGAAACAACTTAAAACAATATTGTTAAAATTTAAGAAAGAAACTATTGTAGACAATCCACTGTGATTTAATTTAATTCATAATTAAAAACAAGTAAAATAATTATTTAGTGTTGTATCTCACAATTAACATATAACAAACGTGTATAAGGACAGGAGTTACCTGTATGTTGCGGTGTCATCATGTATAGATGTTTGTTTCTTTATTGACAGCATAAAAGGAGGTAAAAGTTTGCAGGTGGAGTCACAGTCACACTGCAAATAAAAAGTTTTTCTATCTGTCTGGTCTAACAACATTCAATGCAATTAAAGCTAAGTCACATTTCAAAGGAAACAAACTGTTTCTGTCTGTCTGGTTTGACAACATTTGGTACAGGTAAAAGTTCAAGCTACTGTTCCTGTGAAAATGAGGAAGAATGTGAATAAAAGAGAAAGAAAACAGCAGTTAAAAATAACAATATGAATAGAGACAGATGAAAAAAAACTTACCTACTTTTTCTTAAACCTGAAGACATGTTTAACCTCAATTTAGTGTAATTGAATTGCAATTATTTCACCAAAATACATTTGAAGTTTATGCTGAGTGAATTCTGTATTTCAAAACTTAAATATAAGAGTGGATATTTAAAGCGTGCTTACGTATACTTGGAATAGTTCCACTTTAGCACAAACAAGCATACTTAAAACAACTTCAATCTAAAATGCATTTAGTACAAAATTAGTAGTTCCAATTTAACAGACTTTAAGTATAACAATTTATAGTGTGTAACAAATATGTTTAGTTATACTTAAGTACATGCAAATAAATTGTACATAAGTATACTATTGTTTTATTCATTAGGAAGGACCTAGGCTATTATAATTTTATAATTAATAATTATTTATTATATTATTTAAAATGTTAAGCTAAAACTGCTAGTACACTGATTTTGCTGTAAATGTATAAAACAAATTGCTTTGTCAGATGGGGGGCATTGTACCCCACATGTGGAGCAAAACGCCCCTTCATACAAATTAAATTTTTTGTTAATGAGAAACAAAAATTTGTTTACGTCTCTGCCCTGCCTCTGATACTCCTGTTTTTGCCTGCCGGCCTTTGCCTGTTTGATTCTGCCTCTGTCTAATAAACCTTTTACTGCAAATGGATCCATACGCCTTTGACCAGTCATTACAGAAGACTTCTACGTGGGGTACGCTTTCCCAGTGTTATTCTACCCACTGAGCGGTACAGCAGTGGCGGTCATCTCTGCCTAAACCCTGTCCTTTCTTCCATCCCAACTGGTGTGGGGGGACTTGCCGGCTTCTGCAGAGCACTGGAGGGGGTCAGCAATAGTGGCGTTTTCCAAGGGATCCCATTAGTCAGTCACTCTGACGTTACGTTGAACGTGACTGACTGATAGGGAACGTCTCGGTTACTTGCGTAACCCCCGTTCCCTGAAGGAGGGAACGGAGACGTAACGTCCCATCGCCATAGTTGCTGTACCCCTGCTGTACGGCCAGGGCACACAGTCTTGGCTCCTCAGCGAAAAACTGTTGTGCGTTTGCACGCGCTCTCCTTTTATACCCGCACCGCGGGGCGGGGTGCACGTGGCAAAAAACGCACGCCAACTGTCATTGGCTTGTTTTGTTAACACTCGAAGGTGATTGGGCTCTCCGGCGAGATCCCATTAGTCAGTCACTCTGACGTTACGTCTCCGTTCCCTCCTTCAGGGAACAGGGGTTACGCAAGTAACCGAGACGTTTGCGGACATGCTCGGTCCTGGCAACTTTTAAAGCCTGTCTATAGCTGGACATACTGTTTTTCCACGCAATTCTAAAGATATTCAAGTTAGTTTTTCTCCATTTGCGCTCAATATTACGAGTTTCTTTCTTGAGAGAATGGGTATACCTGTTGTACCATGGAGCAACACGTTTTTCTCTAACCTTTTTTTAATTTGACGGGGGCAACAGTTTCTAGCGTATTAGAGAAGATAGTTCCCATGTTGCTAGTAATTTTGTCTAGTTCGTTTGTATTTATAGGTACACAGAGCAGTTGAGATACATCAGGCAGGTTATTTGTGAATCTGTCTTTAGTGGCTGGAACAATAGTTCTGCCTGGACGATAATGTTGAGCCATCAGTAATATGCAGCATGCACGATACATTGAAATGGTCAGTAACATCATAACTTTGAGATATGATATCTATATCAGTTAGATCAATTCCAAGCTATATAATTCAATCTAGCGTTTGATTAAAATGATGAGTGGGCCCGGTGACATTTTGCTTGACACCAAAAGAGTTGATTAGGTCAGTAAACGCAAGTCTTAACGCATCATTTGTATTATCTACATGAATGTTAAAATCTCCTACAATTAGTGCTTTATCAACATTAACCAATAGGTCTGAGAGAAAATCTGCAAATTATTTAAAAAAATCTGTATATGGCCCTGGCGGTCTATACACAGTAGCCAGAGCAAGAGATCGGACAGATTTATTTTGCATATCTGACAGTGTAACATTAACCATGTATCCTGTTTTCTGAGTAACATTGAGAATATCACTAAACAGGTGCACCTCAATGAATTTGAGTGTCATGGAAAAGTTCATTTATTTCAGTAATTCAACTCAAATTGTGAATCTTGTGTATTAATTAAATTCAATGCACACAGACTGAAGTAGTTTAAGTCTTTGGTTCTTTTAATTGTGATGATTTTGGCTCACATTTAACAAAAATCCACCAAATCACTCAACAAATTAGAATACTTCATAAGACCGATAAAAAACCTTCTGAAAAGTATGTTCATTTACTGTATATGTACTCAATACTTGGTACGGGCTCCTTTTGCTTTAATTACTGCCTCAAATTGGCGTGGCATAGAGGTGATCAGTTTGTGGCACTGCTGAGTGGTGTGGAAGCCCAGGTTTCCTTGACAATGGCCTTCAGCTCATCTGCATTTTTTTGTCTCTTGTTTCTTATTTTCCTTTTGACAATACTCCATAGATTCTATATGGGGTTCAGGTCTGGGGAGTTTGCTGGCCAGTCAAGAACACCAACACCATGGTCATTTAACCAACTTTTAGTTATTTTGGCAGCGTGGGCAGCTGAAAAATTAAATCAGCATCTTTAAAAAGCTGGTCAGCAGAAGGAAGCATGAAGTGCTCCGAAATGTCTTGGTAAATGTGTGTAGTGTCATTGGCTTTCAAAAAACCCAATGGACCAACACCAGCAGATGACATTGCACCCCGAATCATCACAGACTGTGGAAACTTAACACGGGACTTCAAGCAACTTGGGCTATGAGCTAATTTATTCAGATGCACCTGTATATTGTTGCGACACCGCCACCAAGACCAGTCTGACGAGTTTCATGCTTATAACAGTAGCTTGGTGGAGTATATTCATTTAGACCAATATAATAATTTGGTTCAAGCCAGGTTTAAGTTAGACAGAGTACATCAAAATTATTATCTGTGATCATTTAATTTACAATAACTGTTTTTGGTGAGAGTGACTTAATTCAGTTCAGTTTATTGTCATTGTATTAAAATACAACGAAATTACAATGCAACTCCCCTTAGTGCAATTTAGAAAACAGATAGTACAACATAAAAAATACCATAGGGCATTTCTTAATAAGTTACTAAAATTGTTTAGGAGCCCAAGATTTAACGATTGTTTTTGTTCATTTATTTTGCATTTTTCTGGTTTAATCAAGTTCAGATTTTTCTAGATTCTGCATTAAATTAATATTTTGCCCACACGGGCAACAGACACAGTCTGTATAGATTGGACACTGCAAGTACTTCTATCATTTAAGTGGGAAGAACAAAAGTCATAGTAGTTATTTGAGAATTGGCTTACTAGTCAGATGGGTCAAGTCCTGGTGTTGTCCGACAGGTCATTCCGACTCTGCTGGGGTGCAGGCAATCAGCATCGAAAATCCTTGGGCGCTCCCAGAAAAACTTCCAATTATTAACAAAGAGCAGTTTCTGGTCTTTACACCATGTCAACAACCATTAGTTTAAAGCAAAGTCTCCTGAACCTTTTGTGTTCTCAGACCTTGAGCCAAAAACTCATCACCAAACACCAATGACTTGTACAGTGGTGGACAAAGTACACAGATCAAGTACTTGAGTAAAAGTACAGATACGTATAAACTCCAGTGTAAAAGTACTGCTTTTTCAATTTTACTCGAAAAGTACTCAATTTTTATGTACGTACTGATAGACAGATTTATTTTGCAATTTTATATAGACTACTTTATTTAATTTTATATTAGCACATATTTTTATAATCATACTGCCCAAAATACCTGGGTTTTTAAAATAACTGCAGGTATTAAAATAACACTGATTAAATAAAATAACTCATGCACGTTCATATTCCCCGCTGCTGTAACGTTCGCAGTTTTATTAAAATGCTATGCATTTAGACCTATATGACGTCTGTTTTTATATTGTTTATCAACAGTATACATTTTTATATTGTTTAGATCAACTAGCCGAGTAGACAGATATGAATGTTTATTCATAACCATACTGAAAATAAGTAAATATTGTTAGCTGATGCTAACTGTCTAGCTAACAAGCTTGCTGGTGTTAAGTTGAGGAAATTTTTAGATATAAAATCCAAATATCTTTATTCAGCCACCTAGATAGATTCCATCTGAGGGAAAAAGAAAGGATGTGATGTTCAGAACATAGTAACTACAGTAATTATCAGAGTGGGAAGTGATGCCCTCTGGGGCATTTGGCCAGAGGTGTTTTTACACCACAGACAAAGTTTGAGAAGAAAAAATAATAATTATGAAAATATAATTAGATTTTCCTTAAAATGTTCTTCCTAATTTCAGGCCTAATTCTCATGTCATATATAACTGACGTTCTGCAAAACAACAAGTTCTAAAACACTTTTTTTCTTCCTGGTGAAAATTAGATGGTGAAATCTGTTTTCTCTCAGGTACATGGCAGTGTAAGCTTCACAGTGAACATTACTACATCACTCTCATCAACGTAGTCCATATCAACAAAATATATATCTTGACTCTATATAGTGGTTATTTTGGGAAAAACCCAGGTATTTTGGGCAGTAGGATTATAAAAATATGTGCTAATATAAAATTAAATAAAGTAGTCTATATAAAATTGCAAAATAAATCTGTCTATCAGTACTTTTTTACTTAAGTACATAAAAAATTGAGTACTTTTGTACTTTCACTCGAGTAAAATTGAAAAAGCAGTACTTTTACTTTTACTGGAGTAATATTTTATTATACGTATCTGTACTTTTACTCAAGTACTTGATCTGTGTACTTTGTCCACCACTGTACAAGTCATTGGTGTTTGGTGATGAGTTTTTGGCTCAAGGTCTGCATAGAATAGAAAAGGGTCCTGTCCAAACTGATGATATAAAATTAGAAGCACACAATTCCCTAGAATTTCATTATATGCTTAAACATCAAGATTTGTACTCATGGAAATTACTAAAGTAGTCAAACCTTTAATTTAAGGGCATGACCCAATACTTTTGGCAATATGGTGTATGTACTGTCTTTATGTTAATTGTTTCTGCACTGTCTGGAGCACGCTCTCAAGATTTTCACTCACCAAGGCACATGTGCTGTGGTGATGTGACAATAAAAGTGATTTGATTTAAGTAATTTCCCCCGTATTATTTCCCTCCTCTTGCCGCTTCACTCCAGTCCAGCGGGTGGCGCTAAAATACACGCGTTTGTTTGCCAAACACCATTAAACCTCAGACGAAGAAGTTTAGTTTCACCGCACTCTCTGTTGTTTTGTCTTGATGCTGGCTTAGTACAAACTTTTAGAAATGTTATTTCTGTAAATAGGAAAAGGCAGTTTTTGAATCAGGTCAGTAAACACCTGTAATATTCTCGTCCTCAGAGTTGTAACTACGTTTTGAAGCAAGCAGGAATATCTGGAAGAGTATCAGCTGAACTGAGATCTGCTGCTGTGAAGATGGTGTTTGTTAAAGAAGAGCATGAAGAGAACACGAGTGAACCAGAAACCTGGAGAATAAAACAAGAGGAACCAGAAACCTGGAGAATAAAACAAGAGGAACCAGAAACCTGGAGAATAAAACACGAGGAACCAGAAACCTGGAGAATAAAACACGAGGAACCAGAAACCTGGAGAATAAAACACGAGGAACCAGAAACCTGGAGAATAAAACACGAGGAACCAGAAACCTGGAGAATAAAACACGAGGAACCAGAAACCTGGAGAATAAAACACGAGGAACCAGAAACCTGGAGAATAAAACAAGAGGAACCAGAAACCTGGAGAATAAAACAAGAGGAACCAGAAACCTGTAGAATAAAACAAGAGGAACAAGGAGGTTGGTGTTTATACACAATATCCCATAAACCTTGAATTTCCATAAACATGAAATCATAAATCATCTCCTATTAATTCAAACAAAACCGTTAATTAAACCTCACAATCTTCAGTTTAACAATGGAAATGCATAAACAAGGAAAATAAGAAATACAAAATGTAAAAACATCATAAAATAATAAATGAATAAATAAAATTATATAAATGCTAAAAAATTATCAAACAATAAATTAAATAAATGGCTAATTATAAATTATTATATTAATAAATTATTATAAATTAATACAAATAGAAAAACACAACATGGTCATTTAATGGAACACACAGTTTGTATTTGTGGTTCCTCAGATCGTTCATGTTGTTGATCAAATGTATTTAATAGCTTTCCTTATAGAAACATGAGATTTGTGCCCATAATATTTTAAAACTAATAATTTATGTCTAGTGAAGCTTAGTTGACCGAACCGTTGCTTGTGCTTATAACAATAAATGTCAATATTTAGCAAGTCGTGATGGAGAGCGGGATTGCATCTTTATATATTTTAGATTCGACAGTGTTGTTGGACTATTTTTCCTACTCGCCTATTTGTTTTTTGTTTTCAGTTTGTGTTGATTGAAAACTAATAATTTGAGGATCAGTGTACCTCATTCAAGGAAAGTTTCAGGGACATATAATTAATAAAGTTACAGCAATATGATCAAAATGTTGTAATGCAATTGTATACTCTCCACTGTTATATCAGGGTTCATTTTATGTCCTTTTTTTTTTTACGAGTTAATGAAAATTTTGTTTTTACTTTTGTTTCAGAGTTGACTGAAGATAATGAGAAAAATGAGTTGAGTGAATTAGAGGAGGATAATCATGTCAAACGTGGAGGAAAACCCAAACAGAAAGATGTAATGAAAGGAAGAGCCAAGCAATCTTTCACCTGCACTCGGTGTGGAAAGAGTGTCAGAAACAAATATCATCTTGATTATCACATGAGAGTTCATACTGGAGAGAAACCGTTCACTTGTGATCAGTGCGGAAAGAGTTTCACACACAAAAGAAGTCTTGAGCTTCACATGAGAGTTCATACTGGAGAGAAACCGTTCACTTGTGATCAGTGCGGGAATAGTTTCACATGCAAAAGAAGTCTTGAGCTTCACATGAGAGTTCATACTGGAGAGAAACCGTTCACTTGTGATCAGTGTGGAAAGAGTTTCACACGCAAAAGTAGTCTTGATGTTCACATGAGAGTTCATACTGGAGAGAAACCGTTTACTTGTGATCAGTGTGGGAAGAGTTTCTCACTATCATCAAACCTTAAGAATCACATGAAAGTTCATACAAAGGAGAAACCACATTCATGCTATTTGTGTGGAAAGATTTTTCATGTTTACAATATTTAAAAAAACATCAGAAAATGCACACTGGTGTGAAAGAGTACATGTGCTTTGAGTGTGAGAAGACTTTTACTACAGCATACTGTTTAAAACTGCACAAAAGGATTCACACTGGAGAGAAACCTTACAAGTGTTCACACTGTGACAAGAGATTCAATCAAATAGTACATCTGAAAACACATGAGAGGATTTACACTGGAGAAAAACCTTATAAGTGTTCACACTGTGACAAGAGATTCAGTCAGTCAGGAGACCTGAAAACACATGAGAGGATCCACACTGGAGAGAAACCTTATAAGTGTTCAAACTGTGACAAGAGATTCAATCAGATAGCACATCTGAAAACACATGAGAGGATTCACACTGGAGAGAAACCTTACAAGTGTTCACACTGTGACAAGAGATTCATTCAGACAGTACATCTGAAAACACATGAGAGGATTCACACTGGAGAGAAACCGTATCACTGCACTGCATGTGGGAAGTGTTTCAATAATTCATCTTCTCTACACAGTCATACAAAACACAATCACAGTAAGTAGATCATCTTCACCAGATTTGACACCGTAGCGCATCAAGCAATGAAATATTATCTGGATAAATCTGTTCTAACCAGAAATTACAAGCGATATGACAAAGAAACATTATTTAAAGTTTTCACAGTGAATAAAGTTCATCTTCATCTTCAAAACCAGCAGATTCAACTCCTATTCAGATCAGCTCAAAGATGGAGTTCCTCCCCAAAGAACAATGTCCAAAATGTTAGTCTTGTATATCATTTTAATTCATGATGTTAATTATATCATTTTAGTTACTTATGGGTTTCATATTATGTTCAATTGTTTCCTGTTATTTCCAATATGTTTAATAAGCAAGATTGTAAGAATATTTATAGCATTAAAACCTTACCGATACCTATTCTTTCTTGTAAGTCAGTTGGAGAGAGAGGTCCATCTCATTAGTTTTCACTTTTATTTAGCTCATTTTTGAATTTGCTCTGAGTAATTCTTGATTATATGTTCTCATTTTTATAAATACATTCTTTACTTTTAATATTTTATCAACAAATTCTATTGTCTGCTGATTGAATTTGATACAGGAAAAAGTAATTTTATAATTTCAGTTTTAATGCCGCACAAGGGTGATATAATTGTATGATACTTCAAACAATTATAACTGCATGAATAATGTTATGAGATTGGTATTTTAAATATTAAATACATTTTGAATGTAGGTATATGGAAAATGTTTAAAAATAAGATTATTGATAGGCCTATATTTTAACAATAATTCAAACGGTAGTCTACTGTGCTTTGCAACAATATCCATGCCTTTTTCCAAATCCACATTGTTAACCAAATTCTCTCAACCCAACATTACGTCTCGAATTAGTCTAATTACATACTGTATGTTATGTCATATTGTGTACTGTGAGGGAGAAGTGATTCACAACTGTGATTTGTTGCTAATAAACGACATTTAACTTAAGCTCTGTTGCTTTTATTTGAAAATCAATATGAAAATGAGTAAGATAACCAATGGCCGATGTGTCGTTTAATTCCTCCCAAGGCAAACCGAGGGCTGGACTCAACATGTTGTTATTAGAGTAGATCGGGGAAATGCCTACTTCTGTTCTTCCCACAATAACCACTAGATAACGTCAAGATACATTTTTATTGTCCCTATATTATATGATGACAAGAGAGTTGTAGAAGTATTCACCATGAAGCTTAAGGTAGAGTGAAATGCCCAGCCCTTAAGGACTGTGTAATTATTTTTGTATTTCTTTGTTTTAATTTGAAACAAAAGTTAAGTGTGTTGAGAAGTTATCATAGTTCATAGAGTTTTCAAGTTTCATTATATTTTTATAAAAAAATGTAATCTGTACCAAGGGGACATTTTGCTACAGGTGGGGTAAAATGACCCCCAGTCATACAAAGCAATTTGTTTTAAACATTTACAGTAAAATCAGTGCTACATGCAGTTTTAGCTTAAAATAAAATATATATATATGTATAATATAATCAATAATTATGAATTACAAAATTATATTAGCCCATTTGAAAATTTGTTAACTGGCTAGACAACTATCTACCTGATGAAATTAAATTAATTACATGTCATTTTTAAATATAAAGTCCAAATATTTTTATTCAACCAACTAGTTAGAATACATTTTAAAGAAAAACAAAGGATTTGATGTTCAGAACAGAATAACTACAGTAATTGCTCATTGCCCCTTGGCAGTTTTACCCAACAGACTATGTTTGAGAAAAAAAAAATCTGAAAGTATAATTCGATTTTTATTAAATAACTGGCTATCTACAGGCCAGTGGCGTAGCGTCTGTGAATGCAAGGTATGCAGATGCATATGGGCCCGGGCAGATTGGGGGCCCGCCGAGCCGAGGGGGAACTTTTAATTGAAACAAGGGAACAGTCCTTGTCTGACAGCTTATCAGAATTGACCTGAGTCTCCATTACACAGCTGCATTTGCAGCCAGAGCATGTGAGCAACAGGTAGCGTATTTCCTTCAGAGCGGAGAGCACCTTTCTGAAGATCACACTCCGCTCGCTCAACCCAAAATGCCCTTTGCTAATTTGCTAGTTTGATAATCTGTGGAATTGGCTAAGTAATAGTTTGTCTAAGCTATTAGTCTCAGCTAAAAATCATGTGAAGATTGACAGACGTTTTAATAGACCGTATTTCCCCATAATTTAGGTCTATTTTAGAAAGTGTGTTTATTTTATTTACGCTACAAACTTTTATTTACGTGCGTGTTTTGAAGGTTCTGTTGCACAATAACTGAAGCTGTGTTTTCATGGAAAAGTATACATTTTCAGTTATTTATTTTTTTACAAAGGTTTGCCAAGTGGCTTCAAAAACAAGACACGTTTTTAAATTAATAATTGGAATTTAATACATTTAAATGTATACAATTCTACAAGCTAAACGTCACCCTGAATCATAACCGTTACTTATCGGACTACTGCTTTAATTGAGACATTTTTTCAATAATTTCATTATGAACTGAAAAACTATATATAATTAGGCCTACTGGAGAAATGTAATGTGAGAGCATGATCTGAGCAGGATTTGGTTTACCGGTGAGTGTGAGCGGAACATTAGCAGAGTGTTTGCTTTGTCTGTGAGCGACTGAGAGGAGCGCATGCCCACAAAGCAGAATATTGAGCGGAGCGATACACCGCTTCGCTTTGCTCACAAGCTCTGGTTGCAGTCATTAAAAAAGTTCAGTTTAGGTTCTTAATGGCAAAGTGGTTATATTTTGTTTCGTTTCTTTAAGTTAATTTATAAGCATGATTGGAACATTTTGTGTTTGTTAAATTCAAGTTGTATTTGACTCCAGTCCAGCGGGTGGCACTAAAACACATGCGTTTATTTGCCAAACACCATTAAACCTCAGAGGAAGAAGTTTAGTTTCACCACACTCTCTGTTGTTTTGTCATGATGCTGGCTTAGTACAAACTTTTAGAAATGTTATTTCTGTAAATAGGAAAGGAAGTTTTTGAATCAGGTCAGTAAACACCTGTAATATTCTCGTCCTCAGAGTTGTGACTAAGTTTTGAAGCAAGCAGGAATATCTGGAGGAGTATCATCTGAACTGAGATCTGGTGCTGTGAAGATGGTGTTTGTTAAAGAAGAGCATGAAGAGAAGACAAGTGAACCAGAAACCTGGAGAATAAAACATGAGGAACCAGAAACCTGGAGAATAAAACACGAGGAACCAGAAACCTGCAGAATAAAACACGAGGAACCAGAAACCTGCAGAATAAAACACGAGGAACCAGAAACCTGCAGAATAAAACAAGAGGAACCAGAAACATGGAGAATAAAACACGAGGAACCAGAAACCTGCAGAATAAAACAAGAGGAACCAGAAACATGGAGAATAAAACACGAGGAACCAGAAACCTGCAGAATAAAACACGAGGAACCAGAACCCTGCAGAATAAAACACGAGGAACCAGAAACCTGGAGAATAAAACATGAGGAACCAGAACTCTGGAGAATAAAACACGAGGAACAAGGAGGTTGGTGTTTATTCTTCATTCATCTGTAATGACTTTTTGTGGTACACACAAAGCATTAATCTTCTGGGGTCTGAGGGGGTTTTGGGCCCTGGAGTAGTTTTGGCATGTGTGCCGTTTTTCAGTATCTTCAAAACATATTAATGACTAAAGTCTAATTGCACTGTAATCAGCACAAACTGTGCTACTATAATACATAGACACCATGAATGTAGCATTACTAGCATACATGTTTGCGTTTTTGAGAAAAAGTTTATGCTTGGTTAGTGAAAAGAAATAATACAAATATTTAAGTCACTAAAATAAACATAAAACACAAACATAATATTTGTTCACAATATTTTTGAGAACTGGATGTGGTAGACTAGAGTTTTAAAATCCATTAACATCAAGTATTGTCTGATATCAAAACTGTATTAATAGTCTTCTGTTAACCTAGAAGATGACTGAGCAAAGACAGAGAAGACCAGAAGCAGGAGATGATGTGATGATGATAAAAAGGAGCAAAGCTTATTGATTCATCTTAGTTTTCATATGATTCAATACTCAGACTTCGTCTGACCAGCACAAATCCAAGCAGTGTTTTACCAAACACAACATCCCATAAACCTTGAATTTCCATAAACATGGAATCATAAATCATCTCTTATTCATTCAAACAGAACAGTTAATTAAACATCACAATCATCAGTTTAACAATGGAAATGCATAAACAAGGAAAATAAGAAATACAAAATATAAAAACATCATAAAATAATAAATGAATAAATAAAATCATAAAATGATATACATGCTACAAAATAATCAAACAATAAATTAAATAAATGGCTAATTATTATAAATTAATTAAAAAAAAAGAAAAACACAACATGGTCATTTGATGCAACACACAGTTTGTATTTGTGGATCCTCAGATCCTTCATGTTGTTGATCAAATGTATTTAATAGCTTTACCTATAAAAACATGAGATTTGTGCCCATAATATTTTAAACTAATAATTTATGTCTAGTGAAGCTTAGTTGACCGAACCGTTGCTTGTGCTTATAACAATAAATGTCAATATTTAGCAAGTCGTGATGGAGAGCGGGATTGCATCTTTATATATTTTGGATTCGACAGTGTTGTTGGACTATTTTTCCTACTCGCCTATCTGTTTTCTTTTCAGTTTGTGTTGATTGAAAACTAATAATTTGAGGATCAGTGTACCTCATTCAAGGAAAGTTTCAGGGACATATAATTAATAAAGTTACAGCAATATGATCAAAATGTTGTAATGCAATTGTATACTTTCCACTGTTATATCAGGGTTCATTTTATGTCCTTTGTTTTTTTATTTATTAGTTTTTTACGAGTTAATGAACATTTTGTTTTTACTTTTGTTTCAGAGTTGATTGAAGATAATGAGAAAAATGAGTTGAGTGAATTAGAGGAGAATAATCATGTCAAATGTGGAGAAAAACACAAACAGAAAGATGTAATGAAAGGAAGAGCCAATAAATCTTTCACCTGCACTCAGTGTGGAAAGAGTGTCAGAAACAAATATCATCTTGATTATCACATGAGAGTTCATACGGGAGAGAAACCATTCACTTGTGATCAGTGTGGAAAGAGTTTCAGATGCAAATATTATCTTGAGACTCATATGAGAGTTCATACTGGAGGGAAACCGTTCACTTGTGATCAGTGTGGGAAGAGTTTCACACGCAAAAGAAGTCTTGAGCTTCACATGAGAGTTCATACTGGAGAGAAACCGTTCACTTGTGATCAGTGTGGGAAGAGTTTCTCACTATCATCAAACCTTAAGAATCACATGAAAGTTCATACAAAGGAGAAACCACATTCATGTTGTTTGTGTGGAAAGAGTTTTTCACGTCTGCAAAGTTTGAAAATACATCAAAAAATTCACACTGTTGTGAGAGAGTACATGTGCTTTGAGTGTGAAAATACATTTCCTTCAGCATACTGTTTAAAACTGCACCAGAGGATCCACACTGGAGAAAAACCTTATAAGTGTTCACAGTGTGACAAGAGATTCAATCAAATAGCACATCTGAAAACACATGAGAGGATCCACACTGGAGAGAAACCTTATAAGTGTTCACACTGTGACAAGAGATTCAATCAAATACCACATCTGAAAACACATGAGAGGATTCACACTGGAGAGAAACCTTACGAGTGTTCACACTGTGACAAGAGATTCAATCAAATACCACATCTGAAAACACATGAGAGGATCCACACTGGAGAGAAACCTTATAAGTGTTCACACTGTGACAAGAGATTCATTCAGACAGTACATCTGAAAACACATGAGATGATTCACACTGGAGAGAAACCGTATCACTGCACTGCATGTGGGAAGTGTTTCAATAATTCATCTTCTCTACACAGTCATACAAAACACAATCACAGTAAGTAGATCATCTTCACCAGATTTGACACAGTAGCGCATCAAGCAATGAAATATAATCTGGATAAATCTGTTCTAACCAGAAATTACAAGCAATATGACAAAGAAACATTATTTAAAGTTTTCAGAGTGAATAAAGTTCATCTTCATCTTTAAAACCAGCAGATTCAACTCTGATTCAGATCAACTCAAAGATGGAGTTCCTCCTCAAAGAACAATGTCAAAAACTTTTATTCTTGTATATTATTTTGCTTCATTGTGTAATTTATATAATTTTAGTTACTCTTCTTTTGGCACTCAACGGAGGCGGTCGCATTTTTTTAACTCCCCGTCCTCGCCCTTATTTTCCCTGCTTGCTCTCTTGTCTCGTCTCATCTATTGAGAGACTCTCTCTGCACGGCTCTCCGAACTGAAAGATTATGGATTTGATCAACTGGTCTCTCATCGCAATTGACACCATCTTCTCGACGAGAAGCTTGGGTTCGGGGGAACCTGACTGCCCTGACGGAACGTTCGCAGCTGGCTATACGATGGACGCGTGGGAGAGGTGGCGGATCGTATGTCTAGCGGCTCTTTCCGTGGAGGACATTGACAGCTGTCCAAAGCCTCACAAGGCTGCCCGTCATGACTGAAGCAGTGGGAAGAGCGGTCAGCATTGAGACTGAGACTATCAACGCAATATGGATTCTATCATGGAGAAGCTCACGGCTTTGCAAAGGAAAATTGATATTGGAGACCAGAATGGACAGAGAGAGTAGCCGTGGAATTGGAATGCGGTTACTCGCCTTAAGACAAAGGCCAAGGTCGCTGCTGGAAAAATTACCCCTGGGAAGGGCACTGCAGTGAGACGCTCTTGCTTCCTCCCCCATTCTACAGACATTGATTATAAACTACTACACACACACACACATACCTCCCCTCCCCCATCCCTCGCCTCCGTCGCTTTGAACCGCCAGCCTGACAGGCGGGTCTGGGACCAGCGCCGAGAATGGCCGCAGGACCGGATGGCTGCCTGCTGGAGCTGGATTACTTCCCCTGTGGCAAAGTCGTGTGTCTGGTTTATGTGCTTTTTGTTGCTGAGGTGTTTTTCCTGTTCTCACACTGTACTCCCCAAGGAGCATAGTCTGGGGGTTATTTTTTTTCTCCTCACCTTCCTCATGTTATGCTGTATTCTTTTCTTCAATTCCCTGTCTTCCTGTTCTGTCTACCCCCTTGTCATATATGTATGTTGTGTATGTATGGACAGGTTGATGGCTAATTTCACTGGTACTTGTGACTAGTGACAATAAAGGGTTACTACTACTACTAATGGGTTTCATGTTATGTTCAATGGTTTCCTGTTATTTCCAATATGTTTAATAAGCAAGATTGTAAGAATATTAATAGCATTAAAACCTTACCGATACCTATTCTTTCTTGTTAGTTGGAGAGAGAGGTCCATCTCATTAGTTTTCACTTTTATTTAGCTCATTTTTGAATTTGCTCTGAGTAATTATTGATTATATGTTCTCATTTTTATAAATACATTCTTTACTTTTAATATTTTATCAACAAATTCTATTGTCTGCTGATTGAATTTGATTCAGGAAAAAGTAATTTTATAATTTCAGTTTTAATGCAGCGCAAGGGTGATATAATTGTATGATACTTCAAACAATTATAACTGCATGAATAATGTTATGAGATTGGTGTTTTAAATATTAAATACATTTTGAATGTAGGTATATGGAAAATGTTTAAAAATAAGATTATTGATAGGCCTATATTTGAACAATAATTCAAACGGTAGTCTACTGTGCTTTGCAACAATGTCCATGCCTTTTTCCAAATCCACATTGTTAACCAAATTCTCTCAACCCAACATTACGTCTCGAATTAGTCTAATTACATACTGTATGTTATGTCATATTGTGTACTGTGAGGGAGAAGTGATTCACAACTGTGATTTGTTGCTAATAAACGACATTTAACTTAAGCTCTGTTGCTTTTATTTGAAAATCAATATGAAAATGAGTAAGATAACCAATGGCCGATGTGTCGTTTAATTCCTCCCAAGGCAAACCGAGGGCTGGACTCAACATGTTGTTATTAGAGTAGAACGGGGAAACGCCTACTTCTGTTCTTCCCACAATAACCACTAGATAACATCAAGATACATTTTTATTGTCACTTTAAGAGTGATGTAGAAGTATTCACCATGAAGCTTAAGGTAGAGTGGGGGGAAATGCCCAGCCTTTAAGGACTGTGTAATTATTTTTGTATTTCTTTTTTTTTATTTGAAACAAAAGTTAAGTGTGTTGAGAAGTTATCATAGTTCATAGAGTTTTCATGTTATTATATTTTTATCAAAAAAATCTGTACCAAGGGGACATTTTGCTCCAGGTGGGGTAAAATGACCCCCAGTCATACAAAGCAATATGCTTTAAACATTTACAGTAAAATCAGTGTACGTGCCATTTTAGCTTAAAACAAAATATATATATATGTATAAAATAATCAATAATTATGAATTACAAAATTATATTTGCCCAAAATTTGTTAACTGGCTAGATAATTATCTTCCTGGTGAAATTAAATTCATTACATGACATGTCATTTTTAAATATAAAGTCCAAATATTTTTATTCAAACAACTAGTTAGAATACATTTTCAAGAAAAACTTAGAGTCTTGCACAGGCCCGGTCCTTGTCTGACAGCTTATCAGAATTCTCTGTCTGACCTGAGTCTTTTTTCCTCTCTTTCTTCCATTACACAGCTGCTGTTGCAGCCAGAGCATGTGAGCGGAGTGGAGCGGGAGCAGAAAGGGGAGCGTAGCGGTCATATTTCCTTCAGAGCGGAGAGCACCTTTCTGAAGATTCCACTCCGCTCGCTTAACCCAAAATGCCCTTTGCTAATTTGATAATCTGTGGAATTGGCTAAGTAATAGTTTAAGCTATTAGTCTCAGCTAAAAAATCATGTGAAGATTGACAGACGTTTTAATAGACCGTATTTCCCCATAATTTAGGTCTATTTTAATTTTAGAAAGTGTTAATTTTATTTACGCTACAAACTTTTATTTACGTGCGTGTTTTGAAGGTTCTGTTGCACAATAACTGAAGCTGTGTTTTCATGGAAAAGTATACATTTTCAGTTATCTTTTTTACAAAGGTTTGCCAAGTGACTTCAAAAACAAGACACGTTTTTAAATTAATAATTGGAATTTAATACATTTAAATGTATACAATTCTACAAGCTAAACGTCACCCTGAATCATAACCATTACTTATCGGACTACTGCTTTCATTGAGACATTTTTTCAATAATTGCATTATGAACTGAAAAAAACTATATATAATTAGGCCTACTGGAGAAATGTAATGTGAGAGCGTGATCTGAGCAGGATTTGGTTTACCGGTGAGCGTGAGCGGAACATTAGCAGAGTGTTTGCTTTGTGAGCGACTGAGAGGAGCGCACGTCCACAAAGCAGAATATTGAGCAGAGTGATACACCGCTTCGCTTTGCTCACAAGCTCTGGTTGCAGTCATTAAAAAGTTCAGTTTAGGTTCTTAATGGCAAAGTGGTTATATTTTGTTTTGTTTCTTTAAGTTAATTTATAAGCATGATTGGATTTTTTTATACAAGTTGTATTTTTTTTATACCAAGCTGTCAGCGCCAGACAGTGAGTTGAGCATATGTTTGATCAGTTTAGCCATCTCAAATAAACACCATTTGAGACATAAAAAAACTTAATGCAGTTCACAATATAAATACAAAATTAAGATAAATGTGTGATATCAAATATTTTCTGCTAAAAGCGGAAGCTTTTGCAAGTGGAACTCAGCAAATACTTGCGTCACTGACATGATAAATATATTTATAAAATTCTATAAAATACTATTCTTTACAACAAAATAATTCAAATAAAATTTTGATAATAAATAATAAAAACTATTTCATTATCTTATGTAATTCAAAAAGATGCATAACTCCCTAAAGGCCAACCCGGTATCACGCCAAAGTGTGTAACAGACACGCTGGTCCACTCGAGGATGCGTGTGAGTGTCACGCTTTGCCTCCTCTAGGCGTGAAAATGTCACGCATGTATGAAGCTGGAGTTAGCACTGGAGAACCAGCAGGGGCGATTATAACCCTGGTTAAATAATTGTTCATATTGTCAATAGTTCATAAGGCTCGATCGACCCAATGACGGCAGTCGTTCAGCGGGTGAAGGGCTTTGCGTATTACAGTCTTTCCTTTTCACGACACAACAAGAACATTAAAATGGAACACTTTTTCTTATATATTTTATCTCGTTATTTCATCTGACTCCATAAATGAAAAGGTTTTAATGATATCTGTGCATCATTAAAATATGAACGAATCATTGGTTATTCTCTTCAGCTCTTTTTAATACTTTACCCGCTCAGATATAGGGAAGCTATATCGCTCAGAGGCCCTGTTTTCCACAGGTCTCACGGACACAATCTCGTCAGGCCCGGTCATCAATCAGAGGTAAATTATGGTTATGTATCTAAGATTTGCCGTTAATTCACACGTACATAATCAGAGACATCGAATAACCCTCTTGGAGCCCCCTCAGAACTTTAGTTCAATCGTTTACTTCAGTAAAGGTTTTTGGCCACTATCAGATATGTTAGCAGATCAATGTACTACACTCATAATAGCTTTGGGTTGGTCAAATCCTTGTTTAAAATAACATTAAATCAAAAGTCAGAGGTATGGGCGTACCCGAGTTTAGTCTGATCAGACGGCGTTCGCCGTCCCTAAATGGAATTAACCCGCCCCTGCATCCAAGTACACTTAAAAGATGCTGGATATTAGCCGTCGCTAAAACTGACGCAGGCTTGCGGAAATATACGAATCCACTAATCTAATAGAGAGAAAGCAATCTTTAGAGGCAGTTAGAATAGAATCAAACGTTACAATTTATTGACCAGGTAATCGAAGCAATAATTCAAAACTCCAATGTTACAAGAATAGAATCATCAATTAATCATACCTGGCAATGAAAACTACACACAAGTGATTTGTGTGGGCAGTCAAACCTACAGACGCCCAGAACTTTGTGTCCCCTTTCCTTATATACCCAGATAATTCAATAACCCACCAAATGGTGGTATCTTTGTTATTTTGATTAGACTTTAGAATTTGCAACCAAATGGCTTCTTGAGATCCTGTGGCAGGGAATACTTATTTACATACAGGAGGTGGTTTTGACTAGAAGAATCAGGGGGAGAGCACACCTTTAAGTTGTAGGACTTCTCATACTTTAGAACTTCTTTTAGCTTTTCATTATGATTGGGAGAATGAGAACATTTTACCAGGCGCACTGAGACATTTCAAATGATATCAAACATGTATGGTTACTTTTTTGTACATATTACATTGCATGGGTTTTTCAGTGAATTTTAGGTGATGAGGGGAGGGGGAAATGATGAGACTGTCAGTACAGGGTGTGGACCACCCAGTGTGTTGCGTCTTGGATGTTACTGTTACATATGCAAGAGACAGTTTTGTGGATTCCCAGGGGGGGCCTTTTGTCCTCTCGAGGGGGCAGACATCCTGGCACCAGGCTTACAGTTGTATAACTACTAATGCTATGGTAGGCACCTGAACACTGACAGCTAGGAACTGTTGGTCTTTCAGTTCCATATGAGGGGTGCATAGAAGTAGACATTACCTTTCCCGAGGAATTCCTGGGTGTGAGTGTTCAGGTGCCTATCATAGCATTAGTAGTCCCTAATGTAAAACCCCACAATCAATCTATGGTTTTACTAGGCACAGACACCTTGGATTTTCTCTATGAGCAGAGTTTGAAACTGCAGGACAGACTACAGTTGTGGAAGGTTACGTCACAGTGCCCCCTGGGGTTGACAAGTGTGTGGTGGTGGAGCATCATCTAACTCGTCTTTGCCTGGTGGGGTGTTTGTTAAACGATGCATACTTTATCTTTCAAAAACTCTGCCTTACCATTTACCAGTTGCTTACAAACGAAACTGAACATGATATAGCTATCCCACCAAGGTGTACAGTAGCAGAGCTCCATGTGGTGGAGTCTTTGCTCCCTCCACCAAACTCCCCTTCAAACGATGAGTCTTTGCCTGTGAAGGAACTTGATTTCACCATACATTTTGGTAAGTCCCAATTACCACAAGAGTGGAAGGACAGTATCACTAAACAACTCAGAGAAATGTGACAGGTTTTCAGCCAGCATGACTTAGACTTTGGTCACACTCAAGAGGTGAAACAATGCACACAGTTGAATGATGAAACCCCTTTTAAGCACAGAGCACGGCCAATCCATCCAAAACATGTTGAGGCCGTCCGCAAGCATCTGCGTGATCTCCTTGCCAGTTGAGTCATTTGAGAGTCCCAGTCACCCTTCTCATCACCTATAGTAGTGGTGAGAAAGAAGAATGGAGATGTGCGACTGTGTATAGATTATAGAAAGTTAAACCTCCAGATGGTGAAGGATGCGTATGCTCTACCAAATCTTGAGGAGACTTTCTCAGCTCTTACGGGATCCATATGGTTTTCTGTGCTTGATTTGAAATCTGGATACTACCAGAAAGAAGTTGAGGAGTCAGACAAACCCAAAACCGCCTTTGTCTGCTCATTGAGGTTTTGGGAATTCAGTCGTATGCCCCAAGGTGTGACTAATGTGCACCAAGTATTTTCCTAAGATTGATGGAGAAGTATATGGGAGATATTAATCTGAAAGTAGTACTGGTCGTTTTGGATGACCTGATAATATTCTCGGACACTCTAGAGGAGCATGAGAGACGTCTGTTGAACGTTCTGTCTCGCCTAAAAGAGTACGGACTGAAACTGTTTCTGGAGAAATGTAAATTCTGTCAAACCTCCATTCGCTATCTAGGACATATTGTGTCAGAGCGGGGAGTGGAGACCGACCCCGAAAAGATACAAGCCTTAAAAAGCCTGGCAGTGTCCCAAGAACCTTAAAGAACTGAGGTAATTTTGGGCTTTTCTGGCTACTATCGCCGGTTTATTAAAAATGATTCAAGGGTCATGAAATGGCTCAATGACCTTACCTCAGGTTATCCACCATTAAAGAAAGGTGGTAAAAAGACAGACAAAAAAGGCCCATACTGCCATTCTAAGGATCCCTTTGGAGACCATTGGACTACTCTTTGTGAAGAAGCTTTTCAGTCCGTTACCGAAATGTTAACTACCGCACCAGTATTGGGCTTTGCTGACCCCAAACTCCCCTACTTCCCCCATACAGAAGCCAGCACCAAGGGATTAGGAGCTGCATTGTATTAGAACCAAGGTGGACAGGTGTGCACTATTGCGTTTGCGAGTAGAGGGCTGTCACACAGTGAGTCTAGGCATCCTGCTCACAAACTTGAGTTTCTTATCCTTAAATGGGCAGTAAATGAAAAGTTTAGTGATTATCTATATTGCAGCCAATTCACTGTCATCACTGATAGCAACCCTTTTATTCATGTTCTTAACACTGCAATATTGGATGCTACTAGTTGTTGTTGGCTTGCAGCCCTTTCAAAATTTTCATTTAAGTTGCAGTACAGGGCAGGCAAGTTGAACATTGATGCTGATAGCCTTTCAAGGCGACCTCAAGAACCATTTCCAGAGAACCCCATGTCCCAAAAAGAAAGAAAAATGATAGGACAGTTCATACAGCATCATTTTACCAAAGCAGAGGATTCTGTCAGTGCCATGGATGAAGTCGTCCAAGCAATCTGTGAGAAGCACCTCATTAGGCAATCAGCTGATTTTGGGGCGGGTATTGCTCTAATAAGCTCTCTCTCGCTCTGTTCTGATTCTGTACCTGACTGTTATGAACATAAAGGTAGTTCTAATGGGTCATCTGTTCTGCCTCACCTTTCAAAAGACCTTGGTGACAAACAAAGAGCCAATCCAGTTCTTCAAGAGGTGATGTCACACAGTTGGGAGAAAAAAAAACCCACCAACAGTTAGGAAGGAACTTCCTTGTCTTCTGTACTTCTTAAAGGAGTGGAACCGCCTTGAGTTAAAGGATGGAGTACTTTACAGGAGATGGAAAGATAAAGATTCCATTATTTACCAGCTAGTGCTCCCGGAAGAACTAAGATCATCTGTGATGAGCAGTTTACATGATACAATGGGTCACATGGGGATGGAGAGGACCTTGGATCTGGTAAGAGCCCAATTCTATTGGCCAAAGATGGCTGCTGACGTGGAACAGAAGATCAGGACATGTGGTCATTGTGTGCGAAGGAAGTCCCCACCTCAAAAAGCAGCACATTTGGTCAACATCCAGGCCACCAGACAATTACAATTAGTCATCATGGACTTTCTCTCCTTGGAACCAGATAGATGTTACACGAGAGACATATTAGGGATCACAGATTTTTTCACTAAGTTTGCTGTGGCAGTCCCTACACCCAATCAAAAGGCAAGAACAGTAGCAAAGTGTCTTTGGGAGCACTTCATTGTGCATTATGGGTTTCCTGTACGCTTTCATAGTGACCAGGGTCCTAACTTCGAGTCATGCACTATCAAAGAACTTTGTGAAATATCAGGCATTCAGAAAATCCGAACATCGCCTTTTCATCCAAGGGGGAATCCTGTTGAACGCTTCAACAGGACTCCGTTGGACATGCTTGGCACATTAGAAGAAAAAGACAAAAGTCGGTGGAGAGATTTTGTCAAGCCATTAGTTCATGCTTATAACTGTGCAGAGAGGAATAAAATCAGGTTTAACAAGCTTGTGACAAATTCATCTTTGGAAGTCAATGGTCATGTGTTGGTGAGAAATCTTCAGCTACGTGGTAAGCACAAGTTAGCAGAGAAGTGGGAGTCTGAGGTGTATGTAGTAGTAAAGCGAGCTGGCGACTGGCTTGTTTACACAGTTCGTCCTGAAACAAGGGATGGTCCTCTTCGTACACTTCACAGGGACCTTTTGCTTCCTTGTGGATTCTTACCAGCATCGGAAGTTTCAAGTCCTACCTTGACCAAACCTACTTCTAAACCTAGAACACGGAGGAGACCTGGTATCGAACCATATGATGATGACAACTCTTTCTCTGATCCAGAGAATGAATATTCTGATCGAAACAGTACCGTTCTCTTCAGTTCATGACATCTGTAGATCAAAGGGAGCTTCAGATGTTTCTTTAAATATAGACTCAACTAATCCTAAACGTTCAGATGGTTATACTGCTCAAGCAAATCCAGCTAACGACTTACCTGTCAATGCTCCAGATATATACTTACCTGTCGATGCTCCAGATGAATACTTACCTGTTGACACTCCAGCGGATAACTTACCTGTCGATTCTCTGGGAGTCCTTTAAACAAGTAAGATACCCAACAAAGACATACTGAATCAGAAAATATCTTAACCATTCCAAGAAATAAAGTGACAAATGTAGCTGAAATCCAAGATGCTCCTGTCAAAGGGAGAGAGCAAAAGCCAGAAATTGAGGAAGAGCAGAATTTGAGTATTCCGCTCAGACGTTCTAGGAGGCAGAGAGGTGAACCTGAAAGACTCACCTACTTCCAGTGTGGAAACCCCTTGTCTTATGTTGTTCAGTCTTTGTTACAGGGGTTAAGCACTGCCTTTGTCAATTCCCTAAATGGTGTTGAAAATCCAGGTGTAAAGGGGCGATTTTCCAAGGGAAAATCCCTTTCCAATTTACCTAATGCCTCACCAAAAGTAGTGAATAATCAGCCACACAGAGCATGCAAAGGAGCTTGCATGATTTCAGAAGTGTAACCCTGGTTAAATAATTGTTCATAATATTATTGATTATAATATTGCTTAACTAGAACATTATGCCTATCCATATGTTGTAAATTCTTCATAAATCAATAAGTATGTATATCTGAAACTGTTTAAGAAATGAGTAACAAGGTTCAAGGTTTTTTATTGGTCACATACTCAAATATACAGAATATAATCAGTAGTGAAATGTAAGTCAGGTCAGGTCCGCTCAATGGACAGTGCAAAATATGTAACACAACACAAGAAAATACAAATATGGGTAAAAATAAGAAGAAAAAAAAGAGTAAAATATGCAATAAAATAAAATGTGCAATACGTATACTGTGGACTTATATAAATAATAATATACGCAGGTATGTGCAAGAGGAACATACAAACATACAGTATAAACATACGGGATCCAATTCAGACGGCTCTATACGGAGATTATAAAATCTCGCAAATGTATTAGGTGTTGCCCAGCCGGCAGCTCTACAAATGTTTGTTATCGAGGCGCCAAAGCCCAAGAGGATGCAACACCTCTCGTAGAGTGTGCTCTTACACCAAGGGGGCACGGTAAGCACCGGGCCTGATAGGCCAAGATTATAGCCTCCACTATCCAGTGGGCAAGTCTTTGTTTGGAGACAGCCTTCCCCTTCCACTGTCTTCCAAAGCAGAAAAAGAGCTGGTTTGAGGTCCTGAAGCTCTGCATGCGGTCCACGTAGATGCGCAAAGCGCGGACGGTACAGAGCAGAGCAATGGCTGGGTCTGCCTCCTCCTGGGGCAGCGCTTACAAGTTCACCACCTGATCCCTGAAGGGCATGTTGGGAACTTTGGGCACATATCCAGGCCGGGGTCTCAGGACAACGTGAGAGTCACCCGGTCCGAATCTTAGGCACGAATCGTCGACCGAAAATGCCTGCAGGTCCCCTACCTTCTTGACAGTGGCCATTCTCCGGCAGGGAGAATACCAATCGACAAACAGGTTCCACTTCAGCCTGTAAGCATCTCTTGTAGACGGGGCCCTGGAAAAAGTGATAGTGTTTACGTCCGCTGGAGATAGCCCAAGTAGAACCTACGGGTCCCGTCCAAGGACCACACGTGGAGATTCCACATGTCTGGACGCGGGTACCAGAGGGTGCCCCCTCTTTGAGAAAGGAGATCCCTCCTCAGAGTAATTTTCCATGGAGGGGCTGTCGCAAGGAGCATCAGTTCTGGGAACCAAGTCCGATTGGGCCAGTAAGGCGCCACCAAAAGGACTTGCTCCTCGTTCTCTCTGACCTTTCACAGGGTCTATGCGAGAAGGCTCATTGGGGGAAACGCATATTTGCGTAGGCCCCGAGGCCAGCTGTGTGCCAGTGCGTCTGTGCCGAGGGTCCCCTCAGACAGGGAATAAAACAGCTGGCAGTGGGATGTGTCCGGGGAGCAAACAGGTCTACCTGACCGGACCGCTGGGGCAAGATGTGACGAAACGCCTCCGTCTGCTTCTGTGCGGCGGAGAACTGTTGGGCAAAGTCCTCCACCGCTTCGCCAAATAGGCCAGCCTGGGAGATCGGGGAGTCCAGGAAGCGATGCTTGTCGGCCTCCCTCATATCCGCCAAGGTCAGCCATAAGTGGCGTTCCTGAACCACTAAAGTGGACATCATCTGACCCAGGGCCCGCGTTGTGACTTTCATTGCCCTCAGCAGCCCGATGCTCTCAGCAGCCCGGGAAAGCATAGCAAGTCAGTTCTGGATCTGACTCGGGTAACGCCACTCTACCTGATGGAGGCAGCGCAGCCGAATCGTCATCTCAGAACCTAGCTCGTCTATGTGCCTATGCAGGCATGATGTGTTTTTACGATGATGCAAATGAGTTGCAAAAGTTATAAAAGCTTTGTCTGGAGATGTAAACGAGGCCGTTCCTCGTGGTGAAGACATTCGCTGTTGTGTTTTGTATTTGCTTATGAGTTAGTATTATTTTCAATAAAACGAAACCATTGCTATGGTGATTCGTAATCCTTTTATTAAAATAAGCCTCTGAGTAATTACTTTACAACGACCAGTTATCTGAACCTGAACAAACTCCTGATCGAGCCCTAGACGCACGAACCTAACTGAGTGAGCACGGACAGCGGGACAGGGGTCCTGAACCTCCTAATCACCGCCATCCGGACAAGAGGTAATATAGCGGTTTTTATTGCTGTTAATATGCTAGGGGATGGCTGAAATGTGATTTAGAGATGTTAGGGTTTCTGCTCGGTATAAAAATACAACACACCCTGACTGAACTGTATTGCAGTTACATTTTGCAGAGCATGTAATATTTCTTAAACTTTGCTTTACATATCCCACAGCCCCATTAGGAAGAAGCCATAGAAAAGTAGGTGGTATGGAAGCCCAGGTTTCTTTGACAGTGGCCTTCAGCTCCTCTGCATTGTTGGGTCTCTTGTTTCTCATTTTCCTCTTGACAACATCCATAGATTCTCTATAGGGTTCAGGTCTGGTGAGTTTGCTGGCCAGTCAAGAACACCAACACCATGGTCATTTAACCAGCTTTTGGTGCTTTTGGCAGTGTGGGCAGGTGCCAAATCCTGCTGGAAAATGAAATCAGCATCTTTAAAAAGCTGGTCAGCAGAAGGAAGCTTGAAGTGCTCCGAAATGTCTTGGTAAACAGGTGCAGTGACGTTGGTTTTCAAAAAACACAATGGACCAACACCAGCAGAAGACATTGCATCCCAAATCATCACAAACTGTGGAAACTTAACACTGGACTTCAAGCAACTTGGGCTATGAGCTTCTCCACCCTTCCTCCAGACTCTAGGACCTTGGTTTCCAAATGAAATACAATACTTGCTCTTCTGAAAAGAGGACTTTGGACCACTGGGCAACAGTCCAGTTCTTCTTCTTCTTAGCCCAGGTAAGACGCCTCTAACGACAACTGTAGTCAAATTCCTTGACACGTCTGTGAGTGGTGCTCTTGATGCCTTGATTATTTTTAATCTTCATTTTCACATTATTTTCTGTCTTTGGGATTTTTAAAATTAATTTGAATCTTCATTTTCATATTATTTTCTGTCTGTGGGATTTTTAAAATGATTTTATAATCTTAATTTTCATCTTATTTTCTGTCTGTGGGATTTTTTAAATTACAAAAGAAAAACTGGAGAACAGAAATATTGATAATAAAAGTCAAGTCAATTCAAGTTACCTTTATTTATATAGTGCTTTTAACAATACAAATTGTGTCAAAGCAACTGCACAATATAAAAATAGGAAATTGTTTGAGTTAAAGGCATTTCATAATTTAATTCAGTGATGTCATTGTCCAGCTCAGTTCAGTTTAAATAGTATCTGTGCAAGTCAATGATATTGCTGGAAATGAAGTGTCCCCAACTAAGCAAGCCAGAGGCGACAACGGCAAGGAACCAAAACTCCATCGGTGACAGAACGGAGAAAAAAAAAGACTCAAGACACTTTGTTTTATTTGCCAACATTCTTCAAAATATTTGCCTTTGTGCTCAACAGAACAAAGAATGACCAGCTGAAAGACTGCTCGATCTTGCAGGTTTGCAATACACAACATCAGAAAGATCAGGCCCTTTCTGACAGAGCATGCTGCACAACTTCTTGTCCAGGCCCTTGTCATTTCTAGGCTGGACTACTGCAATGCTCTTCTGGCTGGACTTCCATCAAACACAATCAAACCTCTACAAATGATTCAGAATGCAGCGGCACGACTGATGTGGCAGATTTTGATGGAAATTAAGACTGGATGCATCAATTTCTAAAATAAATCTGCATTTCAATTGAAAATAAAATCATACTTTAATAGAAAAACTACTTTTTGCCATTTTCCATTGTTGTACACTGTTGCCATATGGCATGGCTTTCATAAATACCCTCCACCCTACCCCCACAAAAAAAATTTTTTTGGTAGTTTTGTATTGCTTTGTATAATTGAAGCTATTTCATCTAATAAAATGGTCATGTTTAGAACATAATGCATACCAGAGAGGGTCAAGGCAGTCAAATGAAAAGTTAACTCAAGTTTTATTTTAGTGCATTGAGTGGATTACAGTAAATAACTTAATCTAATAGTAACATTTGCAGAATTTTACCATTATCTTACAGTGTATGAGTCATATCATGTGTTTTTAAAAGACAAAAGGAAAATAAAGAATTATGTTAAACATACAATTCTAGAGATAAACTTCAATCTTCATTGCAGCGTGAAGTTATTTTACACTACATCAATATCAGTGTACTCAATCAATGATACTACAGTTATTATATATTTTTTACATAGAATCAATGAAAGAAGTTTGGCCAGTCACAACATTTCCGTGTCACCATCCATGGAACAACAACATTTCTTAAGTATTTCTTTAAAGGTCACTTGAATAGAGCACAGTTCAGATAACTTCTTACTCCACTGCTTTTCAACACAAACACGGTTTCACACTCAATATCTTTATGAGTACTTTTGGTCTTGACTTCAATGACTTTAAACTTCTCATATGGAGGAATCAACACCTCTTCCTCACCAGGAATCTTAGAATATTTTGTCAAAACAGCACTGTAACAAGTTTTGATTTCAAAGCATGACTTGTTTGAAAAACTCTGTGATACTTTCTTATTAAAAGACGAAGATGTAAATGAGCCAAAACGAACTTCAGTGTTCAGAACGTTCTTATCAAATTTGCGATTTACACCACGATAAGTTAAATAGCATTTCGACTTTTGCATGTTCTTCAATATCTGTATAGCTTCTGTTAACAAAAAGTGAAGTGAATACCATTTGTATGTCTTGTCTATATATTTTTTTCTATCATTATGGTCAGCCATATTAAATTGTGCATACAGATAATCAGTGTACACATAAATGGCGTTTAAATGATTCTTTGACAGTTTATCTATTGGTTCCATGGAATTGAGTTGTCCTTTTTGCCAAGCCTTGTTAAATTATTTTGAGTTTCTGAGCTCTGCCTGTAGAAGTGTTGTCTCTACCAGTTCTGCCATTCTATTTCTACAGTAGCGAAATTGATCATCAACAGAATTCGGTTCATATCCAATGGAAAAATTGATTCTGCAGTAGGAGCACTGTGAACCTGAATCAACATTATAATCATCAGTCATCAGTATTTATGACTGTAATAGTCATACTAGAGTACAAACTTACCTGCTTGAGAGCAGCTGAAATGAGAAGAAGAGCTTCAATGATCAGCAGCATCTTAAATCTGATCTGAAAGATGTTGAAAGACAACGAGAAACACAATCACTCCATTAGCAATATCTGGATTTGTACAACTGTGTTCACCAATTTCTTTTTCAATTGGTGAAACTGCTGTTGAGTATCAAAGCAGTGTCGAATATGCAATTAAATCTGTTATGAATGCTGATGTATTGACCTTTCACTCCACCCCTAAATTTAACTGAGAATTTTGTTGATTATTTCTCAGGAGCAATGACAAGAGACATAAGAAAAGTCAGTCATTCACAGCCAGATGAGCACTTGGAGATGGGAAAGTTGGCTTTTTATATGGGATGTGTGATGTGAGAGAGAAATAGTATGCTTTGTGTCACATAAAAATGATTTATTACCCTCATAAAATACCACCCAAAACCAGACACTGAATGTTTGTACAGCCCCCACCCTTACGTCTAGTCTCCCCACGTGGGGATCTTAGATGTGTAACCCACGTGGGGATCTTAGACGGCTAACCCACGTGGGTTATCTGATCCGGAGGAGGAGGGTGGGGTTGGTGTGGAATGTTTTTTGAAAACTTTGTTTTGTGAGTTTAAACAATAAATTGTGAAACTGTGTAAAATGGTTAGAAAAGGGTAGTTTTTATTAAGTTTTTTTCATACACATACATGTGAAGAAAATGCATCGTATACACACGTAAAATGAGCGATATCTATTTTTTCCAGAAAGCGTTGTTTAAAAATAGGTACAATGCAGTGTAAGAAAGCAAATAAAAATCTAGGTTTAGTCTTATCTTACTACGTTATAAAATAAAAAGGAGTCAGACGCGTTTGTTAAAACCTAGTAATATTGTAATTCAAAAAGCAGTTAGTTTGACATAGTTAAATAAAAAAATACAAAATCAAAGCAAATAGACTAGGAAAAAAGACATCAAGACGCGTTTGTACAAAATTCATAATACTACAATTTTAAACTAGTTCGTTCGACAGAGTTAAAGACAATACAAAATCAAAGTAAATAGACAAAAGTGTGTTACAAGGAAAGCGGGTAAAACGAAGGTAAAAAGTTTAATACATTTACCAAGGATCTAAAAGAAGACAATCTCAAAGGCGTTTGTTAAAACACCCCGCAGTCAAAAGATAGTCTCGGGGGTCATTGTACGGAAAGCTAAACCAAAGAGAGTAAGTCCTTATCGCATTCGCGGTGTCCGTAGAGAGGTCCATACGCATCGACGGTCAAGCTCGAAATGAGCTACCGAGCACAGCGGGGGGCAGACCACGCCTACGTCCCACCCCCTAGATCCGCAGGAGGAGGCACCAAAATGGAGATTTAGAGGAACTGGACTGTTGGACTGTTTTTAAAATGTTAGAAGTTATTTTTAATAAGTCTTTTAACATGTCTTAATTAATTAACCCATTCAACATCGTAAGTCGCTTTGGATAAAAGTGTCTGCTAAATGCATAAATAAATGCAAATCCTTCCTTTAAAAGCTGTTCTTTTAAACAAACATAGGTTCCGGGAAAAGTTTTGTTTTAAAACCAAAGTTTTGCTCAAAACCAAAGGTATTGTCATGCTTAAGACTTCTAGGGTTATATAATGTGTAATATAGAGTGCGTTTGTGTATGGAGACATTGAAACGTGAATACGTGTTAAATGGGGAAAAACTTTTTTTTATTAAAGTTATTTTTTCATACACAACAATGTCAAGGAAAAACTTCAAAACAAGAAAGTCAGAGTATAGCATTTATAAAAGAGTGCAAAAATAGACGACGTAAACCGCGTAATAGAAAACAATAAAGCCAAAGACAAAGAAAACTAGGACTCGAATGTGGATAACCTAACAAAGGTTAACTTGGTTTATATTAAACAAGTTCTAATATAAAGAAAATGCATCGAATATACACGTAAAATAAGCCAAGTTTTTTTTTTTTTTTTTTTAGAAATCGTTGTTTAAAATTAGGTAAAATACAGTGTAAGAAAACAAATAAAAATAAAGACAGGTTATTTAAACAATAAGACAATATTAACATTAAATAATATAGAGTAACCTTACTTACTGTGGTATAAAATAAATATCAAGCCGTTAAAAAGATACGTTTGTCAGAAGGTTGTAATATTTAATTTTAAAACTAGTTAGTTTGACAATGAAAATAAAAAAATCTAACTTTTAAGAAGACAGAAGTTTTGTCACAAGAAAAGCTGGGAAACAAGGAAAAATAACAAACGCACATTTAGCCATTGTCCAAAAATAAGGTAATCTCAGAGGCGTTTGTTAAAACACCGCCGTCAAAAGATAGTCTATCATAACTCATCTGAACGGAAGAGTTAAACAAAAGAAAAAGTCCCCAAACGCCGTCCGGCGAGAAGTCCGCGCGTGTCCGTTTCAAACGCAGAATGGCGACATCCGGTTCCAGGCAGACAACACCTACGTCCCATCCCCTAGATCCGGACGAGGAGTGACCAAAACAGAGATTTAAAGGAATTAATACATGGACTATTTTTAAAACATTAAAGTAATTTTTAATAATTCTTTTACATGTCTTAATTAAACCATTCAACATCATTCACCTAAATCTTTTCACTTTAAAAATAATTTAGTAGACCTATAGTTTTACTTTTAAACAAACAAGTCCTAACCTCTGGGGAAAGTTTGTTTTATTTGTTTAACAACACATTTTCCTTTATTTACTCTTTGCTTTTTGTCAATCTTACGATATGTTATAACAGCTAAAACGCAGGTATGCACATACAAATATTTAACAGGAATGAAACCAAATCAATAACTCTCTGATTTTCTTGCCATAAGACTTGTTATCATTTGAAACACGCGTGCAACATGTAAACTTTTTTTACATCACACGAGATGCAGATATTTCATTTCAAGCAGTGCAACGAAGTTGAAGACGGTCGTGTCAATATCACATTTCACGCAGCACGAGATGCGAGGAAAGTTTTTTTGAAGGTTTTTAGTCAGACGATCAAAGCAATACCGTTGCATCAATTTATGACACAGGCCTATGAGTTTTGGAGGAAGCGCAGAGGTGTAAACGCACACACATACGCACACGAGCGCTGGAACGGTTCACCGTCCGGTCATGGGATGCATGCCCTATTGAACCTTGTTTTATGACAAACATCTGCTGAATTAAAAAATTAGGTTACGTTTTAGAAAATAAAGCACATTTACTAACGGAGTCATGTTTACAGAACTGGTGAATGTGGCTTCAAGTTGAAATTTAGGATGAGATGAGTCAGATAAATAATGAGATGATACACAAACTTAAATAAATAGAGTTGTTTATTTTAATAAAAGGCTCTGATATAGGAAATTTATGTTAAATTTGACTTAATTTAGTATCTAATTGTGTTATTTATTTTTTCACTCATATATATTTTTACCCCCCCCTCACGTCGCAAACATAAGCTTGTAAATGTAAACATTTACGCACACACACACACACACACACACACACACACACACAAATAAACAAACACTCAACACAAACATGGACATAAACACCCCTCTACACGGTTAAATATTTAGACTTTTATGATGTCTCATACAAAACTTTTTACAAATAAAGAACTTTCTTAGAATCACGCGGAATATAGCTACAAGATGACGAAAAGAAGTATGATTAAACAATGATATAACTATTGTTTAACAAATATCATTCTAACAAGATGTAAAACCTAAAACCATGAAACTCTAACCTTACTAATCTTTACAACAGATTAGACTTTCTTTCTCAAATAATGAACTGAGTTATTAACCTTAAGGGGTTAAATGCAGCATGTTTTATTCCAATAAAATAAAAACAACAACTGATCTATACAGGTTTATTCGACTGAGGTTTGATAAAATAACTGATGTAAGAAACATGCAAATATTCGACAAGGTTTATCAAACTGATGTGTCTGGTGCGTTGTGGCAGTCGTTGGGCCTAATGGATAGCGTTGGACTTGAAACCTGAGGTAACCGGGTTGTGGGTTTGAACTCGACAGGAAGTCCACGACTGCTCCCCGGCGCTGCACAGTCGGCTGCCCACTGCTCCAGGTGTGTGCACTTGGATGGGTTAAATGCAGAGAACACATTTCACTCCTCATTATACTCTGTATAATTGTGTATGTGACAAATAAAGCTCATCCGAGCTTAATTTGTTGTATTTGTAATTTGTATTGTTGTACATATCTCGCAGATACAGATATGTTAAGATGTTTAACATCTGTAAAAAAATAGTCTAAAAAGTCATCTTTTTAGCTTTCACATAGGAGCCATGTCCGCACTCAACGGTTTTGTGTAACAGAGTCCTGAGACAAATGAAAATAAAATGTGTGAAAGACTGATGACAGGAAGAGCGACAGACTAAAAGCTTCAGATTTATTAAAACAATCGAGCGTGTGCATTTTCTCTCTTGAATATGTATGTATACAGTAGCCTAACCAGTGAGTACACGAATCTGTATAATACATAACCGCATAATTCAGTGATTCTATCAAATTAATCATTCATTTTAAATACATTTTATTTAAAGTCAGATTTGATTTCTCTTCAAAACACAATAAAACTTTTTAAAAACGTTAAAACTTTCTTACGACTTTTTAATTCTGTTGAATGTAGCGAATGTTAAATATAGGGTTATGTTTTTAGTTTGGGATGTTTGCACGTTAATCACATCTTTAACCTAAAACATTTTTCATTCAAACTCTCTCTTGCGCACACGGCGCACAACTGCCAACAACATCCTTAACTTGGTTTTATCATTCAGCTGTAGCTGAAACTCTATAACGAGTTCAATTTATGCATCAATGCAGCTATAGATACTGGAAGAGCTCATTGAGCTGTTTAACTGTAGAAAATGTAAACAATGACGCGTAAAACTAGATCGACAGACCGAGTGTACGCCCTAAAACAAGCCTGGAAACCATTTCACCATTCTAACACTAAGTGTGTCCTAGAAAATGTGTTATAGTACAGCAGTAAAACACTGGACGTGCGAACGACCAAATAACTACAAGACCTACTTAAAATCTATGATGAAACTAGAAAATATACGGGTGACCTAACAGTGTTTAAAATACTGGACATGTGCAGTTAGATGAAGACATGCAGAGTTGGTTAACACAACGAAATATGTCGTGAAGCATACGTATAACACGACTGTATAATATATATACGTATAATCTCCAGGACTGACTGACTTTTTTTTTCTTAAGATTTGATTTCAAGAACACACACACACACACACACACACACACACACACAACCAAATCCTTATGCTATTTCACGAAATGACGCAACAACGGGATGGTCATTTTCGACATATACACGTCAAGTCTGTTTACCATAAGCATGTTCTTCTTAAACATTTTTAACAATTATTTTAACAAATATTCTTGTTTTCACAAAGATACAAACGCTGTCCTACAAATGTTGCAGGCCTTTCAGGTCAGCGAACTACAATACCCAGCATATACCTCAGACTACAAACATGGTTGCCACGGATCCATATCCAAAATGGTCTATACGCGACAGATCTCTAAATCGTCAGACTTCTGGTTATCGTGCGTTCGGATACCCGATATAGAAAGACTCGTATTACCAACGATTTTTACGAAGTATACGCTTCTTTAGCCTTGCGATGTTACAAACCCCATTTTTGCGAGATCTACACATCTGTAGAAAGAATGAACAGGTCTTATAAAATCATTGATTTGACAACTTTAAAACACAATCCACGAACGATAAATCAGACGCTCTTAAAATCGATAGTGCACAAAACGTGTGTAAAGGGCGGATGATCGCAGGAAAACTATTTAACAAAAACAATTTAAGTGCTACACACAGGTGAGTGGGCCTGCACAAGCCACCTGTAGTAACACACTCTCCTCTAGTCGCACTAGACACTTTCACACACTACTGTGTGTACATAACCCCACAAAAGACTGATTGTAATATACGACTGATATGTGTATGTTTACAGGCCCGTGCACCGCAAATCACCCTACACTGTTCCCCAGCCAGTTGCTTGAATGTCTCTCTTTTGCACATGTACAGTATTTGAGTCATCTACACAGTTGAACAGTTTGTATTTTTAGTTTATTTATAGGTAACCATTTTTATAAATATAGCATCTGTATAGTCAAAGATGACAGTAGGTTAGTTGTGTATAGGTTTCACACGTACACAATCAGAGACATCGAATAACCCTCTTGGAGCCCCCTCAGAACTTGAGTTCAATCATTTACTTCAGTAAAGGGTTTTGGCCACTATCAGATATGTTAGCAGATCAAATGTACTACACTCGTAATAGCTTTGGGTTGGTCAAATCCTTGTTTAAAGTAACATTAAATCAAAAAGTCAGAGGTATGGGCGTACCCGAGTCTAGTCTGATCAGACGGCGTTCGCCGTCCCTAAACGGAATTAACCCGCCCCTGCACCCAAGTACACTTAAAAGATGCCGGATATTAGCCGTCGCTAAAACTGACGCAGGCTTGCGGAAATATACGGATCCGCTAATCTAATAGGGAAAAAGCAATCTTTAGAGGCAGTTAGAATAGAATCAAACGTTACAATTTATTGACCAGGTAATCGAAGCAATAATTCAAAACTCCAACGTTACAAGAATAGAATCATCAGTTAACCATACCTGGAAATGAAACTACACGCAAGTGATATGTGCGGGCAATCAGCTTACTGACTCCCAGAACTTTGTGTCCCCTTTTCTTATATACCCAGATAATTCAATAAACTCACCAAATGGTGGTATCTTGTCATTATAATTAGTCTTTAGAATTTGCAACCAAATGGCTTCTTGAGATCCTGTGGCAGAGAATGCTTATTTACATACAGGAGGTGATCTGAATAGGAGATCAGGGGAGGCACACCTTTAAGTTGTGCACTATATTTTCTCATACTTTAGAACTTCTTTTAGCTTTTCCTTATGATTGGGAGAATGAGACAATTTTACCAGGCGCACTGAGACATTTCAAAAGATATCAAACATGTATGGTTACTTTTTTGTACACATTACAGTTTTCAGTGAATTCTAGGACATGAGGAGAGGGGGGGAAGATGGTGAGATCGTCAGCACAGGGTGTAGACCCCCCAGTGTGCCGCATCCTGGACGTTGCCGCCACACACGCAAGAGATAATTCCTGTCTTTTCAGGAGGGCCATTTGTCCTCTCGAGGGGGGGGGGCCCAGACAGGCTGGCACCGGGCTTACAAGCGCAATTGGATAGAAACTCACTTGGAAGTCTGACTTTATGAATTTCTTTACTGATAAAATAGATAACATCAGAAATACAATAACAAATGTAGATTATACAGCATCTAGTACTTCAGCTTCATTCACCGCACCCAAAGAAAAACTGCATTGCTTTACAGCTATAGGACAGGATGAGCTAAATAAACTTATCACTGCATCTAAACCAACAACATGTTTATTAGATCCTGTACCAACTAAACTATTGAAAGAGTTGTTACCTGTAGCAGAAGAACCGCTTCTCAATATTATTAACTCCTCGTTATCTTTAGGTTACGTTCCAAAACCATTCAAGCTGGCGGTTATTAAGCCTCTTATTAAGAAACCAAAACTAGATCCTTGTGAACTGGCAAATTACAGACCCATTTCAAATCTTCCGTTTATGTCAACATTTTTAGAAAAAGTTGTGTCTGCTCAATTGTGCTCCTTCTTGCAAAAAATCTATGAAGAATTTCAGTCAGGTTTCAGGCCCCGCCATAGCACAGAAACTACTTGTTAAAATTACAAATGACTTGCTTCTTGCATCAGTTTTACTTGATCTTAGTACTGCGTTCGACACTATAGATAAGACAGATATATCACTTATTGGACCTAAAAACAATACACAGAATATCTTGGATCACAATTTGCAACTAGACGGATGTACTGATACTTCCTCTACAGTCAAAAATATGGGTGTTATATTAGACAGCAACCTATCTTTTGAAAATCATATTTCCCATGTTACAAAAACAGCATTCTTCTATCTTAGAAACATTGCCAAGCTACGGAACATAAGTGTTTCTGATGCAGAAAAGTTAGTTCATGCATTTATGACCTCTAGACTGGACTATTGTAATGCACTGCTGGGTGGTTGTCCTGCATCTAAAATAAACAAGCTACAGATAGTACAAAATGCTGCGGCTAGAGTCCTTACCAGGTCAAGAAAATATGACCATATTACTCCAATTTTACAGTCTCTGCACTGGCTACCTATTAAGTTCCCTATCAGTTACAAAATATTATTACTTGCCTATAAGGCCCTAAATGATTTAGCTCCTGGGTACCTAACTAATCTTCTATCACGCTACAATCCAACCCGCTCCCTAAGGTCGCACATCTCTGGACTCTTGATAGTACCTAGGATAGCAAAGTCCACTAAAGGAGGTAGAATATTTTCATATTTGGCTCCCAAACACTGGAATATCCTTCCTGATAATGTCCGGGGTTCAGACACACTCTCTCTGTTTAAATCTAGATTAAAGACACATCTCTTTAGCCAAGCATTCATATAATGCATCTCACAATATTGTACTGAAGGTATATCTGATCAAACACACATTATTATGCTTTAGCTTGGGTTGTGTCAGGAGTCCAGGCCCGGCGTCCTCCCACTCACCACCAGAGGGCGCCATCTCCCTTCCTCCTGGACTCATCTACTTAACTCCACACACCTGTGCACCCACTCATCACTTCCTAGCTGGTCTCAATCACCGTGGACTATTTAGGAGCCTCACTCCCATGCCTCTGTCTGGCAAGATTACCCACACTCACATGTGTATGTTCACTGTTTTTCCTGTTCACCGATTACATTTGGTTTGTGCGCTCGGGACACCAGCACTACGTTGCCGTCTGGGGTGTCCTGTTTCTGATTATTGTGTTGTTTTTGCCTGTTGGCTTTTTATTTATTAAAGAACCGAAACTTACCTGCATTTGGACCCTGATCTGTTTTTCCACGGGCTTCCTCGCTGTCCCATGACAGGTTGAACAGATCATTTTTGCCTGGATGGAACAACAGCTACGCTAATAGTCCTTAGTTGTTTCTCTGATTAACATCTGAACCAATCTACAACCTTAAAAACCACGGCCCTTAACACAAACAATTACTCTTTTCTGCTCTTGTTTCCTGATCTAGCTTTGTAATGAACCTGTTGATTTGGATTAAAAGCGTCTGCCAAATGAGTAAATATAAATGAAAATGGTTCATTTTTATGTTTATTCACTAGTTCATTGTTTCTAGGGTATGTTGTGTAATGTACAGCTGAAATAATGAAAAGGAAAAGTACTCTAAATTACATGATTTCCGATGTTCTTTCAAAACTTAAAACTCTTTTATCAAACTCTTGCTCTTTTTAAACTATATATGCATATTAGTTCTCGTTGTATGATTTACTTTCTTCTATGAAAGCTATACCTCGTTTTACAATTATAGCCAGGAAAAGAAGAGTTGATGTCGGTGGATAGTTATTTAAATAGTCCAAATCTAAGTTGTGCTTCTTGAATACCGGGGTAACAGCAGAACGTATTTAATGCAGCTGGGACAACAGCTGTACTTAAGGACTCATTAAATAATAATGTTAAGCACTGCTGGGCACAAATGCTCAAAGACTTAAACAAACCATTTGGAAGAGGATCAAGTATACAAGTAGTAGATTTCTTACTTAAAACAACTGTAGCAAGTGAGGCAAATTTAAGTTTCTCAACATTTTAAAATAGCACCCAAAGAAACTCTACAGACTACAGTGATAGCTATTAAGAGAGGAAAGCATAGAAATATGCACAAGCATAAGCGATTTTGGTATTTTTATTATTTTATTTATTTTTTTATTAGACAGAGCATCAGTTACAGACTTCTATAATCCCGTCCTTGACCATGTGACTAAAACCAAATGTGAGACATTCGAACTGACTACTCAGCAGATTACGGTTTCACCCACTGTGCAAAAGGTGTGACAATTTGAAGACCCCTGATGTATACACATGTTGGCCTACAGGCCTTGATCACAATCAACTCTTTCTGTGCCTTCAGAAATGCCAAATGTCCCTTGTGTTACTCCATATTGGTTTGGGAAAGGAAAGCAGAAGTCATTGATTATTTTCAACCTTACAACAGTAGTAAAGTAGAAGTCCAGTGACAGTTTTGAACAATTAATGAACAGTTTACTAAAAAAAATCTCATTACGCTACATCTCCATCCTTGTTTGAGGGAAGCTGACTAACATTGCAGGAAGTAATTGCTTTTCAGCAAACGAAGGAGATTTCTGTTGCTGGAGCTGAACTCAAACAAATTTTCCCACTGAAGAGATAAATGTTATCTGAAATAAAAAAGTAGGTGAACTTCATGAAATTGTACATGCGTGCTAGAATAATTTTGTTGTATTGTTGCAGATCTGTAGAAAATGAAGTTAAAAACACTTATCATTGGAAAAGTGGGCTGCTGGGACCTGTCCAGTCAATCCTGGAAATCTATTTTCCACTTTTTTGGGATTCCCTTGGTCCATCTTCTTCACCCTCTCATCATACCTATCAAAAAAAGAGAACATTTTAACATCTGATGTATTTTCAGAGCAAATGTTAAGGGCTTTTGATTATGATGCAGCACTTCCCTAGTAAAAACATAAATATACTGAGATATATTTGAAATACATTTACTTTGTGCTAAGTATATTACAAATGTAACGGAGGCCAGCGAGTAGGTGCTGTGCAGGTAAACCTCACTCCCCTGATCTCAGGAGACGCACTAGCAACTGATGCTAGTGGCTGCAGCATCTAGCCTAGCCATATACATATTTATGCACTTAATAAAAGTGCATAAATACCCTACAATTGTACTTTTAATAAACTAAACTGGTATACTTAAAGTTTGCTAAATAGGAACAACTTATTTTTGAACGTAACGCACTTTACGTAGTGCTGAAGTCCAACTAAAGATATACTGAAGTACATTTGATTGTGCTAAAGTGGAACTATTGCAAGTATACTTCAGGTACGCTTTAAATATCTTGCATTTAAAGACCGATATTAAAATATCACACAATCCTCATCAATATTGACATTAAAACACATTTCAAACTTAATATTAAGAAATGTATGTTGTGAACAATTAGTATTTCAAAAATTATTATATCAAGTCTCAAGCAATATGTCAGTAAATATGTTATTTGAACAATACTTAGTATGAAAAAAAAGGTATTTTAAATGTTACTTTTATACTAGGTTTGACCCACCTGTAGTAATATTTTCGAAGAACAGCAGTGTTTTTCCTGAGTTCATGTCATGGACAGCAGCATCAACTTTTGTCACAGATGCAGGCAGACCAAAGCTGCTGGAGGTTTAGGAGAGCCGGACTGAAGATTTTTGCCATTAAAAACCCAGATCTGTTTACCTATAAATAAAGATAAAATATAAAATAAGAGTTCTTCTGAGCACGGGTATAGAGATTTGTAAGTGTGATTGTGGTTTCAGCATTCCCAGATTGTTTGAGAAGATACCTTTGAAAAAGAAAACTTTATCTTGCACTTGATCCTCATAAGCAGAATCTATTTTATCAGGAGCGTTGGACCAGAAACGGTTGATCGTATTATTTATGCTTGAAGAACTATTCCAGAAAGAGCTGCAGAGAGAGATTTGATTTTAATATTTTATGTTTATACTGTATATAAAAATACACAAGTTTGGTCTCTGTTTTTCTGTATTACCTGTCATTGAAGAACACTGTTTCTCCCTTAAAAGTCGTCACTGCATCCCAGACCAGGTTAGGACAAGATTCAGTAGTGGTCGATGGTTCTAGATACGATGCAGACCTGATGGGATTACCAAATAGTAAACAAACAACTTAATATTTTTGACTCAGAAATCATAGATATTCTCTTAATGATCATATTACCATAGAGCGACTGAATCCCTTCAATGTCATCACTGGACAAAGAGAAACGATCTGGATTAATAAAGCGGTATGTGGGAAACATCAGAGCACCAGGAACACCCGAATGAGAAAGACCCAAAGAGTGAATGGCAGTGAATTCCCATGATGTGAGCTGCTGCTTCTGCTCGTGTGCTTCGTTTCTGATTAATTAGTGTCTGATGACGACCTTTCTACTCTTAAAACTGTGAGGTATTGAGCAACAGGTGAAATTAAACCATAAAATGGACAGACGAGTAATAATTACAGGATTTTCAACTTGACACATCCTCTTCCTCCTCACCCAGATATTAATATGAATTATCTCCCTCATACTTTATTTAACAGCAACATTTTTTTTAGCATTTCTACATTTTATGAAAACAAACTAGCTTCAAAGCAGGAATCAAATCTGAAGAGATTTAATGTTAAAATATAATTTAAACATTATATATTAAATTAGTCATAAATCATGTTCTGTCACAATTCTACTTACGTGATTTATTTATACTTTTTACTTATGAAGCAGTGTTTTAACATTGTTTTACCTTAAATGTAAACATGTTTCTTGTTAAGAATACACAGTTGCAGCATATATATATATATATATACGGTCTTGTACTGTATCGTGTCTCTTGTCAGTGTCTGCGCTTGCTTGCCCATTTGTTGTGATAAACAGGAAAGTGTATTCTGCTGAATTCAAAGTGATTTGTTAGACGGGTTTAAAAAGGTTAATATACCGCGGTAGCGGTCGCAGCAGCTGTCGTGTGAAGCCCTCCCTGTGTGAAGACCGAAGAGTGTAAAGACCATCGACTCTACCATGCAACTCCACCGGGCAGGGACACCAGCAAGGGATATAAGTATTGCTTTTTATTTATCCTCTTTCCTACTACTTGTTTCACTTCTGTTTTAGTTTTTATAACCAATTCTTACTATGTAAAAAATAAGTATACTTAGGCCTTTAGTGTTATGTTAGAATTATTATTATTATACTCATACCTTTTCTTGATTTAATAGTTTGACTTTTATTTAGATAATTTTAAATTGTTTTTATTTAAATGTTTAGTTTTGAAATGCTTTTGTATGCATTTGTAATTTTATTTAATTTCTTTATTTTCTTAAATATATATATGAAGAGCTCTTTTCCAAAACGCTATAAATCCATTTTAATAGTTTTAGAGAAAAGGACATTTTTTTACCTAGACCCATACATTTTGTTAATATTCAATTTATCCTGTTAAAATGGTCTGTTGGCTCAGTCTGAACATGTTAAACAATGATTGTTAAATTAAACAACAATATTGTCGATTATAAATTCCAAGTTTTATTTTTATTTTTTCAAAACGCTACAAATCCATCCTTTTTTTCATGTTGGTTTATGTCTTAAAAAAAAAAAGAGAACATGCAACATATGACATAAGGGACTCATATTATAAGCTGGTCGCACCAGCCTTGTGTTGATGTGTTGATGTAAAATAGATTTATATTGTAGAAACTCAATATAATTAACTTCTCGGATCATTTAAGGGTTGGATCCCTTAAGTCTGAAGCTTGTGTAATTATGGGATACTAATCCAGAAAAAGAAAAACAAATAGAGACATAATTAGCGTAGCTGTTGTTCGATCCAAGCAAAAATGATTTGTTCAACCCAAGCTAAAGAATAATAATGTGCATTTGATAAGATATAACTGCAATACAAGATTATGAGATGCATTATATGAATGCTTGGCTAAAGAGATGTGTCTTTAATCTAGATTTAAATAGATAGAGTGTGTCTGAACATCATCTACATCAGCGTCATTCATTCTATGAAGATGCGGGCGCCATCTTCGGGTGAGATGCAGGAATTCATTCAACTGAACTTTCCTGTTTGAGGAATGGAGTTTTTTAATTATGTATTTATTAGGAGAACAAGATAATAAGATGTGTGTGTGCGTGTGTGTGTGTCCTTGCCGTTGTCGCCTCTGGCTTGCTTAGTTGGGGACACTTAATTTCCAGTGATATCACCGACATGATTGCACAGATACTATTTAAACTGAACTGAGCTGGGCGATGACATCATTTACTTAAATAATGAAATGCCTTTAACTGGAAAAAATTTAATCTTGTCATTTGACATTATTGACACACTATTTTCCTATTTTGATATTGTGCAGTTGCTTTGACACAATTTGTATTGTTAAAAGCGCTATATAAATAAAGAAGATTCATTTTCTTGTAACTTACAGTTAACATTCGTTGAAACCTTGTGTTAAACAATAAATATCATGCCGCAAATAATTTGGTAACCGCAAATGAACCATGGTTGTGTTACTTCTAATACTAATATGCAAAGAAGTATTACAATTTTTTTTTGTGTGTGTGCTTATAAAAACAAACCTAAGCCAACAACAGCCTTTAAAATTACTTAAAATGTATTATCTAAAAACAACGAGGCAACCCTGCTGAAAAAGAACATCACATACATTTATAACACCATCAAAAATTAATCACATTTTTAACCATTAAAAGGGTTTTCTGTAGTGTTTTTGGGACATGGTTCCATTAGGATTTATTGGCTTTAACAAGCCACCAATAGAAGGTGACCAAATACAAGTAGAGACCAACAGGGTCCATTATGTTTCCGTTAAAACCAATACAAGTCCCAGTATAACCAGTAAAACCATTACAAATGTTGTGATGGTTCTTATTATTATTATTATTTTTTCAACATTACCTGTTATAACAAATGCCTGCAATGGGAGCCATAGGCCTGGTCATTCCTCTTGTTACACTTACAGGACGATCATATCCTTGTTTAATAGGCAATTGACCAAACATTTAATTCAATTATCCACTTAATCTTTCTTTTTTGCCACCTTTTCCTATAGACGGAACAGCCTCTATAATTTCTTCAACAAAAAACATGTGGACATCACAACCCTTACAAAAATTAACCATGGTTTTCATAGTAAAACTGCTTAATTTTATTTTGTGTGATTTCTGAATGCTTGAGGCTATACAATCAATCAGACAACTATATTAATAAAATCACAGCCATAGGTAACTGTCTGAGCTACAGTTGTAATTGCACAACAATACAATCCTGCTCAGGGCACCTATTTGGCAGCAGCGGCCCTGTGTATCATATTGGATGTATTATCTTTTAAAGTGATCGCCCCTAATTTACTATAGCTGCTGTCGGTGCCTTTAATGTTAATCCAAGAAATTAAATCAGAGAAAATCACTCACAGCTCTTTACTGAACTTCTTTGTAGTTTAACAATAATTAATATTTAATGTATTCAGTGAAGACTATGCCATGCTATTTTATGTTTGAATTTACGGTTTCTGTACCTGGACACCTACAAACTTGAAAAAAACATTGTGTAAATAGCACAAATTAATATAATTTCACACAGTCAACAGTATGTTGACTTTCTCAGGCCAACATAACTAGCTTATAACGTAAAGTAACATTAGTGGGTGGATCAATGAATGCAGGAGAAGGGGAGGGATAACACTGATATGTGTGTGTCTGTGCACAGCAGTTAAACCGAATACAGTGTTTATATCTCCTTGTTTCAGATGATGAGAGAGATGAGAACTCCTGGCCAGCCTTGTGGACTGTAGGTCAGGCTAGGGAATTTAAGAAAAGGCACTCTTAAATGTGCATTGAAAATTGTCAGCTGATATAACCTGTGCTCCAGGGACCAGATTCAGGAAAGATGTAGCTCTTAACTGGCTGAGTTACATGATTAACACAGTAGAAAATCAGTGTAGTCTCCCCAGCTGTAAATGTCTTGTGTTGCTTGTAATAAATTGACATGTTGATATCACATAAGCAGTCTTTCAGAATGCTGTCAGTTACATGTATATGCATACTGTACACATTAGTGAGAGGTGCTTATGGGATGTCGCTTTGGGACAGGCGAGGGAGGGAAAAATCACATGCTCACTACAAAAAACTAGACTACACCACTGATTGGAATCATTTTATATTTGAAGATTTTTATACAGTTATTGAGTCAACGCAGATTTCAACTGAACAATGACACTTTTTTACAGTTTAGAGCTGCTTCACAGCAGAAGTGAGTTCTGCTTGCATCATTATTTGTCTTTTTAATACTGTAAAGCAGCTTTGAAAGTCTGTATTGTATAAAGCGCTATATAAATAATGGTGACTTGACTTAAATTTATTCAGATCTTCAAAATAAAGTGCATGAAACACAGGCAACCTGAATAAACACAAAACACACAAAATTCAGTTTATTAATGATAACTGTACTTGTCTTTGGTTTATGTTAATTTTCTTAGGGATATCTGGCTATATTTATTACTGGATATACTCACAAATAGAATAAATCAGGATTTTGTTTTACAGCACTGTATACCATTTATGCAAGCATTTATGTTCAGTAGTGTGATATTAATGTGTGGAAATGGACATTGTATTAGTGTGTGATTGCTACTTTCATGAAAATGCACTGGTAACAACTAAAAAAGAAGACCAAAAATATAATTCAACAGAAGATGATAGCTGTGGTGAAACAAGCACTCAAATAACGGTGAGCAGTAATCTACTTTATTTATTTGATCTTTTGTTAACTATTGTCTTCATAGTTTTGAATACATAATAATTGCTATTTTATTTCAGGAACTAAGACCCATGGGAGTGCTGGATAAATCAACTGTATCAAGTCCTCTGTTTTCTCAGCATGGAAAAGATATTTAGACATGAAGAGATTGAGGAGTTAAATGAAATCAATGAGCTAAAGGAACATTTACAATATTAGTACCAAATCAGATAAATTATATCTAGTTGTATCAGCAATTATTCTCAATGCTTAACACCAGCTCTCAAGTTTTTTGTTTTTTGGTGGACTCTTTGATTCTCTATGATTGACTGGAAGGTGTGCATTTAAACAATGAATGCATATATACATTATTTTAAATATTACATTTATAATTTACAACGTAATGTTTGAGTGCTGTTTAGTGCTGAAAGCAGTGAAATGATTAGTAATTAGATAATGACTGAAAAGGAATCTGCTTTCAACAGCCCAAAGAAATAAATCAACAAAAACACATTTCTGGAAGAATATTTTCAAGAGTCTGTTTGTCAGTGTTACGGTTAAACTGTTACTAGTCTCCTCTTCATACAGCATGAACACACGCTCTGTTGGATATATATGTACTGGGGTTATGGGTTGTCATTTGTATGTTGTATTTTGCACCCCATAAAATATGTACAAATTGCTGTAAGATCATGTTGCAACACTTATGATAAGCTGTTAAAACCCAGCGGGCACCTAGATATAAAATTGACATCAAATGTTAGTCAAGACTTGATCAAGATGCTGTAACATCATGTAAAATTCCTGCAGCGCGCTTTCAGAGTATCTCCGGAACCCCCCACCTTCCCCAGCTCCACCTCTATAGATCTGTATAGACTCATGACACCGTATTGCATTGACATTAGCAGGATCCCGTACTTGCTTGCAGCAGCAGCATTAATCTACAACTACAGCAATAACCAACAGCAGAAGCAATTCAGCAGCAGTGTAGCAGATCTATTCCACCAAGACCAAATACATTAATATTGTCATATCCATCACCTTGCTAAAATCTTCCAAGAGTTGTTATGATTGAATTCAATTTTACTGTTGTGGATAGAGAAGTTTGACAATCAAATATAATTGAAAAACTAGAAAATGTAGCTCATCACCCTGAGAGGAGTGTAGAAGTACCTGATAAACGGTTTCCTCCTAAAAACATAGGAACATGTCTCCGAACGTGTCTCGACCCTGATCTCCCGTGTGGGAGGCGGACGCACTAACCAGGAGGCTAAATAGCTGCAGCTACTAGCATCAGTCGCTAGTGCGTCTCGTGAGATCAGGGGAGTGAGATTTACCTGCACAGCACCTACTAGCTGGCCTCCGTTACACATGTTCTCTGCTCAAAATTTAGCACAGTGACGGCTACCAATAGAGTGAGCTAGAGCGGTAAACACGCACACACAAAATTCACAGTAAATTATATCAATTGATATTCATACGATATTATATAATAGAAAATCTTCTGTGCACAGTTTATCCTTTCTCTCCATCTCCCCTCGACCTGTCTGCAGGTCTCAAGTTTAGCTCTAGGACGAGAGGGAGAATCACCCACCGGATGTAACAATTCAGCCGATAGCTCTGAACTTGTTCAAGATATGACTTCAAATTGAGCCAATCAGCATCCTCTAATCTAATCAGAGACATCTGATTATTGTATCACTCTTAATGAGCCGCTGTTAAAGACTAGTTTGTAGGAGCACAATCATCATGCTAAAATTCTCCACAGTTCTTAATAAATATCTTTCTCACTCAGAATCTCTCAAGAGAAGACCATCTCTGCTGAAGCAGAACAAGTTTCCATGTTTCAGGATGCCACGGCATCCAAATGAAAGAAAATATGGTTATTTTAATTAAAAAAAAAAAAAAAAAAACACTATTTCACCTTGACCAATATTGTCTGCAAAAACTGAAACACCACCCGTCAAATGGCTGTTTAACAATTGCATTCACTCCCACATTACTGACGGTGTGATTTTCAGTCACTGACCTGCTTTTCATAAATCTGTCAGTAAACACCAGGTGTCTCATTTATAAAACTCTCCGTAGATTTAATCCTAAAAGTGTACGTACTTACAAAAGGTAGATTTTACGAAAGCGTTAATTTTTTCAGATTTATAAAACAATACAAGCTCCAAAACCTGCACAAAAATCCCTTTATAATACCCAGTCAGGGGAAGAATGTGCGCACGTTCATCTCCACCTCGACTCCTTCCATAAATCACCATATATGGAGCGTACAACACCTAGTTTTACTATGCATAACCTCATCTGCATATAATTTACATGCATATTACCATTCATGTAACACGTGTTTAACACCGTCAATGATACAAGACGTTAAGGAAATATGAGATCCTGACTGTAATTCCATTTGGACCATAGCCTACACATACATTTTTATTGCAAAAAAAATATCCAGTATCCTTGTTACATTTTATAATGGAAATATCCATTAAAACAAAACGGTTTAAAATGGTTGATCTCATTCTTTTACACAGGTCATATAGTATTTAAATAATTTTACACAATTAAAATCAAATTAAATGTATGCAGTTTTGCCGATAAGGTGAACATAAGCTGAACATATATTTTTAGTGGAAACAGCTGATATTGTCACGAATCCGGTTCATGAGCTTCCCTTAACTCACCACCAGAGGTCACTCGCTCACCACATGGACTCTTGCACTACACTCACTGTTGCACTCAACCTCAGACTACAATTCCCATCACCCATTGCACTGACGATACACGCACTGAACACACAGCTGATTGCACCGATCACACAACCTACTTAAACCATGGACTTCCTCTTCCTCTCTGCCGAATATTGTTTAGCATTTTCCTAATGTTAGCTACGTACCAAGCCTTTCCGTGTTTGTTTTTGTGTTCAGTCTCCTGTATTGTTCTGCATTTTTCACTCTCCCAGTGTTAGCTGCTTTACGGAGCCTTTTTTTGTTTTCCGTGTCTCATTTTAGTGTAGTCTAGTCCTTTCGTGTTGCCTTGTTGTCTGGTTCCTGATCTCCTGCCTCGTACCTGGATTACCCCTCTTGTCAAGCCCTCTGGATATTGTTCGCCGATCGAAGACCATGCCCGTTTACTCTATTACTCATCTGCCTTGCCCTCACTATACCTGTTTGCCAGTTGTTGACCTTGCCTGTGTTTTTGACAATGCCTAATAATAAAAGCTTGCTCATGGATCCGCACGCCTCTCGTCTTGTTGGCCCCATTACAGATATAATAGGCCTATAGGTCTGACTCAGCAAATTACTGAAAGTATTTCAAAAAGGAATTGTGCAAATCTTTCCGTTGTCCTTTAATTACAATATAGTGGTATTTTTTTATAATGTTTTGGAGATGGCTTTACATGACATATCCATGTGGTTAGGGATGGGTATCGTTAAGGTTTTAACGGTATTACTACTCTTATCGATACTGCTTATTGGTCCGGTACTTTAACGGTATTCTTATCGGTACTTTTTGTTATTTATATATATATACATACATACATACATTCACATATGTATGAAATATATATTTATATGATAGATTAGCGGCTTAATTAACATGGCTTTATATTCTGAAATGTTAAATCAATATTTTATTAAATAAATATAAAACATCAATTTGTAAATGCACCGCAAATGCGAGCATTTTTTTTATATACATAAGATAAGATGAGTAAGAACATGAACAAAGAAACAAAGTTAAATAAACTGACAAATATACCATTTGTCATACCATAAAACAAATGTAAAAAAAAACACAGTGCTTTCATTTATCTATGATGGTCTACTAACATTAATGTTCAGATAAGTAATAGCTACAAAATAAATCTAAAAGTGATCAAATACAAATGAACACTGCATAGTTTTCACTGTATATATTGATAGATTAATGCTTATTAAAGCTATAACTTTATTCAGATTAAGAGCTCTGAGGATTTTGTCTTTGTATTTTGTTCTTTGATTAACATTGAAGAAGCTCCAATCTGTCACTGAGACAAAATATTGACACACAATTTTCTCCCAACTGTTCTTGTTCACTTGAAGATATAAACTGTGTTTTAAGTGAATACTCTCCAAGCCGTCCGTTTTTACATGCTTTGTGTGTATTTGATCGTTTGGACGCGCCGAAGCTCAAAGTGTATTTTGCTTGTCAGTTTTAGAGCGCGCCGCGCACGCGCACACACACTTCAGCCTGAGGAAAAGCGTCTCTCGTGTGGATTGTACTTTCAACGTTTTATTATCAAACATGTCCAGCAATTTAGTAACTGTAAAGACGGCATTTTACAACAATCGACAGACGATTGATCTGATTCTGACGTTAAGTTTTGGTCAGGGAGGAACGAATGCGCACCGCTGTGAAGAGAAGGAAGTTGTGTTAGAAGAAACACGGCTATAATCTTTAGAAGCTAAAAAAACATTAAATAAACTCAGTTTAATATAACAGCCACAGGCCTAAAGTGTAAGCATGTTTTAATGGTTAGTTCTCTCTTCTATCATAAACAGGGCTTTCATGTTGCGCGTGCTGAACTCATCCACGTGAGCGATCGTGCTTCTGATTTGGGAATAGCAAAAATGCATCAAGAGTTTGAATATTATTGCATATAAAAACAGCTGGTGACTCTGGCGGGATAGAATTTGCAAGATAATGTGTATATATATATAGCAATAATAAATGTATGTGTGTTTTCTTGATTTCTCCAGTACCGATAACAGAACCGTTAACGTCAGAGCTTATCGATACTCCGGTCTTTTATAATTTAGCCCCGAGACCGATTAAATACTGAGTTTCGGTACCCATCCCTACATGTGGTGCAGTGGGTTGTACAGTAATATATAAGATAAGTTATCATTGGTCCTATTCAAACCGGACAGTGGACTGACCGTTATACCACCATATTCATCGCGGTGTCCGCCATAATATTAAAAATATCATTGTTCTTGCTAAAAAATGTGCAGTAACTACACATATAAAATTATATTTTACTCACTGCACAGCTTAACAGCACCTGGATACGTTAGTATGTAAAGTTAGGGTTTCATAAAAGAAAAATGGAAACAAGATTAAACTATCAAACACTTGTGCCACTGTACGTCCGAAACAATGGTATCTTCTCTGAGTTTTCTGTCAGACAGGGTCCCCCAGCATCTTCTCTGTTTGTCTGTCTGCTACCTGTAAGAAAATAGAACAAATCAAAGGTGAAAAAAGACTAATGACTGCTGATGTTACAACTACACAGTTAGTCTGCAACACACTGATTAAAGGGAGTAAAAATCAGGGATTTCTGCCTGATTTAAGTCAAATATTAGTACTGTATTTTACATGTATAGGCTGTTTAAATGTTTTATTTGTAATTCTGGGAAACTGATTTAGGACATCTAAAGTTATCCTAAATTATTTTATATTTTTTACATAATACAATCAGCCGTCTATTGTTTGCAGAATCCATTTACAGTGGGGCAAATAAGTATTTGATACACTGCCAACTTTTCAAGGTTTCCCAATTGCAAAGAATGGAGAGATGTGTGATTTTCATTGTAGGTACACCTCAACTGTGAGAGACAGACAAAAAAAAAGTCTGGGTTTTTGGCCCACTCCTCCATACAGGTCTTCTCCAGATCTTTCAGGTTTTGGGGCTGTCGCTGGGCAACACAGAATTTCAGCTCCCTCCATAGATTTTCTATTGGGTTCAGGTCTGGAGACTAGCTTGGCCACTCCAGGACCTTGAAATGGTTCTTACTCCTTAGTTGCCCTAGCTGTGTGTTTGGGGTCATTTTCATGCCTTAAGATCCAGCCAAAACCCATCTTCAATGCTCTTACTGAGGGAAGGAGGTTGTTGGCCAAAATCTTGTGATAAATGGCCCCATCCATCCTTCCCGCAATACGGTGCAGTCGTCCTGTCCCCTTTGCAGAAAAGCACCCCCAAAGCATGATGTTTCCACCTCCATGCTTCACGGTTGGGGTGGTGTTCTTGGGATTGTACTCATCCTTCTTCCTCCAAACACGGTGAGTGGAGTTTACATTTACATTTATGCATTTAGCAGACACTTTTATCCAAAGCAACTTACAATTGCATTCAGGTTATACATTTTCATTAGTATGTGTGTTCCCTGGGAATCGATCCCACAACCTTTTGCGCTGCTGACGCAATGCTCTACCACTGAGCCACACAGGAACACGTGTGGCTCAGTGTATAACTTGTTTATACCAACAAGTTATATTTTGGTCTCATCTGACCACATGAACTACTCCCATGGATCATCCAGATGGTCTTTGACAAACTTCAGACGGGCATGGACATGTGCTGGCTTGAGCAGAGGTACCTTGCGTGCACTGCAGGATTTGAATCCATGATGGTGTAGTGTGTTACTAATGGTAACCGTTGAGACTGTGGACCCAGCTCTATTCAGGTCATTGACCAGGTCCTCCAGTGTAGTTCTAGGCTGATCCCTCGCTTTATCAGGATCATTGATACTCCACGCGGTAAGATCTTGCATGGAGCCCCAGTCTGAGGGAGATTGACAGTCATCTTGAATTTCTTCCATTTTCTAATTATTGTGCCAACAGTTGTTGCCTTTTCATCAAACTGTTTGCCTATTGTCCTGTAGCCCATCCTAGCCTTGTGCAGGTCTACAATATTGTCCCTAGTGTCCTTAGACAGCTCTTTTGTCTTGCCCATAGTGGAGAGGTTGGAGTCTGATTGAGTGTGTGAACAGGTGTCTTTTATACAGGTAACGAGTTCAAACAGGTGCAATTAATACAGGTAATGAGTGGAGGATAGGAGGGCTTCTTAAAGACAAACGAACAGGTCTGTGAGAGCCAGAATTCTTGCTGATTGGTAGGTGATCAAATACTTATTTCATGCAATGAAATGGAAGTTAATTATTAAAAAATCATACAATGTGATTTTCAGGATTTTTTTTTTAGATTCTGTCTCTCACAGTTGAGGTGTACCTACGGTGAAAATTACAGATCTTTCCATTCTTTGTAAGTGGGAAAACTTGAAACATCGGCAGTGTATCAAATACTCATTTGCCCCACTGTATAACTACTGAAGATTGATTTAATTTAGTGGAAAGTTGTGTGCATGATACAGCATCTTCACAGAGATCTGATCTACATAAGATCATATTATAATAATCATAAACATGATCCCCTCACCAGAGACAGTCACTCTGAATCGCTTGTATTTGGTCTCGCTGCTGCTGATGATCTTGAGTTTGTAAAGTCCAGAGTCAGTGTTTGTGGTGTTTGCGATGCTCAGAGATCCAGTCTGACGGTCCAGCTCCAGTCTGTCCCTGAATCTCCCACCAACACCATCATATGTTGATATCTTATTGTTCTCCATATCAGCTTTAGCTATAAGACGGTCTCTGGGGCCGAACATCCAGAGTATCAAAGCGTCTCTCTGTAGTTCACTAACATCAGTGTTTAGTTCGGCGCGATCTCCCTCCATCAATGACACTTTGTTTTCTTCATCTGTCATAGAAGCGTATAGAAGAGAAAGAGACACATGTGTGCAGATGAACATCTCAGTTGCACCGAAGGCTCAACAGGCTGAGCAATCTAACACAAAATACATCTAGATGAATGAATGTATCCTTATTTAAGAGGTTGATTTATCAACTTGAAGATGATGTTTCAACAACATTAGCAGCAAAACTTGTTTGCCAGTCATTTTACTTTCTTATTTAATCTCAGTACTCGTTCAAAGTTCAAGGTTCTTTTATTCGTCACTGTGGCGAGGGGTGTGGTTCAGCGAAGCCTGCAGCGGGAGAAAGACTCAGGAGACAGCGGTAAGTAAGTGGGTCAAGTGCAAAATGAGGAACACCTGTGTCTGATTGCAGTAATTGGCGTGGAGAGACCCAATAAAGCCACCGTGGAGCGGGAACTCGAGGAGAGAGACGGAGTGGAGACTCGGGCGCATGATCTGCGATCGAGAGAGTCAGCGACAGCGAATGCTGAGAGTGAACACTGAGACGACCGAGAGAGTTGATGTAGCGAGAAGGCGCAGAGTGCGCACCTGTTTAAGTTTATCTGTTAATAAATTACCAGAGTCTTCACAAGCCAACCCTGTCCGCTTCCTTCCTTCTTACGAACCTTGTTACACTGGTGCCAAAACCCGGGAAGGAAGCCGGATCGCCGCTGCCATCATGTCCTCACCGACGGGATCGCCATTTGCGGATGTCATCCAGTCGCTCACGGGACTCCACCAGGAACGCTGCTGGACATGAGGACGGACCAGGAAAGACGTTTCTGTGCCCTCGTCCAGAACCGGCTGCCCCCGATCAGGCTGGCGGGTACCAAATACCTGTGAGTATTACGGCGGGGTACTTATTGGGCTTTGGTGGATTCAGGATGCAACCAAACCTTGATCCATCAAAGCCTAATTCAGCCCGAGGCATTGGATAAGAGCTGCATGGTTCGGGTGAGGTGTGTACATGGGGACGTGGTGAAATACCCAGTAGTGCTGTTAACTATCCAATTTCGGGGGCAAAAGCATAATGTGGAGGTGGCCGTTAACCCCCACCTCCGGCATCCGCTGATTTTGGGAACTAATTGGTCAGCGTTTAAAGTTTTATTGTGGGTTTTGTATGTGGATGCCTCCTGCGGAAAAGAGAAACCGGGGAGGGAGGCGGCCGTGCGAATGGGGGAGGCGGAGCCAGGACCCGCAGAGGCAGCACCAGGGGAACGTAACGCCGTCGAGAGGCTAGTCCTCACGGAGCATGATGATTTTACCCTGGAGCAGTCTCAGGACGCGTCACTGAGAAACGCGTTTGATCAGGTCCGTTCCATTGACGGCCAGCCTCTCCAGTCCGCACGGCCCCCTTCCTATCCCTTATTTTGCTATCTTAAAGGATAGGTTGTATCGAGTGACCCAGGACGCTCAGTCAAAACAAGATACAACCCAGTTCGGGAACCATCGGGAAATGCTTTTCCAGGCGGCTCATTGTAATCCTATGGCAGGGCATCTGGGTCAGGCAGCAACACTGAACTGTTTAATGACCCGGTTTTATTGGCCGGGCATTCACGAGAATGTACGCTGGTGGTGTGCGGCTTGTCGTGAATGTCAGCTAGTGAATCCCCCGGTCTCCCCAAAAGCGCCTTTGCGCCCCCTTCCGCTAATGCAGGTCCCCTTCGAGAGAATTGGTATGGACCTCATCGGGCTATTGGAACGGTCGGCACGAGGGCATCGGTTTGCATTAGTTCTAGTGGATTATGCAACCCGATACCCGGAGGCAGTGGCCCTCTGCAACATTTCTGCAAAAAGTGTAGCGGAGGCGCTGTTCAGTATGATCTACCGGGTGGGAATCCCAAAAGAGATTCTCACCGACCAGGGCACGGCGTTTATGTCACGGACTATTCGCGAACTTTATGAATTATTGGGAATTAAGTCGGTTCGCACCAGCGTCTATCACCCACAAACGGACGGCCTGGTGGAACGATTTAATCGTACGTTAAAAACAATGATTTGAAAGTTCGTTCACGAAGACCCAAAATTGGGACAAATGGCTGGAACCCCTTTTGTTCGCTGTGCGAGTTCCCGCAAGCCTCCACGGGGTTTCCCCTTGAGCTCCTGTATGGGCGCCAGCCCCGGGTCTTGGGCGTCCTGAGGAGACTTGGGAGGAGGGACCTTGAGCAAAAACGAAATTCAGCATGTGCTGGACCTGAGAACAAAGCTCCACACCTTGGGGCAGCTCTCCATGGAGAATTTGTTACAGGCCCAGGACAAGCAAAGCCGGCTATACAATCGGGGACCAGATTACGCAAGTTTGCACCGGGAGATAAAGTACTTGTATTGCTCCCCACTTCTAGCTCTAAATTACTCGCCAAGTGGCAAGGACCTTTCGAGGTCACACGGTGGTAGGGATCTCAATTATGAAGGTGGTTCGAACGGACCGAGCGGGGCACGTCAAATCTACCACCTCAATCTCCTTAAAAATGGAGCGAGGTGGAGCCGGTGATGCTGGCGGCGGTAAGTGGCGAGGGCGATCTCGGGCCAGAGGTGATCACCAAAATCCAGTCACTCACTCTGGCCCCTGGAGATCACCTCTCGCCTCCCAGCTCACCGATGTAGCCAGGTTGCAAAAGAGTTTGCAGGCGTGTTCTCGCCCGGCCCGGGCGAACCAATCTCATCCAGCACCATATTGAGGCGGGCCGGGCGTCGTAGTGCGCAGCCGGCCGTGTCGTTTACCGGAACACAAAAAAAAAGTGGTTCAGTCAGAATTAGAGGCAATGTTAGAGATGGGAGTAATAGAAGAATCCCACAGTGACTGGGCGAGCCCGATCGTTTTGGGTTTCGAAGTTCGACGCCTATTCAATGCCGCGGGTTGACGAGTTGCTTGATCGGCTGGGTACCGCTCGTTTTTATTCGACGCTGGACTTAACCAAAGGATATTGGCAGATCCCCTTATCGCCCTTATCCAAAGAAAAGTCAGCCTTCACAACGCCGTTTGGATTGCACCAATTTGTCACACTTCCGTTTAGGTTGTTCGGGGCGCCCGCTACCTTTCAGCGCCTCATGGACAAAATCCTCCGACCGCACACCACATACGCCACTGCCTATCTGGATGACATTATCATCTACAGTCAGGACTGGCAGCGGCATATGGTGCACCCTGCGGAGGTGCTGAGAGCGCTGAGGAGCGGGCTAATGGCCAGCAAAGAAGTGTGCGATTGGGCGAGTGGAGGTTCGTTATCTGGGTTTCCACTTGGGTCACGGGCAGGTGCGTCCCAAATTGATAAGACGGCAGCTATTGCGGCCTGCCCGAGACCCAAGACCAAAAAGGAGGTGAGGCAGTTCCTGGGGCTGGCGGGGTATTACAGGAGGTTTATTCCTGACTATTCTGAGCTAACCAGCCCGCTGACTGACCTCACTAAAAGGAGGTCCCAGATACGGTCCCGTGGGACGGAGCGGTGCCAGCAGGTTTTCACCCAAGTAAAGGCTGCTCTGTGTGGCGGGCCGCTATTGCACTCTCCTGACTTTTCTCTCCTTCTTGCTGCAGACGGACGCCGGACCGGGGCTGTCCTGACCCAGGAGATAGGGGAGGCGCCGGTGCTGTACATCAGTCGGAAGCTCTCTAGAGAGAGACGATGTACAGCACCATTGAGAAGGAGTATTTGGCAATCCGTGGGCGGTCCTCACTCCACTATTATCTCCTGGGACGGAATTCACCTCTGTTCGGACCACGCGCCTGCAGTGGCTCCACCGCATGAAGGATACCAACGCCGGATCACCCGTTGGTATCTGGCATTACAGCCCTTCAAATTCAAGGTGATCCACAGGCCGGGGCGGATGACTGTAGCCGACTTCCTCTCCAGGAATGGGGGAGGGCTGCAGGCCGAGGCTTCCCGGCCTGAGTCGGGCGGTGGGGGTATGTGGCGAGGGGGGCGTGGTTCAGCGAAGCCTGCAGCGGGAGAAAGACTCAGGAGACAGCGGTAAGTAAGTGGGTCAAGTGCAAAATGAGGAACACCTGTGTCTGATTGCAGTAATTGGCGTGGAGAGACCCAATAAAGCCACCGTGGAGCGGGAAATCGAGGAGAGAGACGGAGTGGAGACTCGGGCGCATGATCTGCGATCGAGAGAGACAGCGAGAGCGAATGCTGAGAGTGAACACTGAGATGACCGAGAGAGTTGATGTAGCGAGGAGGCGCAGAGTGCGCACCTGTTTAAGTTTATCTGTTAATAAATTACCCGAGTCTTCACAAGCCAACCCTGTCCGCTTCCTTCCTTCCTTCTTATGAACCTTGTTACAGTCACATACTCAATTATACAGGATATAATCAGTAGTGAAATGTAAATAAGAAAGAAACCATTTTGAAAAATGCAGTGTATATTGTGTTCTCCTATAGTGAAGAAACATTTGCTTGCCCTAGCTGTAGTCTGTCTCTGAATTTCACAGCATTAATGTGATACACTGAGCTCTTACTGCTGACTCGGCTGATTTCACCAATGTCAGTGTCATTATCTCCATCCTTTGGTTCAGTAACATCGGTGTTCAGAGTGACGGAGTCTCCGCTCTCACTTTTACTGTGTCCACTTCATGTCACGGCACCACATGCAACAGAAAACATATACAAATATGAGTGTGCAGGTGAACATCTCAGTTCACTGAGTACTGAATATTAACAAAAACATGATATGAAAATAAAGGCTCAAGCTATACTCACAGCACACCGTAAACTTCTGATATAAGACTTTATTTCTGCTGCTGATTTGAAGGTGATAAACTCCAGAGTCTATGCTTTTGGTGTTTGTGATGGTGAGAGATCCAGTCTGATCATCCATCTGCAGCCTGTCTCTAAATTTCCCATCATCAGCATAATTTGAGACCTGATTGGAGTCTCCACCTCTTTTAGCTATAATGGTGTCTTCAGATCCAAAGCTCCAGAGAATCTGATCATCCCTCTGTAGTTCACTAACACCAGTGTCTAGAGTGACGTCTTCTCCCTCTGAGAATCGAAGTGAGTCCACTGCATGAGCACGCAAAACATGAAGAAAAGTTAAGATGAGAGCAAGGCTAGCATCACTAATAATGCTGTTTACATCGACAGATCTTCTAACCATAGAGAAGATGTATGGTGATTCTCTCGTCATCTTCAGGGAAGATCTCTCTGTTCCTTAAAGGAATCCGAGCGATGAGAGAGTTTTGAGGTCCAAACCTCCAGAGTATTTGATCATATCGCTGTGGTTTGGTAATAGCAGTGTGCTGAGTGACAGAATCTCCCTCCGTCACTTCTTTTGTTTTCATTACATCTGTTCACATCACCCAGAAATTAAACACATAATGGTCAGTAAACAGTCACAAATTTAGGTTAACTTGCTTAATAAACCACATGTGGACAATAACTGTAGTTATAACAACTTAAAATGTTGAGAACTTAAATATCTAACTTAAACAAAATTAAAGTTAAATAAACTTATCATTTAAGTCAAGCACAAACACTTCTTTAAAGTTGAAACAACACATTACTTATACTGATGTTGAGTTAATGGTAAGTTAATCGCAGCAATATTTTTTTATAGTGTATAATGCAACCATTTAGATCTTCATTGGTCCAAAGTCACATTTAACCCATATAAACTAAATAAAATATAGAACAGAAATGTAGAAATTAACTTAAAACAGCAGCACATGAATTGTAAGTATTTGCTAAGTTTATTTGAAATGTGAAAACTTATTTTAAAAGAATGCTGATGACATACAGCACTAATAGCAAACACTTTCCCTGACTCAATCATATCAGTGTCATTTATATTTTATGAATGAAGAAACTGAAAGAAAGCATCACCCAGACACACACATACATACACACACACACACACATAATAAAAACAAAATACAATCAATAACTCCACAGATGTTAATCTCAAAAGTTGTAGTTTAATAGCTTGTAAAAGAACAATATACAACATAATTGTATAAATCTTTCGGTTTGTGTGTTTTACATGGAAATGAATATAAAGGAGATTGAAACGTAAAGGGGACAAGCAAAAAGTAAATTTCACTCATTTATGTAAACACTGTTTAAGGAAAGGTGATTACACTTGCCTTTTGAGTATATTTGGGTCTGGACATCTATTAGGATACAAAAAGAGAACAGTGTTAAAACTATCACAATGAATTAACTTGGTGTTTAGAGATTTATCTATTATATGTTTGAGAACTAAATATTGTAGTTTTCTATTTTATTTATTTATTTGTATTTTCCCCCCTGTTATATATTACAGTCATTGAGTTCAAAATTTTGAATTCAAACAGGATAACACATTCAGATAAACCTTATATGTTGTATAAGTGGTAGCAGGCAAATTTAGGGTGAATCCCATTTCTCCGTCTTACCCCTTCCCCTACCCCTTTGTCTTACCCCTACCCCTTGTCCCTTGAAACCGAGTGGTAAGCGCTAGGGGTGAAAACATAGCCCTATGAGTTGAGATACCACTTGGTTACTGTTACGTCAAGGTCAAGGTTCTTTTATTTGTCACATACTCAATTATACAGGATATAATCAGTAGTGAAATGTAAATCAGGACAGGTCCGCTCAATGGACAGTGCAAAAAATAAAAATAAAAATGAAACAACACAAGAGAATATATATAAATATAGGTAAGAATAAAATAAAAATAAGAAAAAAATAAGGGGTAAAATGTGCAATGAAATAAAATTTGCTATACAGTATACTGTGGACTTAATAAATAATAATATAAACAGGGATGTACAAGGGAAATGTGCAAACAGCAAGAAGAATGTGCAAACATGGTTGTACCGGGTATGTACACATTAAATTGAGTCATGTAAATGTTATGAGACCGAGTTTGAGTTTAGGAGCCTGATGACCTGAGGGAAGAAGCTCCTCCTCAGTCTCTCAGTTTTTACCATCATGCTCCTGAAGCGCTTGCCAGATGGCAGTAAAATGAAAAGATGATTACCGGGGTGATTTGAGTCCTTGATGATTTTTACAGCTCCGCTTTTACAGCGTTTGAGGTAGATGACCTGCAGAGAGGGAAGAGCAGACCCTGAGATGCGCTCAGTTAAAAGCGCACAACTCTTTGCAGAGCTTTGCAGTCCTGGTTTGAGGAATTACCATACCACACTGAGATGCACTGAGTCAATACACTTTCTATGGCCCCTGAATAGAACGTTTTCAGGATAGCTGGTGAGACCCTGAATTTCCTCAGCTGTCGCAGATGGTACAGTCTTTGCCTGGCTTTCTTGACCTGTGTTTGAATGTGTGCAGTCCAAGTCAGGTCCTCAGAGATGTTTACACCGAGGTACTTGAAGCTGTTGACCCTCTTCACAGGGGTCCCACTGATCATAAGAGGTGTGTAGGGCCGTTGCTGTCTCTTCCTAAAGTCTACAATCAGCTCTTTAGTTTTGCTCACGTTCAGAGAGAGACAGTTGTCCTGGCACCATGATGTAAGTCTCTCTACCTCATCCAAGTATGGCGGTCTCATCATTGTTGGAAATGAGGCCCAGAACCACAGTACCATCAGCAAATTTAACAATAGAAGTGGAGCTGTGAGAGAAAAACGCAGTAGTGTGTGTAGTGAGAGTAGAGCAGGGGACTCAGGACACAGCCCTGTGGGGCTCCTACATTCAGGGAGATGGAGTTGGAGGTGAACTGGCCGACTTTCACCACTTGTGGTCTACTGGTGAGGAAGTCTTGAATCCAGTCACAGAGCGAAGTGTTTAGGCCGAGGTCTGAGAGTTTGACAGCTAGCTTGGTGGGGACTATAGTATTGAAAGCTGAGCTATAGTCAATGAATAGCAGCCTGACATAGTTGCGATTTTTGCTGTCAATGTGTGTGAGGGAAGAGTGCAGGACCTGAGAGATGGCATCATCAGTAGACCTATTTGTGCAAACTGAAGAGGGTCCAAAGTAACAGGGATGGAGGAGCAAATGTGTTTCTTTAAAAGTCTCTCAAAAACCTTCATGACTGTTGATGTGAGGGCAACTGGGCGATAGTCATTCAGGCAAGAGGGTTTACTGTTCTTAGGCACAGGGATGATGACAGATTTTTTAAAGGGGGTGGAACCACAGAGGTAGCAAGGGACTCATTAAAGATGGAAGTAAACAAACCAGCAAGCTGATCAGCGCAGAACCTCAGAACGCGGCCAGTAATCCCATCAGGTCCGGCTGCTCTTCTGACGTTCACTCCCTTTAGTTCCCTCCGAACCTCGTCCTCCGACAAAGTGATTACATCATCGCTGCTCTATCTGCTGCTTCCTGACGTGCTGATCGGCAGAGTCACACTGCCGCCATTACATTCAAAGCGGCCGTAGAACGTGATTAGCTCTTCGGCCAGCAACGGATCTGCTCTCACCTCTGCGGAGGAGTTATTTCCAGAGGGACAGATGGTCTTCAGTCCCTGCCACATGCGTCGAGAGTCATTGAACTGAAAATGTGACTCAATTCTCTCCCTGTATCGGAGTTTAGCAGCTCTAACTGCCTGTCGGAGAGCATAGCACGATGCTTTGTACTCGCTCATGTTTCCCGACAAAAGACTGGCGTTGTATGCGGCAGTGCGATGGTTAACCGCATCACGAATTGTTCTGTCCACCCACGGTTTTTGATTAGAGAATGTCCTTATTGTTACTGTTTCAGTGGCTTGCTCGATTAGCGTGTTGACAAAGCTTAATGCTACATCCGTGAATTCGCTGACGTCAGATGAACTCGCCCAGAACATGTCCCAGTGGACGTCATCAAGAGCCGCCTGTAGCATAGCTTCAGAGTGGGAGGACCAGCTTCCCTCTCCACCGGGGGTTCCTGAACGATCCTTTGTTTATATTCTGGTGTGAGGAAAATGGTGGCATGGTCCAATTTGCCAAAAGCCGGCAGGTAACGAGCTTTGTAGGCATTCTTAAACTGAGTGTAGCAATGATCCAGGGTACTCGGTCTTCTAGTTGGACAGGATACATGTTGGTGAAAGTTCAGCATAACCTTCTTGAGGTTGGCTTTGTTAAAGTCACCGCAATGATAGAGGCAGCGTCAGGGTGTTTATTGATGTAGCCGCTGAACTCATCATGGGGTTTGAACAAAGCCAAGCTGGTGTCTACCTGTGGTGGAATGTAAACGGCAGTAACGGCGATTGATGAAAATTCCCGGGGCAGATAAAATGGGCGGCAGATAATGGAGAGATGTTCCAGATGAGGCGAGCAGGAACGCGACAGAATGGAAATATTCCTGACCCACACCATTTCTTGTTAATCATGAAACACACTCCACCACCTTTGTTTTTTCCGGCCTCTTCGGTTCTGTTCATCCGGAAAACAGAAAAGTTATCAGATGGCCTTACAGCCGTGTCCGGGACCGACGGCGTGAGCCATTTACAGTCAAACAAAAGATGTTACAGTCCCTAATGTCCCGTTGTAAACTTATCCTGGCTCTAAGATCGTCCATCTTATTCTCCAAGGATTGGACATTAGCGAGCAGAATACTCGGTAGAGGAGGACTGTGAGCCCTTTCCCTCAGTCTGTTGCGGATTCCAGCATGTCTCCCGCTGTGTTTCTTTCGCCTCCTGCGGTTATTCAGGTGGCCTTTGTTCACCTCAGTGTTCCGAAGTATCTCCAATGGCCACGCTGGATCCATGGATAAAGTGTCCTGAAGCAGGTTAGTGCAGCGGTGTCCAATGTCCAAAAGTGTTATTTTGTCGTATATAAATAGTGCAGTCGTTACACGTGTAAAAAGAGAAAGTAAAAATACATAACAAAGTAGATGAAAGCACAAATTGAGCGGACCGATCATAACGTCAACTGTACAAAGCAACGCCGGAAACGTCATCATGCATTGTCGCTAGCTTGCTGCTATGTCACCAGAGGCAACAAGTGTTGATCACAAACTAGCCGTCTGCAAGTGTGTGTATGTCGATTGCGTGGGTTTTAGTGATGTTTTCTCTAGTCAGAGAAATGCAGGACTGTTGCGCAAATTAGCAATGTAACGTTAGCATGGAAAAATAGCGATTTTTTAAAAACGTTTCAATTAAGAACATGGTTGCAAATATATATTCACGGGACTGTGTAGAGCACAAAACAAGACTATCGTAATTTTAAAACAATTATTTAAGCCGAAAATACTTAAATTTATGGGACTCTCAGGATGATCTGGCCGCAGTGTGTTCTGTGTACCCCTTGGTTTCAAGTAAGCTCACAAAAATGCTTGATTTTAAGGGGTATCTACCCCTTCCACTTAGCCCTACCCCTCGATCAAAACGAGAATTGGAACAGCCCTTACTCTCACCTGAGCTGCGCAAAACTAAGGGGAAGGGGTAAGACAGAGAATTGGGATTCACCCTTAGTCTTTGGATTTAACTGGGCCCTACTGTGTCTGTACCAAACTGATTGAAGTGTTAAAATCAACAACGACTTTTGCCTCAAACTCCTGTTTTGCTGCTTATTAAAAGTTATTAAGGCAGTTGATGCGATTAGGTATGAGATAGATTAAGGGATCTAAAATATGGTCATGGGGAATAAGACATAAATATGGGATTTAAAAGTACTAATAAACAGCCAATTTACCAGTAATATCCATGCTAATAAGCTACTACTTAATAGTGAGAATATTTCCTTTTAAATCACTCAAGCAGGTCAAGTAGGAGACTTGATTCTGTGATACTTACGCTTTAGTCTCGAGTACTTGCGGCGATAGTAACACACACCAATGATTACTGCTGCAGCTGCACAGAGCATCACACAAATACAGGTCAGTGCTACAACTCCTGAAGACAGACCTGGTTCAGGAACAGCTAGAGGAGGCAGTCACCCATGTTAGTCTAGTTTAACAATGTTATGCAAATCCTGACAACAGTTATTTCCCACAAACATCATACACATTAAATCCTCTTCACACATTCTATAATTACATTATCATAGAATTGGTGATTAAAAAAATTGTTAGTAAAAAGTTGTATTAAAATGTAAATGTACTCACCGACATAAACATTGTATCTCTTGTAGGAGGTCTCTTTACTGTTGGTGATCTGTAGTTGATAAACTCCTGTGTCTGTGGTTCTGCTGTTTGTGATGGTCAGAGATCCAGTCTGATCATCCAGCTGTAGTCTATCTGTCAATCTCCCATCTTCACTATACAAGATCTTATGGAGTGCTATGTTGATTTCAGCCATGAAAGTGTCTGGCCTCAAAGGTCCAAACATCCACACAATCACATCATGTTTCTGAAGTTCATTAAAACCAGTCTGTAGATTGACAGATTCCCCCTCCTTCTTGTTTGTTATACCAGCAAAAAACACATCTGTAGAGCCAACAGGAACTGTTTTTTAGATTTCACTGCTTGAACAGGTTTAATGAAAGTCCATCTTACTATGATTATATATATATATATATATATATATATATATATATAAATAATCATAGTAAGATGGACTTTATATATATATATATATATATATATATATATACAGTCATTTAGCAGACAAGTTTAACCAAAGCGACTTAAAAAATGAGGACAATAGAAGCAATCAAATCCAACAGAAAGAGCAACAACATGCAAGTGCAATGACAAGTCTCGGTTAGCCTGATGCAGTACACATAGCAAGGTAGCTTTTTTTTAAGAAACTAGTAGATAGAATAGATTAAAAAAAAGTTTTTAAAGAAAAGCTAGCAGTTAGAGAATAAAAATGCAAATGATAGAGATAAACTAAATAAATAAAAAGAAGAGAGATCAAATTAAATCAGAATAGAGAGTGCTAGAATTAGAGGGTCAAATAAAGATAAGAGATGTGTTTTTAGCCATTTCTTGAAGATGGGTAAGGATTCAGCTGCTCAGATTGAGTTAGGCAGGTCATTCCACCAGATGGGAACAGTAAATGAAAAAGTCTGTGAAAGTGATTTTGTGTCTCTTTGGGATGGCACAATAAAGCGACGTTCACTTGCAGAACGCAAGCTTCTAGAGGGCACATACGTGTGAAGTAATGAATTTAGATAAAGGGGTGCCGAGCCAGAGGTGGTTTTGAAGGCAAACATTAATGCCTTGAATTTTATGCGAGCAGCTATTTGTAGCCAGTGCAAATTGATGAATAGAGGTGTGATGTGTTATTTTTGGCTCATTAAAGATTAATCTTGCGGGTGCATTTTGGATTAATTGTAGAGGTTTGAAGGAATTGGCTGGAAGACCTGGCAAGAGAGCATTGCAATAGTCAAGTCTGGATAGAACAAGAGCTTGAACAAGGAGTTGTGAAGCATGTTCTGAAAGATAGGGCCTAATCTTCCTAATATTGTATAAAGCAAATCTGCAGGACCAGGCAGTTTAGCAATGTGATCTGAGAAATGTAGCTTATCATGAATCAAAACTTCAAGGTTTCTAGATGATTTTGAAGGAGTTATGGTTGATGAGCCTAACTGGAATGTGAAATTGTGATGAAGTGAAAGATTTGCTGAAATTACAAGCAGTTCTGTCTTAGCTAGGTTGAGTTGAAGGTTATGGTCCTTCATCCAGCAAGAAATGTCTGTTAGACATGCTGAGATGTGAGTAGCTATTGTCGGATCATCAGGATGGAATGAGAGGTACAGTTGTGTATCATCAGCATAGCAGTGATATGAAAAGCCATGTTTCTGAATGATAGAACCTATTGGTGCCATATAGACAGAGAAGAGAAGTGGTCTAAGAATCAAGCCCTGAGGCACCCCAGTAGATAGATGTTGCGAATTATATATGTTAATGTTATATATATATATATATATATATATATATATATATATGAGACTATTGATTGAAATGGTATAAAAATCTAAATAAAGAACCATTAAAATATGAATCCTTGCTAATTCACATTATTAGTGTCATATTAAGCACAAAACTGTGAACATTTTTCCTTTTAGTTAAGAAAATCACACAAGTACACATTTTATCCGCGAAGAAGGTGCTGCATCTGTAACTTTAGTTGTATTTGTACATCAACTACAAAGCTCTGAGCTGATTAGATGTAAGCCGCTCACCGTGGACGGTCAGACTGAATGTCCTGTACGAGGTCTCGCTGCTTATGATCTTCAGCTGATAATCTCCAGAGTGTTTGGTCCTGATGTCACTGATGCTCAGAGAACCCGTCTGATTATCCAGCTGAAGTCTGTCTCCGAATCTCCCATCATCAACATCATAAAGTGAAATCAGCTGACTTTTTCCATTGAGTTTAGCAATAATAGACCCCTGAGCTCCATACATCCACATCATCAGATCAACCTTGTGTATTTCAGTAATGTTAGCGTGTAAAGTAACAGGATCTCCCTCCAAAGTGGATACTTCCTTTCTTTCAGCTGCCTCACCAAACACACCTGTGAACAGGAACAGTTCCACAAACATTCATCCTCAAAAAGGCTGATGTCAGTAAGCAGATCCAACATTTATTCTTTAACTGCAACTGTGCAAATTATTACAGGTCAAGTACATATTTTGGGACAGTTGCAATTTATATGTTCAAGGAGATGGTTTAGAATAGAAGAGGCCCTAAAAATGTCAAAGAGCTATATAACCATCCCGAAAGACTGCATGCACAATCTCTTATAGAACAACTGCAATAAATAACCTTTCTACAAAGGAACATAATTACCTTTTTTTAGCCTGACAGGTTGCAAATTAAAGCCTATGCTTGCAAGCAGAAGTGGACTATTTCCTCAATTTATAATTGCATCTTTCCTCCACTCTACTTCTTAACAAATAATACTTAGTGAGATTATGCTTAAAATAAGTACCAATGCAACAAGTCAATTCAAAGATACAATCTCTGAAAGCAAGTCAAATACATTATGAATATTTACATTGCAAAGATTTAAAATATGTTCACTGTAAAACAAGAAAAGCAAATTCTCATTTTGCAGTATTATATGTCATTCAGCCTTTCAAACAGACTGGAACTCCACTAGCACACAAACGTGTCTTTGTAAACTCTTAATGTTGGATATTAGCTTTCTCATGCTTGCTGACAGTGTTTAGATGAGAGAAAGGAAAGATTATCCTGGGATTCGTTGATCTCAAAGTGGTACTCTGTAACTGCATTATATTTGGTTTCACATTCACATATTCAGAGTTCTGCTCCCAATAACGATGTATGCAACGGTTCATGTGACTAAATTATTAGTATTGCCAAGTACAAATATGTAGTTGTTGTTAAGTTGTACAGACACCAAAATTATATTCCCTATTTAATGAGGCATGTTTTAAACTAAAGTAATCAATGAGACACATTCAAGCTTGTAGTTTTCCAACTTTCACCTCTGCTTAAATCTAGGTTGTTCACCTTCATTAAAAGCTTTAATAATACATGAGCCATGAACTGATTTGTCAAATGTGTTAAATGATAGAAAATGTTTTACACACTCCTGCTCCTAATTTTAGAATGACTACTTTCACACACAAATTTCAGTAGCTTTTAATCAGAATCAAATTAATTTGTCAAGTGTGTGCAAACACACAATAAATGTGTTGTGGTTTTTAAAAAGCTCTTGGTACATACATTTCTGACATGAGAACAGAAACATTTAAATAAGACTTAACAATACATAATAATAATAATGTGCATGAATCTGGAACAGAAGATTTATGTACAGATTTGTGCATTATTTACTCTATATACAGGTGCATCTCAATAAATTAGAATGTTGTGGAAAAGTTCATTTATTTCACTCATTCAACTCAAATTGTGAAACTAGTGTATTAAATCAATTCAATGCACACAGACTGAAGTAGTTAAAGGGTGAATCCCATTTCTTTGTCTTACTCCTTCCCCTAGCCCTTGTCCCTCGAAACCGAGTGGTAAGCGCTAGGGTTGAAAACATCCCCCTATGAAATGAGACACCACTTGGTTACTGTTACGTCATCATACATCATCGCTAGCAGGCTGCTACTTCACCAGAGGAGACAAGTGTTGATCACAAACTTCCAAGATGCCGTCTGCAAGTGTATGTCGATTGTGGGAAAAAGAGTCAGAGAAATGCGGGACTGTTGTGCAAATCAGCAATGTAACGTTAGCGTAGATAACTAGCATTTTTAAAATGTTTCAATTAAGAACATGGATGCAAATATATATGTAAGTTACAGGACTGTGTAGAGCACAAAACAAGACAGTTGTAATTTTTTTAATTACTTTAAGCCGAAAATGCCACTCTCTAGATGATCTGGCCGCCATTGTTGCTGGTTGTGCAGTGTGTTCTGGGTACCCCTTGGTTTCAAGAAAGCTCGTGAAAATGCTTGGTTTTAAGTGGTATCTACCCCTTCCCCTTAGCTCTACCCCTCAATCAAAACGAGAATTGGGACAGCCCTTACACTCACGTGAACATGCAAAACTAAGGGGTAGGGGTAAGACAGAGAATTGGGATTCACCCTGAGTCTTTGGTTCTTTTAATTGTGATGATTTTGGCTCACATTTAACAAAAATCCACAAATTCATTATCTCAACAAATTAGAATACTTCATAAGACCAATAGAAAAAATACATTTTTAGTGAATTGTTGGCCTTGTAGGGGCTCCCTTTGCTTTAATTACTGCCTCAATTCGGCGTGGCACGGAGGTGATCAGTTTGTGGCACTGCTAAGGTGGTATGGAAGCTTAGGTTACTTTAACAGTGGCCTTCAGCTCATCTGCATTGTTGGGTCTGGTGTCTCTCATCATAGATTCTCTATGGGGTTCAGGTCTGGTGAGTTTACTGGCCAGTCAAGCACACCAACACATGGTCATTTAACCAACTTCTGGGGCTTTTGGCAGTGTGGGCAGGTGCCAAATCCTGCTGGAAAATGAAATCAGCATCTTTAAAAAGCTGGTCAGCAGAAGGAAGCATGAAGTGCTTCAAAATCTATTGGTAAACGGGTGCAGTGATGTTGGTTTTCAAAAAACACAATGGACCAACACCAGCAGATGACATTGCACCCAAATCATCGCAGACTGTGGAAACTTAACACTGGAATTCAAGCAACTTGGTCTATCCCCCAGACTCTAGGACCTTGGTTTCCAAATGAAATACAAAACTTGTTCTCATCTGAAAAGAGGACTTTGGACCGCTGTGCAACAGTCCAGTTCTTCTTCTCCTTAGCCCAGGTAAGACGCCTCTGACGACAACTGTAGCTAAATTCCTCGACACGTCTGTGTGTGGTGCTCTTGATGCCTTGACCCCAGTCTCAGTCCATTCCTTGTGAAGTTCAACCAAATTCTTGAATAGATTGAGCTTGACAATCCTCATAAGGCTGCGGTTTTCTCGGTTGGTTGTGCATATTTTTCTTCCACACTTTTTCCTTCAACTCAACTTTCTGTTAACATGCTTGGATACAGCACTCTGTGAACAGCCAGCTTCTTTGGCAATGAATGTTTGTGTCTTACCCTCCTTGTGAAGGGTGTCAATGATTGTCTTCTGGACAACTGTCAGATCAGCAGTCTTCCCCATGATTGTGTAGCCTAGTGAACCAAACTGAGAGACCATTTTGAAGGCTCAGGAAAACTTTACAGGGGTTTTGAGTTGATTAGCTGATTGGCGTGTCAACATATTCTAATTTGTTGAGATAGTGAATTGGTGGGTTTTTGTTAAATGTGAGCCAAAGTCATCACAATTAAAAGAACCAAAGACTTAAACTACTTCAGTCTGTGTGCACTGAATTTATTTAATAAACGAGTTTCACAATTTGAGTTGAATTACTGAAATAAATGAACTTTTCCACAACATTTTAATTTATTGAGATGCACCTGAATACAGCTGTATAGAAAATATGCAAATGTATTTACATAGTACTTGAGAGAGAGGCAATATTTAGAGATTGAGAATGAATTACAGGCATGAATTACAGAACACATGTAATAATTCCTGTGTTAGCTGTTCAAGCTGGACAAGTTTCCCATTGGGGGGGAAACTGTTTTAATATCTAGATGTTCTAGTGCACAAAGATCTGTAGCGTTTGCCTGAAGGGAGAAGTGCAAACAGATTGTGTCCGGGGTGAGAGGGATCTGTGATGATGTTACCTGCCCGTTTCTACACTCTGGAGCAGTACAAGTCCTGAAGGCTAGGCAGGTAGACACCAATGATCCTTTCTGCTGTCCTAACAGTCCACTGCACTCTTCTTATATCTGATTTGCTGGCTGACCCAAATCAGACAGTTATAGAAGAGCACAGAACTGACTCAATAAAAGCTGAGCAAAACTGTGTCGAATGCGCCTGTGGCTCTATGTCTATGTGAATGTCCCATTTCGGGTCCTGGGAGATGGTGGTGCCCAGGAATCTGAATGACTCCACTGCAGTAACAGTGTTATTCATGATGGTGAGTGAGGGGAGTGCAGGGGAGTTTCTCCTGAAGTCCACGATCATCTCCACAGTTTTGAGCGTGTTGAGCTCCATGTTGTTGTAACTGCACCACACAGCCAGCTCCTTAACCTCCTGTCTGTAAGCAGACTCGTCACCGTCCTGGATGAGGGTCTTTAGATGTGCAGTCATTTGTGTAGAGAGAGAATAGCAGTGGGGAGAGAAAGCAGCCCTGAAGGGCGCCTGTGGTGATGGTGCGGGTGCTGGATGAGTTTCCCCAGCCTCACTAGCTGCTGTCTGTCTGTCAGGAAGCTCGTGATCCACTGACAGATGGAGGTGGGGACGGAGAGCTGTGTCAGTTTATTCTGAAGGGTGTCTGGGATGATCGTGATGAAAGCAGAGCTGAAGTCCACAAACAGGATCTTCACATAAGTCCCTGGTTTTTCCAGATGTTGGAGGATGTAGTGCAATCACATGTTGACTGCATTATCCACAAACCTGTTTGCTCAGTTATCAAACTGCAGGGGATTTCTTTGTCGTTTTAATATTCCCATTACTCCTAAATAATTTGTTATTGTTTTTGATGCCATACAATCTGGAGTTATTAGACTCTTTCAAATGACCCCCTATCCTTCTATTTTATCTTCTTTAGATCCTACTATTTCAGTGGTGGGAAAACAGTGTTTTTCTGCCTCTTCTTCTAATAAATTAATACGTGTGTTATTCCTTAATGATTTTGTGTCAATTCCAAATGTTACGGTTTATTGAAATTATTTTGTCTCTGATATTGCCTGGATGAAATTTTGGTTGATTCCAAATAGATAATAGACGTAATTACTAATACGATTCCTTTCGAATTATCAATCATATATATCCTGTTAATACTTTCTTTACAAAATATAAAAAATATATTGATACAAACTGCTCTTTTTGCGAACAGCACACAGAGTCTATAGTGCATTTATTTTGGCACTGCCATTATCCTAAATTGTTGTGGAAAACCTATCCTTATTTGTTATTGAGAATATTTATGAATATTTGTATTTACTTTGGAAAAAGTTTTTTTAATTAAAAAGTCAATCTACAGAAAAATTTATTCTTCTTAATCTCCTTATTTTGTTAACAAATATTTATATACATGTAAATGTTTCATGTCAAAAGCCACTGTTTTATGTGTTGCTTGCTGAAATACAGCTGTCACAAATCCGGACTACAGTTCACCCCGGACTACAGTTCCCATCACCCATTGCACTGATGACATACACAGCTGATTGTAATTAGACATGCTACATAAACCATGGACTTCCTCCTTCTCATTACTGAGTATTGTTTAGCATCTGTCTCTGTGATAGCTATTTTACGGAGCCTGTCTTAAGTTTTCTTTGTCTAGTCATAGTCTTGCCTGTGTTTTGGATACACCGTGTGCCTTGTTTTGGGTACAGTTTGCCCAAGCCCATACTATTGCTTGTGTTTACAGATTACCTATTTTGTCAAGCTCTCTGGATATTATTAGCTGTCGATTGACCACGCCCGCTTTGAATATTTATCTTGCTTTGCCCTCAACATACCTGTTTGCCACTGTCAGAACATTGCTTGTATTGTGACCATGTCTCTAAATAAAGCTCTGCAGATGGATTTGCATGCTTCCTCTGTTCCTTCCATAACAACAGCACTACTTTGAGACTATTTCTAATTATTGTACTAAGAAGGCTTTAAAAACTTGAAATTTGTAAGCTGTTTAATATTTTCCTTTGAATGCAATGTTTTTTTTTATGCAATGCAAATTGTATACCCCTGTCTAGTAATTCTTTTTAATTTAGTTTTATTTGTATTATTATTATTTTGTATTTTTGTACTGTATGTGCTTTTTATTGTTTGACAATGTCAATGGCTCAGTGGTAGAGCATTGCGTTAGCAGCGCAAAGGTTGTGGGTTTGATTCCCAGGGAACACACATACTGACAAAAAAAATGTATAGCCTGAATGTAAGTCGCTTTGGATAAAAGCGTCTGCTAAATGAATAAATGTAAATGTAAACAATCAAACTGCAGGGGGTCCAGTAAAGTCCTTCAGGTGGGCCAAAATTAGCCTCTCAAATCATTTAATCACCACAGATGTTAAAGTAACAGGTCTGTAGTCATTAAGATCGGCCAACAGTTCTAGCGCAGCGCTCATACGCGCCACAAGTGGAATGTACTCACTCACCAGAATAAATGAGGAAAACTCCCACTGCGAATAAAAAAGGCTTACAGTTAATAAAGAGAGCTTCCAATTTGGGCATCACATCTTCTTTAAAATTGTCACATCTGTGGGTGAGGAGTTGTAATTCGTCTGATTTATTTGCAAGGGAGCGGAGATTCGCCAGATGAATACTCGGCAGCGGAGTCCTTAAACCGCGCTGCCTGAATTTCACAAGCGCACCAGCAAGTTTCACTTGCTTGCGTCGCCTGGAGCGCTTGCATAGGAACGAAGCTCCTCAGACTTAAATGTCCAGTAAAACATCTGAATGTTCAAACGTTGGCAAAAGTTTATCTGGTGTGCTATTTCTTATGTCCAAGAGTTTGTTTCTAGAGAAGCTGATCAGAAAAAATGTTGCTTGAGACAGGACAAACAAACAAAAACAGTAAAAGTTCCAAGGAATAACAAACCGGAGCAACATGTGTGGTGCCATCTTGTTTGCATCTTGTTTAAGATTGGCCTAATACCATTTAAGATATATCTGTAATGTCTCTGTTTAATTTTACTGAATGCACTACAGCTACAAGTATAACCTCAGATTAACTTATTTAAAGACTAAAAGACGTTATTCTATGTTTGTGTGACACATTGCTGTCCATGCATGTGGTACAGTGTGCGTGATTATGCTGTGTACAAGTGAAATACTAGGGATGAGCGAGTACAGCATTATCTGTATCTGTATCTGTTAACCATATGAATTATCTGTATCTGTACTCGGACTGGGCGGGGCCAAACCCGGAAGTGGGCGGGATTTAACGGGAAGTGGGTCGGGTTGTCTTGAAATGGGCGGGGCAACGGTATGTTATTTTAAGCATGCAATTGATATGGGTTGATCAGAAATTGTTATATTTATTGCTGATTAGAAAACTATTTACATGACAGCATCAGCATTAAGCTTCAGATCAATGGTTTGATCACGATAACAAACGAACTATATACAGAACAAGTTTTGCAACAATGAATACAACACATGCGGTTGCAATTATGAAGTAAAATGTAATGAACAAGAGTTTTCATCTCAACATAACTTTCTTTTTAACTTTAAATTTTTGTTATGATCAGTGTGATTGTTTTTTTTGGTTCTTTTTTTTTTTTTACACCAGGTATGTGTGTGTGTGTGTAGCTAATTAATTTGTAATATAGTTTTATACCACTACTTACTTTTTTTTTTATGAAATACAGCAAGAAAGTGTCAGACACTCTCTTGGTTTAAAGGTTTAAAAATAAAAATAAAATCGCATTCTACCAAGCACCACGTCTGAACAAACCCCACGTTTACAAAACTCTACTGGTTAATAAGTAAGTAACAGTTACTACAAACCAAAGTAAAAAACAAACCTGAAGCTGAAGAAACCCTAGTCAGCGGAAAAACCCACGAACCTGGTGACTGAGGAGAGAGAGACAGGCTGTTCTCTTCTCTTCTCAGTGTGTGTTAACAGGCGGGACACAGCAACACAATAAGGGGTCGTTCACATCGCGCCTAAAAGCAGCGTGGGCGCTAGGCGTGCTGCTTTCTCCTTTTTTCCAAAGCTCGGTTGCGCTCGGGCGTTTGTCGTTGCTAAGCAACCATCAGCTGCGCTCTCCGTTACAAGAAGGTGCGGTGCGCTTGCGGCATTCTGAAAAGTTGAGATGTTTTTTTATCTCGATGCGGCGGCGACGCCCTGGAAAAAACAGCGCGTCGCACCGCGTCGCTTCCATTATGGCGCATACCGCACTTCTACATTTGAAATAACGAACTTGGCGCACAAAGGCGCGATATGGCGGCCCTAAATCTGTATGTGTGTAGGGAGGCGCTGTGACTAGCCTATCACAACAACGCAGACACAGTCCGCTACCCAATGAGAATTTTTATTCAATCCGAGCACAGATATTGACTCGTATTACTCGTATGATACTCGTACTCGGCAAAAGTGCTTTATCCGTACCGGATACTCGTTTCAGCCGAGTATCCGGCTCAACTCTATGAAATACATTGAAATGCATGTTAAGGTGTTCTGAAAAAGCCAACATTAATGTTTTAATAGTTTTTGAATGTATTTCTCAAAAGCAACTTTACAGCCCTTATGTGCAACTTAGAATAGGCTACACGTAATTATTTTTTTATGCTCTAACTCCACCCTTAACCCTCTAAGCGCCAAAGTCGCAAAATTGCGACAAGACGTCATACTTCATTAAAAAGGCTGTAGTTCTTAATATTGCGTAATATCGCATTTGTATTCCCTACCACTAGATGGCAGACAAGTGGTACATCGATTCTAGACCAAAAGTGTTCATTGATAATAGCAGAGCAAGTGAGCGGACGTGTAATTGATGCGGAAGCAGTTCAGTTCATAGCGTGTGAGTAAATTGTGGGATTTGTGAGAGAAAATCGCCAAATGACTAATAAAAAGTAGTACTGTGAGGATGTGTTGCAAAATGTTATTAGCTAATTCTGACTCTGAAGAGGAATATTTGCGATTTGGAAATGACGATCGGCCGTCTAATGATCGCGCTTCTCCCAGTACATCTCTGCTGCGCAATGTTGCCGCCGGGCATGGCGAGAGTGTTCACAAAGCACACACAAGTGATCATTTTGGCCCTTTACCCAATGAGGATGGGCGTGTCAGGGGTGGACGTGGTCTTAGTGTCCATAGGAGAGGCTCTGTGTTGCAGATGATCGCCCCAGATTGAGTCTTTTTTTCTGATCGCGCATGCTCAAAGTGCTGCTGGCAGACAGTACAGGTGCAGTCAGTGTGGGGTAACGTTAGGTCTGTGCGCTGTGCCATGCAATAAGAGGTACCATACTCTCAGGAACTATAAACAGTCACCTAGATACCTGATTGGGCAAATAGCTGGTCAACTAATCAGAAAATAGGCACATTTATTTTACTATGGCACAGTAATATAGTAATAATTTACTACTTTCTCCTGTTTTACTGTTATTTCCTCTTTTCCTGATCATTTGTAATGATGATAAAAAGACACAAAAAATATGCAAATAAGTTCAAACAACCATTAAATATCTATTATTTCCTGAATATTACTGAAGAACTGATCAAAAAGTAGGCTACTGTTCACATGCGTTTTACTACTTTATAGTTTATAGTAATTTAGTAATAATTTTTTACTTTCTCCTGTTTTATTGTTGGTTTCCTCTTTTCAGACCATTTGTAATGAGGATAAAAAAGAATAAATAAAAAAACATGCAAATAAGTTCAAACATCAATTCAATATCAACTATTTCCTGAATATTATCAAATTCAAGAGAGTTGATGACCTCATAATATGCTAATTAGATGAGTATATTTTAACCCCACATAAACCTTTGGTCATGTTCAACATTTTTCTAATTTACAGTAGATCTCCATCTTTAACCCCTTTCAAGCCACAAGCTTTTGAAATCTTGATGTAAAAATCTAGCATTTTGACAAAAAAACCTGGCGCCTAAAGGGTTAAGTTTCAATTTTAAATCAGTGCACAGACTGGCCCAAAATGCATATTGAGTGAACACATTGTGTCCACTGTCTAAAAGCTGTTAAAAAACAGGCAGAATGTGAAACCAACTTTAACCAAGTCTGTCAGCGTTTATTAATTTGATTTGCAGCTTCACAGACTGGTCAGCCTGTGAAATTGTTTAAGATAGATTAAGTGCCACTCACCGTCCAAAAACACCAGGAACACCGAGAGTAAAAGAGTGATCTTCATTTCGCTGCAGAGTTCTGTGAAACCTGCTTTAACATGATCTGCTCAGTTGCTGAATGTTCCTCGTTCCTGAGCCGAACAATAGAGTCGTTCACACCCGTCACGACAGCAGTCATCTACGGATATAGGCTATTTCTTTATTCGCGTTCCGCCCCATCTTGCGCACAGCCGTGTCCGCTCACCTTTAACATATCCACCTTTTCCCAACGAGTCTTCTCTTCTGCGGTTTAGATTGTGGGATGCACTTTCGCTTTTGGGGAAGTTTAACTCAAAAGGACTGAAAGTTGCACTACAAATAATCTTTATCCGTCAGTTTGACTGAATAGGCTAAAATGTGTCCTTAGCTGTTTGAGGAGAATAGCGTCAATCGAATCCCTCAATAAACCACAAAACGAAAGTGAGCGGCAGCATTTCCTGACCGTCGACTGCCGAATAACATAAACAAAACACCCTGCGCTGTCGTGACTCGAGACCGGTGAGTTATCCAAATTATCCGTATGGCATGCGCAGAATGAATGTCAGCGTCCTATAGTGATGTAACGAAACTCAAATACCGCGGAATCCTGGGACATAATATAATTTTTTTAAACGACTTCTGTGTTCATAATTGTATATCGACCGTATTTGTTAAGAAATATATCTATGTAAGATTCCGTTTAGGCACTATTCCAAATAAGGCCAGTTGGTGTCACCAACTCAATTAAACATGCTTTTTATTACATATACATTGTTGTTGTTGTTGCAATGTAAATGTTATTTAAAAATAAAAAGAAATATAGATTTCAATTACGTTTTTTTCCAAGAACATTTTTAAAGATGAAAATATAATTTTACTGTAAAATAGTAAAGTACAATTTGTAAAATTGGGATTTGTAGAAATCATTGTTAACTAGTTGCTGATTAGCTTTGCATATTGCAAGATTATTGGCTGTTTATTGGTACTAATAAAGCACATGTTAATGCTGCCTTCAGTGTGATTGTTACGTCCGTAAGGACGTTTATAGTATTGTGTGTGTGTGTGTTGTGTTATGTTTTTTCCCGTCCTGTCTGTTTCTCTTACTTTCACTTTCTTAGGTTGTTGCTGATTGGCTATCTTGCTTGTCAGTTAAGACTAATGAGATGAGTGGCCGCGCCTTGGGAGGCGGGATCTGCATCAGCATGATGAGTGACGCCGGCTTCACACTGCAAGCGTAAGCAGGGCGTAAGCAGCGCGTATTTTTTTCGGCGCCCATGTTAACGGATGAGAGCGTTCACACAGCACGCAGGGGCGGCGCGGCAGCGCGTAGCAGGAGCAGAGCAGGAGCGGCAGTGCCGCGATCGTTTCGGCGCCGAGTCTATTTTTGCTGCGCCGCTTACGCTCAATTAAAGTGACAGGACATTATTTATGATCGACACTCAAACAAAAAACATATATAAAGTTTGTAAATGGGATGTAATGTATTTTAAACAGTTAACCATGAAGTTCAACAATTTCGTAGCAAGTTGTAATATATATTGTGTAGTTTATAGGCCTATATGTTGGCATAGAAGCAGATGTCATGCTGACAACAGGCATCATCAACAAACGCACGTGACAGCGCCCGGTGTAGCCAGACGGGGGTCTTCAGAGTACACCTGGAAGATGACCTAATGGACGACACTCGTCTCATCATAGAAGTGGAAAAACACGAATTGACAAACGAATAAATACATATTCAAAAACGTCACATAAATATTACACATGTAGCTACACCAAATAAGTCTATGATGTGGGTGACTTGTTTGAAAGTGTGTTTTTGTGTTTGCTAATATCCCTATTAAAACGTTTACATAGTGTTAATAAAGACATTTACGATGCATGTTGAAGATGTTAGCATGGAGATTGCTTGTAAATCTGCGGTTTATGAGTATGTTTATCAGATATTGCTTCATTATTAAATAAGCGTTCGTCAGCAGGCATTATGAAGAGGTTTGCTAATAAATGTTAAATGTTGAATAAAGATGCAAAATATGTCAACATTGTAGATGTAATCTTTTGACCAAAACTTCAAAGGCATGTCATTCTCCTATAATTCATGTGTTTTTTTTACAAAGGACTAGTCATTTTGCGTTGGCACGTCATTTTTTTTTTTTTTTTTGAAAGACAAAAAGTACAATCTGTCCAATCAGTACAACTTTTTACAATCTGTAAATAACAATCAATACAAACAAACATAAAGAACAGCAGCTAACAGTATATATGTGCAAAAATAAACTTCTGGTTACAAGTACAAACCTTTAAAATATTGACCATATTCAATATAAACACTATGTATAAAATAACTATAACATTTCTGCTATGGTCAGTTATTGTTTTTTGCTGTTCCGTTGCCTGGGGGCACCCAAAATCTACGTCGTATCCTTCTTCGTAATCTCCGTAACAAATACAGCGCAATTGCCTTTCTTCTATCTACAATCCGTACTGCACATAAACACAGATGCACATGTACAGTGTAAATAAAACAAATACAGTAATATAAACTATTCTAATAATAAATCAAGACCAATTGTATTTAAAATTAGATTTGAATTTGCCCATTCTGTACAGAAGACGCTGTTCAGCCGCGCTGCAAAACGCTACCGGTGTGAAAGGGCAATGGGCGCTGCTCGCTGCTCCTGCTCTGCGTACGCACCGCTTCTGCGCCCGCTGCTTACGCTTGCAGTGTGAAGCGCGTAACACCTGGTGAAGCGGATATTAAAGACCATGCTGCTGCCAGTGTGGGAGAGAAGCTTTGTTAGAGAACATTGTAGAGAGAACCTTCGTTAGAGAACTTTGTAGAGAGAACCTTCGTTAGAGAACTTTGTATTGAGAACCTTTGCTTGTTTAGAGAGAGAGAGAAAACTGTTTGTGTTTTATTTTTTTATTACGTTGTTCTCATGTATGTTCACGTTCCTTGTTTTGACTGTGCCCAAAACCTTTTCACTTGTGAATGTTGCGGTCCACAAAGGAGAAGGGGATAGGTAAGATGTCACGTGACATACATTGTACACACGTAGTAAATTTGTTTGTGTTAAAACACTAGTTAGGGATTTGTGCCACCCGCTGTATTTATGTTTATTAGTTAGTGTAGTTTAGTTACGACGTCACGGACGTTGAAGTCTCTTTCTTTGATCTTTTCTTTTTATGTTAGTATTAGAAGTTAAATGTGTTAGAGAACCTTTTTGCTTATATTATTTTAGTTTGTTTGGCACAATCCGGTTTCCCCTTTCTTCCTTTGTGGTTGGGTTTTGTTATTATATATATTTATTAAACTCATATTCACTTTATTCAGTGTCTCTCGTGTTTTCTCACCTCACTCAGTGTTACATGTTGATGTGTGTCTGAGATGTTTACATGTGTTCCCCTCCTAAAAACCCTAGACGGGTATGAGTCATAGGAGGGTCGTAACAGTGATCCAATTCTGCATCCCTTAATGTTATCAAATAAGCAAGCATAAACGCTACAACAACTCTTACTAACTATTAATAAGCATAAAAAGTCAAATTTAATCCTGATTATCTGTTCCATACTGAAGTGTTTCTGTTTTTAATAAAACAAGTAATTTTTTTTATGCAAGGCAGCATTTTTTAGCGTGAGATGATGAATATTAATTTAAAATATTGCCATGTTGAAATTAATCAATGTATAAATATGTACAACAATAATAAATCGTGCAAAAAAATGTGACAAGATGTATAGTCATTACCGACAGTATGAAGTAACATGGTTCTAAACCGTACCAAAAAAGGCTTCTTCAGCTTCATTTTTGGTGCTAAACAGAAACCTTTTTTATAGGGTTCCATAAAGAACCATGCTAAATAAGACCTTAATAATGTTATAACCTTATAACTTTTTTAATAATAGTTCATTTTCATTAATATTAGTATATTTATATAATTCATAATAATATTAATAATATTTGTATGTATTATTGATATATATATATATATGCCTGGACTTATAGTATCTTGCAGCCTCTATTAGGGATTTACATAAAAACATCATGTTGTGTAAGTCCATCAATATGTGTTTGTGTGTGTATGATTGAGTGGCAGTTTCTCTCTGCAGATGACGAGGTTGTAGGATGTGACTGCAAATGAAATGCACAACTAAGTTTATAGTTACAATGTTTCTCCTTCCATTTACATTTAGATATATTTTTTAAGATGAAAAAATGCAGTTTTACAAATGCTAGAAACATGATTTTCGAAGGAAAGATTGCTATCAAAAAGTACGCCTAGGTTTCTAGCTGATGACGAAGAATTTACAGAGCAGCCATCAGGTATTAGACAGTGATCTAGGGTATTACATGCAAAAGTTTTTGGTCCAATAATTAATACCTCTGTTTTTTTCAGAATTTAGCAGTAAGAAATTACTAATTAAAAACTAGATGACATCAACTATACATTCCGTTAGTTTTGCAATTTGGTGTGGTTCATTGGGTTGCAAATAAATATAGAGTGGATAATCATTAGCATAACATTGAAAGTAACACCATGTTTCCTAATGATATCTCCTAAGGATAACATGTAAAGCGTGAAAAGTAAGGGGCCTAGTACTGAGCCTTGAGGCACTCCATACTGCACTTGTGATCGATATGATACCTCTTCATTCACTGCTACGAATTGATTGCAGTCAGATAAGTACAATTTGAACCATTTCAGTGCACTTCCTCTAATGCCAACATCATTTTCTAGTCTGTTTAAAAGAATAACAGTATGGTGTCGCAATATAAACGAGATGGACAAGTCGAAATTTATAATCTGTTGCACCTTCACATATTACTATGTATAGATGTGTACATAATGTAGACGTGTACATACGGTGTATAATGTGTATTGGTAACTAAGTATGTCTTATAGTACACTGTGTGTACTGAGTATATGTATGTGTATTTTGCACATTGTCTTCTGTACAGTCTGTAAATATGTACTGTCCACATGTAAATTGTTGTTTTTTGTTTTGTTGCACTGTCTGGAGCACACTCGTAAGAATTTCACTCACCAAGGCACTTGTGATGTGACAATAAAAGTGATTTGATTTGATTTGAGTGCAAGGCAATTGGAGTTTATTTTATTGCGATAGGCAGAATTAGCCAGAACATAAAAAGTCACTGGAAGCTCACTAAACTGAAGTCAACACTTAATTCAGTATCTACTCCAGAAAAGGAAAAAAACGAAACTTAATAGTCCAAGCAGGTAAATCCAGCAGGCAAACCAGCAGGTCCGTAAAACAAGTGCAGCACATAAAGATCAGGATTCAGACGGTAAGTAAGGAGCCACAGAGGAGCTTGCAACCTTCTAAGCAGTGCAGGTAAGTGATTGCAGGTGGTGCTAATTAGAAGTCAGGTGATTCTGATCTACGTGGTTGGCGTGGCTGGTGATTCTATTATATATATGTATTACCTACTTAATGAATGGAGAAGAGGAGAGAAGTATCCTCAGCTTATCAGAGCTACTCACACTTAAATGTGATCCAAAAATATGAAAGAACATGTTTGTTTGGAAACCATTTACAATTTTATAGATAAACCTGTTTTAAAATATAAGAATTAAATAGTTTACCTGGTGGGAGTGTGTTGAGACTGTGTGTAGTTGAATTGCTGATGTCCACAAAATCAGTAATGAGGTGCTTTGACAGTTACACAAAAAGCCATTTCAGCATAAAAGTGTTCCTCGGGATGTTTAGGTTCTAAATAGAAACGTTACTACTTCCAGCTCTCACGTCTCTGGCCATGTCCTAAATGGCACCCTAAACCCTTTCGGTCTTCCTCTGAGTCCGCACTTTCGTGACGTAATGCCGCTTTGACTGTCCGGTAGAAGTCTACTGGAGCTTGCCCCAGTGCAGGCTCGGCAGAAGTGTGTATCGAGGGCGCAAAACAGCCGCAAAGGGGGCGCTCGCGAGCACCCTTCTGAACGCTAAAATGAGGAATGGGACACCCTACGGTCTCGTGGACTTAACGGACACGCACACGCGATGGCCATTGTAAGACACTATAAGTGCACATGAAGTGTTCCATTTGGGACAGGGCCTCTATCTTCCTGCTAACGAACGTTATTAAAAAAGAAAGTCAATTTTGGACACCAGTAGGGGTAAAAAGGAATGTTGTGAAAAATGTCCACTGTCCCCCTCTCTTGATTGACACTGGTCTCATGTCTATAAGCCCTTTAACTAAAAAGCTATTACAAAAACAGCGCCCAGTGAGCTAAAGCAAAAAACGAAGAAAATGTGCACTTTCCCCACGGTCCCTTACTGAAAGCTCCGCAGAGAGCGAGCGAAAACGTGCACTTTCCCCACGGTCCCTTACTGAAAGCACCGCTGAGAGCGAGCTCTCCCGGCTTGATGCACATTGAGACGGCTTGTGCGAGCTAGTGCTTATTACATCGAGTGAAAACTATGAAAAAGAAGGCTGTGAAACATGAACAGTTTGGCCCTTTGGCGGTCATACTGTTTAGATTTTTTTTTGGCAAGTCGATTTGGAGTTATTGCGTTTACCGCTGAATGTGTCATGAATATCGAAAACAAAACCAACTTAACCCCGCTGAGGAAGCGCCGCTACCACTGCTCACATGATATATCAAGAATATCTTTACCTCTGAATATTTCCCTACATACCCCCAAACACGAACCAACACAATTTTAATCTCACAATACTAATACATAAAGAAATACATTTTATTTTAATTTAGCCTAAATGTAATAGAAGTATATGCCCTCCACTGTCATTATGCTTTTATTTATAGAAATAAAGCTCAGCTGGAAAACGTACACTACAATTCTAAATTGAAAGTGTTATTGATTAATTATTATTACTATTGTAATACTAATATTTTCATATATATATTATATATATATATAGATAGATATATTAATTCAATCATCAGCTTTTACATAAATGTAAGTAACAATTATTAGCAATGTTTTTTATTATTTATAGCTTCCATCATCCAGAGGGCAGAAATGAGCTGATAAAAAGACCAGAGAGTTTCTGAAAAAAGTATTCAGTGGCACTTAGTGTTTGCATGACTCCTAATGCTAATGAGAGCTCTCACAGTCAAGGGATTAAATACATGGAGTGAGATTTCAAACAGCAGGTTCAGGACAGTCATATTATTGCCTTAATAATATATCCAGTGTACAAATTAGTGTTGCTTATTTTATCCCACACTATATACATTAATAATATTTTGCAGCATCTGTTTGTATCTGCATCCATACAATTACAAATAAAGCTAGTTTCTCTGCCATCCTGCAATTGTTCTGTTCTTTAAAGTCTGATGCTGAGAAATAGATCTCACTCAGGACAACTAAAGTACTCAAACACAACTATTACAGAAGGATGCAAGCAGTAAGATGCTCAGGGACAGTACACGATTTGCCAAGTTTTGAACAGAGCAGCGTTTCGCAAAAGCATCCTAAACCGAAGCAGATCGTAGGTGCATTGCCACCAATGTCCCTGTGATAAATCGTAAACTGAAGCAGATCGTAGGTGCATTGCCACCAATGTCTCTGTGATAAATCGTAAACCGAAGCAGATCGTAGGTGCATTGCCACCAATGTCTCCGTGATCAATGCTTTTGGGAAACGCTGCCCAGAATGATTATGTAATAATGTTTCTGTCTTGCGAAGCATGCAGCTTTAAAGGGGTCCTGTTTATCACAGAAGACAGTCACTGACTGAGGTGCTCACACTAGAGTAATTAATGTCTGCACACTGTTACTTTACACAACCTGACTACCAAACCAGGAAGCGCACCTCCGCTTGTTTAAAGAGATGTGTAACTGCATTAACCTCACAGAGCTGCATTTTCACGCTCGTGGAGTGTTATTATCTTGGTGAAGAAAATGTCTCTCACATTTGTTTTTGTATGTCTGTCTTTGTGGTACCTAGTTGGTAAGTTATGTTTGTTTGTTTTTTCAATTATTGCACTAATTATTATAAGTATTAATTATTGATTTGTTCAACAACAACTAAAATAAAAAACAAACTAAAATTAGAACTAAATACAATTATTGTATTATTATTACAAATATGTATACTATGTAAATGAACTGTTCCTGTGTGTTCTCAAGGTGTGTCTGGCATTGAAGTGAAGTCAGCAGAAGTGATGGAGGGAGATTCTGTCACTCTACATACTGATCTGACTGAAATACAGGGTGATGATCTGATTCTCTGGACATTTGGACCTAAGGACACACACATAGCTAAAATCAATAAAGCACACAATGAGATCTTTCATGACGGTGTTGATGGGAGATTCAGAGACAGACTACATCTGGACAATCAGACCGGATCGCTCACCATCACAAACACCAGCACAGAGCACTCTGGACCTTATAAAATAGAAATAGTCACTGAAAACAGAGTTTCAATCAAGACTTTCAGCGTTACCGTCTACGGTAAGCAGAGCAGTACACTGTCATTTGTCCTGTTCTTCTTTAATAGTATTAAACTATTGCAATAAATGCCTGCAAAAGCATTCATATATTTGAGAAGTGGTTAGATGAGCCACTAGACCACTTTTATTTATGTATTAAAAAAAAAATCATAAAAGTCACAATTACTTAATTTTACCTGTCTCAATTCTCCTTTCCTAGACTCATGTCTTATTGAAAATAGTTTAGTTTTTTTCTTCAGAAATGTGAATCTATTCCAAAAGCAGTGAACAGACAGACTCACTAAATGACTTCACATACTCCAATCACAGACAAATACTGTACTCTCTGATCACTCTCTCACGTTTCCCAGCTTCCCTTTCCATTCCTGTCATCAGCAGTTACTCTCCATCAAATCCCTCATCATCTGAAAGATCACCAAGCTCCAGATGTGTGCTGCTGTGTTCAGTGGTGAATGTGACACAGGTGACTCTGTCCTGGTTCAAGAGAAACCATTTACTCTCCTCCATTAGTGTCCCGGAGCTCAACACCACCATCTCTCTACATCTGGAGCTGGAATATGAAGATAACAACACCTACAGCTGTGTGCTCAATAATCCCATCAGTCACCGGTCCAAACATCTCAATATCTCTGACTTCTGTCAGCCAGAGGAAAGTGCTTGTATTTGTAAGTATAAACGGTTATTTGTTTCCTTCCCAGATCATCCATGTATATATATATATATATATATTAGGGCTGTCAATCGATTCAAATATTTAATCATGATTAATCGCTTGATTGCCATGAGTTAACTCGTGATTAATCGCACATTTTTATTTGTTCTAAATGTACCTTAAATTAATACTTTCCAAGTTTTTAATACTCTAATCAACATGTGCATGGACAAATATGAATGCTTTATGCAAACGTATGTTTATTATTATTGAAACCATAGTCAACAGAGCATGAAGACTAGACATGTTTCAAAGGACATAGATGTTTTTCACAGAACTTGTTCATGTCCATTAGACACATGCAATAGAAATACCAGGTTCCCATTACTTCTCTTTCTTTGCACCGAACAATTTACTGACACAAACCTGTTTACATTTTCACAGGAGCACTTCTTCTGAACATGCCTATATTGTTTATTATTACATTTGTTTGCCTCTCTGTGCCACATACTGTATTTTGATGCAGCTAAATTCTCAATAAAACTGTTATCATTGATATATTTGACTGTTTCTGTTGTCAGACAACGGGATGAATATGAAATAGTGATTGAAACACGACCCATTAATACTACATAGCTCTCCCTTCCAAGATGTTAATCTGCACAAAAATCCTGATAATCGAGCTGTCGTCTGATGACATCAAATGCACATAAGATAATGACAATAGCTGTGCTGTGATTTCGGGCTATACTTGCATGTAAAATTCAAGAAGCAACACGATCTGTGTTTACCAAAGCGCTGCTCCTCTCCACCGCTCACTGAACAGAGTAGATGCGCAGAGAGGTGTGTGCGCACGCTGGGACAGCAAGACCTCGCGCTCATGCAGGCAGTACCAGTGAGTCTCAGAAACTAAATAAGATTTGGGCAAACCCTAAATAAGATTTGTCGCTAGGCGCTTTTTTGAAGAGGGTGAAAAAAAGTCGCTAAAGGGGTCTGCAAAATCACTAAGTTGGCAACACTGTGCATCTGCATTTCTCCAACTACAGGCTAGGCCACGGGTCAAACAGAAAATGTGTGCTACGTTAATCGCATGTTAATAAAATTTGTGCTGTTAAAATGTATTTACATTAACGCCTTAACTTTGACAGCCCTAATATATATATATATATATATATATATATATATATATATATATATATATATATATATATATATATATGTGTGTGTGTATGTGGTGTGTGTGTGCATATCAATTATACAGCATTTTATAGTGAGGCTTATCAAAGGGTCCTTTATCTTCGTATTTACATAACTAAACAAAACAAATGCAATGATCACTCATTTTCAGGTTAAGGCTGATTCAAACCAAACAAGCTGGAGATTCATTGGCCTTGTCCCAAATGGTGCATATGATGTGGATTTGGATTGCATCTGATACAAACTCCACAGCAGACTACTACCCAACAGAACAGCCTGTGTGGCATTACGTTATCAAACTGTTGACTCACAGAAAGTCTTAACAAGGGCTTAGAGCAGCATTTGGGAAAGGGCCATGAGTGGTTTTGATGAATTCATTCAAAAGAATCAGCTCAGAAGAATCATTCACATATACATTGGTCTGAATGTTTATTGTTGTGTATAACCTGAGAGAAAGCAGATTACATTAATACAGTGTCCACCTCAAAAATACAACGAACATGTTGAGAACTGTTAACAGAACTGAAAGTCCTTCAGAATGTCACTGACAGAACGTCAAATGATTCACTTCCAGTTTTTCCTTTCTTTGTTTATGGAACTGGTATCGAACAACCAAATTCCCACTTCCCCAACCTTGATATACTTTTGTCAATTATAATGTTGTTGTTTTTTGGTTTGTTTTGTTAAAGAAAAGAAGAGTAAATTGGAAAATGTCTTCCTTATTTAGACTGTGTCCATGGTCCAACTGAAGCAGTGATCCGATTGGTCATCTTGGTTCTGGTGGGCGTGGCTACTGTTACTGTGCTGTTTTATGAGATCAGATCCAGAAGAGTTTGATAGAACAGGAGAGCAACTTCATCTAAAAAGCTCCTCTGATAAGTCCTGTTACTCTTCCTACAGTTTTTATGCATGACATCCCCTAAAAGGTTTTTGAAAATGTAGCAATGTTAATAATTTGTTTGCAAATAATCTACACTGACCAAAATTATAAATGCGACACTTTTGTTTTTGCCCCCATTTTTCATGAGCTGAACTCAAAGATCTAAGACTTTTTCTATGTACACAAAAGACATATTTCTCTCAAATATTGTTCACAAATCCGTCTAAATCTTATATCTTTGTGTTCAGCTCATGAAAAATGGGGGCAAAAACAAAAGTGTTGTGTTTATAATTTTGGTCTATGTGTATATATGTGTGTGTGTGTGTTTAAAATGCTAAACAAAAACTAAATGTAATGTAATTAAATTGAAAATGTAATTTTCTAATATTTTAAAAGCTTTATTAAAGACCATTTTCAAAGACTTGTTTTGGCCCCTCCTTGTGGCGCCCCTATGCACTGCATATATTGCATATCCCATTTGTGCACCCCTGTGATATGATATTACAGCTGTGAAATTACAAACAAAAACATGCACATTTTGAGACATGAATTTTCCCTCAAATTTTTGGGGAAGCTGTGCCTCCCCCGACGAGCCCCCACTGGTAGGATTAAAATTCTACATGCGTCACATTTAATGTCCAACAACAAAAACAATTTTACTCAAAATTATTACTCTATTATTCGATTGCGTTCCGTCTGCTTAATTAAAAATAATTCTGTCTCCAGTTATTTAGTTAGGCTTGGAAAAGTTATTAATTTTCGTTAGAAATTGTGAAAACTGACACTTGTCATGCTTGTTGATTTGGCTATTTTTTTTCTGGAAACAATTCTAATATTTATTTAGTATAACTGTGATATATACATGTAATATCTAATGTACATTCAATGAAATGATGTTTTTTCTTTGTGGAATTTTCTTTCTCTGTCTTCAATCAACCCCAACATTTGAGCTTTTCTTGAGCCAGGTCAGAACACGGCTCATTCCCTTTGAAATAACACATCTTTAAGTACTAATACTTGACCATCACTGATACAATGGAATAACATCAGTAAATACAAATCCAAAATTGACACAGTGGTAGATTGTTTTCTATATTTTCATAGCAGGAGACACATATAAACTCCACAATAAACAATGAGAAATGTAACTGACAATCCTTCATGGATCCAGTGTGCTAAAACATTATGCACTGACACAGTGTAATAGAGCACAAATATAGTAAAAGTGATATGTGATGTTTCAAAATTAAATGTAGTACAAATTGTAATTAAATAGTGAGTACAACAATAACATATAAGTGATATAATAATAGGTTTCAGTTGCATTCCCTGAGAATAGAGTGTTTAGTTGTGATGTCAAAACCTGACTAATACTGTAAAGACTAGTCTCCGCTGGTTCCTCAAGGGTTCCAATGGGTTTTTACAATCAGAATCAGAATCAGCTTTGTTGCCGGGTGTGTTTGCACATACGAGGAATTTAATTATAGTGACAGAAGCTCTACAGTGCAACAGAATGACAGCGATGACAGGACACAGATGATACAAATAATAATATACAAAATAGACAATGTGCAAAACAGCACAAACACAGTATACGACAATTTAGTATGCACAGGTAGCCTATTTTAGGTACAAATTTGAGTATGTGTGTTAAATAAATACATATATGATAGTGTTGTGTGCTTCATGTTTATTGTTAAGTGTTCAACAATAAACATGAATATAAACATGAAATTATAATGGGTTTTACAAATAATTCATAAAATAAGGTCTGTGATAAACATAACTTGACAATACCTTTAGCAGACAGTATCAGAGACTCTTTGAATTAGAAAGCTGTGAGGTCATTGCAAGCTTGTGAACTTTATTTATTTGATTTTGATATGTATAGGCCTATACATGTATGTATGTCTTGTGTCTTTGATCTTTTATGCTCATCTCCCCCTGGCAACTCATATTTGTTGTCATTTATTTTTATGTTTATTTGTATATGTTGTAGCATATTTTTGATGTTATTTCTTGATAAAGCCCAAAACAGCCCAATCGTGTTTCGAGGGGGTCCCCCAGTAAAAATCCCGCTCCGTGTGCGTATAATTAACGTTTTTATGCAAGTTTCTCCTGGTAACATTCGCAGTGCAGGGGCTAAATATCACGTTATTGGGTTCGCTTCAACCCGTGGACATGAAAAACAACCCGCGGAAACTGATTTTAAAGTATCCCACATCCGAGGGAAAACCACGGACTTGGCAACGCTGAGTGGAGGTGACGTACTTTCTGTTCGAGAGCTCCACTCGCTCGCGCTCTGCAGCCAGACCCATCTCGACCAGCCTGTGCTCTTTCTCAGTTCACAAACAACAGCACTTTGTTCTCAAACTTTCAGTTTTGGGGAGAAAATCCTGCAGCCAACCAACTTAAGGTATGAAATGTGTTTCACATACCCGTGTTGTTTTGTTAGTTTGTTGATTTTGTATTTAATGATTTATAATTATGTTTGGATCAATCTCTGTACACTTCATCGAGCCAGCAGATCCTTAGACTTACTGTGTTTCTAGACTAAATGTGGAAAAAGTCACCGCCTGCAGCTGCACACTGTAAATAGTTAGTAAAAAAGCAATACTAGATCAGTGCAAATGTTAAAGAGCACCTTTAATTGTGCATGGATCGCATTGCAAATATATATTTAAAACCCTGCTGAACGTTTGACTGTAAAAAAAGAGTGAACATTTAACAGCGTTTACTCTGCAGGCATGGGCTGTGAAACCTGCGAGTTGTTTACAGTCTCCGATGGTCTGCGCATGCGCTCTGGAGTTGTTTACAGTCTCCGATGGTCTGCGCATGCGCGCTAGAGTTGTTTACAGTCTCCGATGGTCTGCGCATGCGCTCTGGAGTTGTTTACAGTCTCCGATGGTCTGCGCATGCGCGCTAGAGTTGTTTATAACTTGTTTTGCACGCGGGCTGCAGCCGCGCTCTCAGTTCATGCAGCATTAGCACGCACACATTCTTTCTGTTTCTGTTTGTACTTGGACATCCATTTAAGTACAAGTACTGTTAGAAAAATATGTTACCTTTTATCTCTATTGATTGACAATTTGCTAAATAAGCTATAGCCTACTAATGTTGTGTTTTTTCGATCAGTACTAAAATTGTTACATGTCAGTAATCATTTTGCTTAATAAATGGGTGTAGGAGCGAACAATGGTCACAAGAGGGGAAAAAAACAACTTTCGTGCGGCGCCCCCAGTCAGTCATTTTGCGCCTTAAGCAACTGCATATATCGCCTATGCCACGGGCCGGTGTTGTGAAATATTCGGTGTCTGAGATTTTCGGTGACGCTGTGCGGAGCGTACATGAATATTCACGAGTTTCCTGTTTCGTGTTAAAGCGCCACTGAAAATATTGACTCTTCGGATCACACGCTCCGCGGATTACACACAAACTGTTTTCGGAATAAGCGTTATGCTTCGAAGTGAGCTGAAGTTCAGCAGGTATTAGGCTACTGTTAATTTAGCCACAATAGTTTGTAGATTGTGTCATGTTATGTTTAATTTAATTATTACAGCTATTGATTTGTTGATGTGCCTGAGGATACACTCCAACTTACTGAGCCAACAAACATTTTTGTTTATGTAACTAATTTATTTTGACAATCTTTAAGACTGTTAATAACTGATATAAATGTATCTTTGGTGTTGGTGACACAATAAAGTTTCAGTTGTGATAATTCTGTGGTGTTTCTTATTGTTTGCTCAGTTGGTAGCTTACATAACATCAACCCAACTTTAGTAATAAATTAATGTTACCGTTTTTGTAATTTATTTAAATAGTTATATAACCATTCTTAACACCGTGTTGCAAATGGTTAGAAACATGCTGAGATGATAAAAGATAAAGTCATTATGTGGCTATTTTGCATTTATGAATAAAAAGACAGCAGGTTATTTTGGTGTTAGTTTGAATTGCAAATGTGTGTATGGAGAAGACATAACATAACTTGCAAAAGGCATATACAGCACACCGTATTGTGATTATTATGTGCTACAGTACTGCACAGTCATGAGCTCTTTATGTACGTAACAGGCTTTAATTCAAATTATAAGTTAATAAATGTTTTGATCGTTTTGTTGACCTACATGAAAATGTATATAACATACAACTCACAACTTTCATTCAAAATGAAGTAACAGTGATCATAAGGTAAATACATTTTTTATCATTCAGATTGGAAAACAAAATCTATCTAACACATTGGTTACTATAATTATAGGTAATAAATTCACATAAAAAACAATCAGTGTAAATGGTTCAATGGTAAGAGGACTGAGACCGCTGGTGCACACATTTACATGACTTTTAACGATAATTATTATATCAGATCTTTATGCCACCTCAGATGTTTGTATATACGTTATCAAACGAAAGTTTAAAAGACCCTGGTAAGGGTTTAAAACATGTATATAACATACTTAATGGCTGTTGGCTTATTTACCAGGAGCATATCCAAATGATAGGAAGGCAAATCAATGGCTGTAATCATGAAATCAAACATAACATATAGCCTAGGCTAATACAGTCTACAAACTATTGTGCTCAGATTAACAAAAAAAAGGCTAAATCGCTGGAAAATTTTTAAATTACGTAAAACTTTCTGTTCGGTGATGATCCTAGAGTGCACTGATATTTTCAGTGGTGCTTTAACACGAAACAGGAAACTCGTGAATATTCATGTATGCTCCGCCCAGCATCACCGAAAATCTCAGACACCGAATATTTCACAACACCGGCCTGTATATATATATATATATATATGTATGTGTGTTTTGAGTGACACGGATCACTGTTCTGCCTAGACAACTTGCAGCTTTCAGCCAACCCAAAACTAGCATTAAAATAAAGACCCACAAGATTTTTCTGTTAACAAGCAAAATGTATAACACAGTCCTGATCCCCAGACTCAGATGAATGGATTATTTGCCTTATTTGACATATAGGCCTATCATGTTCAATGTTGTCTGTCTCTTTTAGAGATGTCAGCGATCAGCTCCAGTCTAGTGATCCGGATTCTTCTGATGGGCAGAAACGCTTCTGGGAAAAGCTCATCTGGAAACACCTTACTGGGAGAAAACAAGTTTAAACTTAAAAAGCAGGAAGCTGAAGTTTGTGACGCAGTAGCAAAGGTTGGAGAGAAGCAGGTTGCTGTGATTTATTGTCCAGATCTGCAGGATCCAGATGTGAATAAAGAGCAGCTGGAGAAGATGAAAGAGCAGCTGGTCTCTCGATGTTCAGCAGGTCTCAGTTCAATTCTGCTCACCGTTCCTCTAGACAAACCTGTGCAGAATGAGCAAGAGATCCTGGATTATATTACGTGTTTATTTGGTCCTGAAGTTCAGAAATATATCATGATCCTGTTCACACACAAAGATGATCTGGATCAGACAATTGAAGAATATCTGAAACACAAAGATCATGAGGATCTCCAGAGACTGGTGACTGAATGTGGAGGAAAGATTCACTGTTTCAATAACGAGAGAATCAGATGATCAGGTACAAGAACTACTGCAGAAGATTGAAGGAACAATGGAGGAGAACAGAGGGATGTTTATCATGGGACAAACAAGGAGACACAGCATGGTCAGCATTGTCAATTGTAAGTTGTTTTGTTCTTTTTCATTACCAACCAACATCTCTATTTTACACAGATAAAAGTCACAGGAAACAGCTTTGGTCGAATATTATTTCAGAATAAATTGATAGAGAAGGTCACATATTCTTTAATTAATGAATCTCATTATATAACGGTTGAAAAATAGGTTTAAAAATCCTTGCTCTTCTCTTGTCTTGGGTGCCAAAATCTTGCACTGTAAATTATAGATAATAAAAACATTGAATTCAATGATGTATGCTCGTGTGTTAGCAGTTTGTTATGATTAGTCATTAAATTAAACATGAAAAACCAAACTAATATTTAATGCATTAATATCGCATAAGTGAAACTATGAAACTGGCACAAAGGTGTGTGTTTAATTACAATGTTGGGTTATTATGACTGTTTTTATCTAAAGATGTTTCAGCTCCGGTTCTCACTGATGCACAGTGATGAAGGTGAATCGAGAGATGGACTGGGTCCAAACACAACATAAACTAATTCATTTTTAATCCAAGAAAACCGAAAAACAGAAAGCAAAACACTAGGGACATCAGCCAAGAAATTCACAAGGAACGGAGAAACAGAGGGTATATATATATATACAGGAAAAGAACTGAAAACACATCCTCAATGTGACTATCACAGGGAATCCAACAGGACAGTTGTTACAGAGACAGTGAAATATGTCAGTGATAGAGTTCCTCGCTTTATTTCTTTGATTCCTTGGTGATATAGTGATATACTGAGCTCATGTGCACTAGGGAGATCTGATTAAACATCCTGATCTGACGAGTGACTTTATCTTTCTGTTGCAGTTTCAGCTGAAGATCCAGATGAGGCTGATGTAGTTCCTGAGCGGAAAGACCAGATCAGACTGGTTCTGCAGGAAGAAACCGGATCTGGGAAAAGTGCTACTGGAAACAGAAACCTGTTTGAGTATTCAGCCAGTTCAAACTCTGAAATTAAACGGATCAGCTCAGAAAGCAGTGTCAGGATGGGTAAAGAGCGCTCAGTGATCCACACGCATGGATTCATTGATAACTGTCATGAAACACATTCAAGAGGACTTGGATGAGTAATCAGAGAAGTGCAATCAGAAGCACAAATGAGTGACTACAGAATTGAGCAGTCTTGGCACAAAGTTATTAAGATGATCGTTGCTTCTGTTCTTAGTTTTCATTCATGTGACTGACTCCATCCATAGAACTGGACTGTCAGTTTACCATCTGCTTCAAACATATGTAGATCAGCTGTGAAAAAAGAAATACACAAACATGTGATCCATATACAGCACCTGTTGCACGATCTCAATCACTAACAGCTAAAAACGATCCAAAATGCTTAACATGACAAACATATGAGGTGCCTGGATGTACTAAAACCGGGATCGTAAAAGCTCATATACAGCTTGAGGATGCTTACTATCTAGTGGCGAGCAGATCAGATTATAAACACAGCGCATTAAATACTTAAGTGTTTTCTATGAATTTGCGAAACTGCTGTAGTTTTCTTTCTGAAACGTATTTTTTGTGGGGTCTGTAAAACATGTTACTGGAACTCTAGCAACACAGAAGATGTGTGTGATTCAGTGAGACAAATCAATCACGATGCTACAGAAGCTCATGTGCCTTTTTCTCACAGCTTCAGCTTTAACATGTTCCTGTGGCTCAGTGGCACTGCATTAGCAGCACTGAGCAAGTCGCTTTGGATAAAAGTGTCTGCTAAATGCTTAAATGTAAATGATTGAACTCTGTACTTTATTGCATTATTTTAGAAATCTAATCTTATTTAGATTATCCATGTACTTACACAGATTATTTTAATAGTCATGAAGTGACATGAATTATATAAATTTCACATGTAACCATACGATCAATAAATAATTTCTGTTTTGAAATTTTCAGTTTTTATGTAGTATTAATGTGTAAATGCTATTGCAGTGCAATATAGTCTCACTCTGTACTATTGGTGTGTGGAAGAGTGGGTAAGTTCCCTCCCCCTGTATTTAGAATGATAGCCAATCAGAACCGGCTCCCTGGAATGCGTCATCACTAGCTCCGCCCCTTGGTGCGTGTGGTTTCTGTCTAAAAGGTATGTTTTTAGATGTTTGGCTAATGTTGCTGTGAGCTTGTGCATATAAATTTATCATATTCATTTATTGTAGCTGGAATAGCATCTTGTTTGATGGCTTTGCGGTGGTGTGTAGGCTGCCATTATCCCCCCCGTAGGTTAAATTGGATTAGTCGTTTGCGTGGAGTTCACGCTTGCCATAACAAGCTCTCATTCCAGCTGGGTTGAGTCCATTCATCTTCAACCAAACTGCTGAGATTTGTGCTGTGAGCAACTGTATTGATGTGTGTCTCTGTGACCAATATCTGGTATGCTGTTACATTTTTATTATATACGATATCCACGTCTCTGCCCTTCATGGTAACAAACCGGTGTCTGATTTATATGAAGTATTCAGTCCCCCTTGCTTTAAAGAGGCGGCGTAGTCAGCATTAATACCTTTTTTAAGTTTTTGGAATGAAAGTCATGCCTGCTTGACCAGCTGCGATGTAGGGTTTCCGATAAGGCGGAAGTGGCGGTTTAGTCGGAAGGATGGGCGGGTGAGAAGGTGAAAGGCTAGTGTGTCCTCGACCACCTGAGCAGGTATAGCCCTGCTCCACAGAACCCACCAGTTCCTGGCCGGAGGGAACTGCCCCCAACCCCGACTGAGCCTGGTTTCTCCCAAGGTTTTTCTCCATTCTGTCACCGATGGAGTTTTCGTTCCTTGCCGCTGTCGCCTCTGGCTTTACTTAGTTGGGGACACTTCATTTCCAGCACAATCATCGACTTGATTGCACAGATATTATTTAAACTGAACTAAGCTGGACAATGAAGTGAAGCAGTGAAAAGCCTCTCTAATGAAAGTGAAAAGTCTCTAATGCTACCACAACCTGAGAGGCATCCTTCAAAAACAAAACGGTGTCGTCGGCTAACTGATGTATTACTACTTCAGTGTCATAAACACTTATTCCTTTTAAAGGGCTTTCTCTGGTATGCACATTTTAGAAGTTCGGTAGATATCAGAAACAGATATGGGGAGATGGGGCATCCCTGCCTGACTCCCGATTGAGAGTAAATCTAGGGAGAAGTACCACTGCTGAGTTTGAGAAAGCTATATTCTTCTCATTATCTTTATATTTCTCTCCGTCCCTATAGCTCATACTTATTTGAACAATGTCTGAGACTTGGTGTTCGAACACTTTACTCTGTCTGTTTGCCTCTTCAAGATGGTGCTTTATGTATTTCCCCAATTGTAAGTCGATTTGGATAAAAGCATCTGCAAAATTACTACATTTAAATGTAAATGTATTGCAATTAGTATAAAGCCTTTTAATAGATCTACAAAATAAGTCACCAAATCCAATCTTGCCAAGAGTCTTTAACAAATAATAATGCTCCAGGGAATCAAAGGTTTTATAATAGTCTAAGAAGAGAATAAGATTATCATTACAGAAAAAGTCAGAATAATCTAGATTAGAATGTCTAAAACCAGACATATATTATTAAAACTGTGCCTTTTTTGTAGAAAACCAGATTGACATTCATCGAATAAATTATTCAAAACGCATTTGAATCTTTTTTATAGTATTATTTTTCAAAGGGTCAATTGCATCAGTAACTTCTTACTTCTTAACTAAGAGGGGCTTCACATATATTGAACTCTTCATTACGAATCTGCTTCATATTATGTAAGGACTCCAAAAACTCAGATGTAGATTGCTGACAGAAATTGGAAGCATAAAAATTACTATAAACTCTATATTAGAAATAATTTTAGGGTCCTCCACAATATTACCTTTAATCCTCAATTTTTCAATATGATTATTTTTAGTTTGTAGCCATTTCCTTTGAGACTTTATAAAAGCCTTCAGGCTTTTGTTTGTACATTTCCTCTAGTTAAAGTTTCTGTTCAGCGAGTTCTGCTTTATCAAATTATGATAATTTGTCTACTCTTTTAGATAATAAAGTATATATTTTAAATACAATTTTATCCTCTTCAACTTTCCTCTTTTTTGCAAACTCTCTACAGCACTTCGTAAAAAATCCCTACTTCAAATTTGAGAAGATCACAATTGCTTACAATATTTTTTCAATGTTTGCTTTATTCCAATAAGTCTAATTATTTTTCTATGCCAGTAATTACTTCTTTATTGTCACGGTGCACACACGAGGAACACGCAGACAACGTCTTTAACGATTCCAAACAAGGCAAGGCAAGGCTGACACAGACAGGAACACCGGAGAGTAACGAGAAGACCAGATGAAATCTAACTGAACAGACAGGACTATAAAGACAAACACAGCTGGACAAGAATTAACTAAAAATCACAAGAAATGAGGACAGAAAACAAACCAAATATGGAAACAAGAGGCGGGAACACATGACAAAGTGGACTGACAGTTATGTTGATGTACTGAATTTTTCCATAATCCAGACTTTTGAGTTAAATTTACAGAAGATCTAATGGGAATACTTGTTGAAATGGCCTTGTGATCTGAGAATGGGGATGGTATTATATCAGTAATACTATTATCTAAATCATTAGATGTAAGCCAAATAATCAATCCTGGACTGATAAAGACTTCTTACTCCACGTAAAGCATTCTTGTGTTGGGTGAGATTTTCTCCATGTATCAATTAAAGAACATTTCTCCATAAATGTAATTGCATTATCAGGACTTCAATTTTGAGCCTGAGGAGGCCATCTATCTAACTTATTGTCCAGGGCGACATTGAAATCACCTCCAAATATCAGAAGACTTAGGAGTCACCCGATCATCTAATCTGTCAAAAAAGGCATTATTTTCTCTTTGTAAGTTGAAACCATGTACATTAATAACAATGCAGGTTGAATTAAAAATTTCAAGGGCAAGTAAAATGTAGTGTCCAGACATATCACTATCAGAACTTAATATTTTACCTTAAAATCGATTTATCAAGATATCTCTGAACCAAAAATATATATATAAAAAACAATTATAGCAAATCTTAAAGGGTTGCAACAGGTGTATACTGGGATGAGAACAGCAATGCCTTTTTAAAGCAAAGAAAATATTTTGTATTGTTGCCTCTTTTATAAATGTACAAATCAAAACATGTAAACTGGCGTTTCAGTCTCATTCAAGTCTTTAAACCGAATAAGGAGACTAGCTTTGCACTGAAAGAGGCTGTAAACACGTATTTTCTTCCAGTTCCATTCACCTTGATAGTAGGGTATCCCTCGTAGTTTAAGTGGGTGGAGAAATCTCAACGCCATCTACCAAAGCACGGCCACCAACGAAGAAAGCCTTCTCGTTTTCCTTACGTGCTTTCTCAACAGCAGGCCATAATTTCAGCCTCCTTTCTCTGTCGGCAGGAGACAAGTCCTCAGTGATCCTCAGGTGGTTGTTCTTCAGAAAGTCTGCATCTCTTGCCAGCATGCCAGACAGCATCCCTGAAAAAACGTGATGTGAACTGAAATATAATTCATCTAGGAGTGCTGCTTCCAGGTTTGATATGACCAAGGCAGTGTGCAACATCACGACGTCAGCAGTTTATCTTTATGCTGCGGCAAGAGACACTGACACATTTTTATGACCTTGTGATGAACATCTTCTCCATGTTTCTCTTGAATCCCCTGAATTCTTCAATTCCATCTGCGGGAATAGCCCTCCAGCAATGTTAGACGTCTTTCATGCTCCTCGGCACACTTTCCAGCTTGTTTCAGTCGATGTTTCATGGCATTGACATCGGCGCAGATAAACTCAATTGTTTCCTTTAACTCGGGTATTTGTTTTGTGCTGACACTGACTTCTGTTTTCATTTAATTTATTACCTGTGAATTTCTTTCCACCAACTTCTAAAGCGTGTCCGATCTATCATGCACAAGCTGAGATAGGTCCGAGATCTGCAGGAGGATAAGCGTCGTATCTTTATCCACAATTCTGCGTTGTTTGGGGGCTGGGGATTTACAGAGAAGACGACCTCTTCCGCCAGCATAAATTCTTCTGGATCATTACCTTGTTTAAGATAGTCGTGTAAGTTGTCTGCAATCAAGTCGCTACACTTTAACAGAAGTATCTGTCGCCTATGAACTGCTGCTGTTTTTTGTAGCCAAGTTAGCATGTACAGTCGGTTCGGACTTCCCGGCCCTCGTAGCACATGTATATTTCGGAGACGCCCATTTGACGTCTGCATTTACATCTGCAGAGTATCTTTGGCGAATCACTGTAATATCAAATTTACATTTACATTTATCAGACGCTTTTATCCAAAGCGACTTACTTATTATACATTTTTGTTATACAAAAATGTTATACATTTTTTTGTCAGTACATGTGTTCGCTGGGAATCGAACCCACAACCTTTGCGCTGCTAACGCAATGCTCTACCACTGAGCCACAGGAACACCACAAAATTAAATACATTTTCAAAATGTTCTTTGCAACAACGTTACGAAGGTCCGTTTAAGTGGTTAGGATTGTGGAGCTCATCGAAACGCGTGTGTTCAAGGAACCATCTTGAAAATCCCCCGGGACTCGATTTCTCATGACACCGCCACTTAAAATAGTCTTCTTCGTCACCCACTACCGCCACCAGGAGCATGAACCAATACTACAACTCACATGACATTAAACAAACCAATCAAAATCTTCTGTTGCTTTGTACTGCCCACTTGCAGCTTAAGTACCACCCAACCTTCGTTTATACCCCTCTGAGTAGTTTTCATGAATCCATCTGAGACGTGATGCTGCATCTAGTGAAGAGAAGAAGAAACTACTTCTTTCATCATGCTGGAAATGGAAAATCATACTGTGCACATTACACATACTGCAGCAATAGTAAGAGAAGTCAAATCTTATTGACATTTTTCTTGTGCAGATAGAAAAACACAATAGTTTCCAAGCACTGAGCTTTACTGAAGTTCACTTCTGTCTGTGGTCTAAATAATGACTGATAATATGACAGAATCAGCAGCTGTTGATCACAAAGGAATATTTAATAATTCACACATTGTAGAAATACAAACTCAGTGCTGCAAACATGATGCAAATGTTTTTTCCCCTTTATTCTCTCTCTTCTGAATTAAACTGAAAGCACATAACAGTGTACAGTATGTGTCATAATGATTTATCTACATGACAGTATCATAATGAAGCTGCTATATGAAGGTTTAGATTCAGTCTCAGTATTTCTGAACTGAACAGTTACTGATGTCTTGATCCTGAACTGAGATCACGATGAGCTTGAGACTCAAACATCAATCCACAGACGTTAACATTATAACACTGAATTTTCTCTCTGATCTTGAAGGAGTCTCCGTGTCATTTTTACAGCTGAAGCTGGTTTACAGATAGAGTTAGTTATAGAAGCTATTACATGAACACAAAGAACAAGTGCAATGGCAGTTAAACACCCTGCATATATGTACAGATACTTACAAAACCAAGCAAACATACTTTAAATAACAAATGAAGAATTCAAATCTTCATATCTTTAATCACAAGCTCCTCGAGTGTTTTCTCTGACTGCAGGTTATTTCTGTGTAACCACTGAGTCCGGCTGAGTTTCCTCCGTCGCGTCGCTCCTGGCGTTCTGCTGGTTTGGTTCGTTTAGTAGAGGATTCATCTCATGTGATTCTGCTGGGTTCTGGTTCTGGTTTGATCCACCGCCTGGAGCTTCATCAGAACCTGCTGCTGCTTTATCCTGGTTCAGAAAAATACATATTTGAACTTGTGTTTTCATCAACAGTGTTTCTCAGACCTGCTCCTGGAGTACAGTATACAGTGTTTGTGCCAGAGCGGATGATCAGGACGTGCTGTTACAGATATTACATGGGATTACATGATTCACTTCATCTGAACCGGTTTGTGTCAGATAAAGGCAGAATCTGCAGGACTGAGGAGCACTGATCTACAAACATCTCTGTTTCTGGAGAGCATCAGTGATTCTGAGACTAACCTGAGATTTCTGAGTCCGTGATCGAGCGGCTGCGGCTCGACAAGACTTCATGGCCTTCTGTGTTCATGACAAGACAAGTTCATTTACACACATCTACACTAAACATGTTGCTGCTTCTTAGACAATTATTTAAAGATGCAGTCGATAATTTTGTCCACTTATTCTTAAAAGAACAGAATAGCACATTTCTACTCACTTTATCTCAGAAACCCCTCAACAGAGCTGAACAACGTATGTTTTATTTATATAAACTACTTAATTTTGCTCAGTTAAATGTGCAAGTGTCTAACTGTTTCCTTGCAAATGTAATTGAGTAAAATGCAACGTTTTCTTTTTCTTTAATAAAACTCAAATTAAGTACAACCACACCCCCAAAAAAAAATCAATGAAAAATCTGTCCCTTTATTATTATAGACTTTGGTCTGTGTAATCAGTTCATCAGGAGACAGATAGTAATGTGAACAGAGCAGGTCTATTTCCACAATGACATGTATAAAGACTTCATTCATACGCATCAGAGAAAGATCAAATGAGCAGGTGAATGAATCAAATCTAGTTTATGACACTAACCTGACATGACTCCAGACATGGTTTGATCCCTGAGGAGGAAAACACAGAATTACTCTAGAGGAAAATACATATACTCACATCTATTTGAAATACATTTAGTTTGTGCTACGTTCACTACAAATACATTGACATGTTTATGTATAACATATGCTGCAATTGTACTCTTGTTATACTAAACTGGTATAATTAACACTTAATGCACTTTAATTGTGCTGAAATCTAGCTAAAGATATACTGAAGTGTGATTGTGTTGCAAATATACCACGGGTACACTTTAAATATACGCATTTACAGATCATACAATCCTCATCAATAGTGACATTAAAACACATTTTAGGATTAATATAGAGAAATGTGCACAAGTGCTACACCAAACAAAGTTGAATTATAATTGTATTGAAGTCTCGAGTGATATGTCAGTACATATGTTAATAGACTTGAACTATACTTGTGTCAAATAAATGTATTTTAAATCGTATTATTTACTAGATTCAAACACATCAGACTGTATAATAGACGAGTCGTGGTTTTAACAAAGAAAAATGAAAATAATCCTTCACATGTGTAGTCTAGTATATGAATGAGTTTACTTGTGTTCAGTGTTGAAGATGAACAGCTTCAGTTTAGTTTAGAAATGACTGAACAAACAGCATCATGGGTAATGAGCTACAATCATTATTGATAGTTTTCAGTCACGTGACCGACTGGAGGGCAAAACATCCGTAGCACTGCAGCACAAGCGTGTCAGTTTTTCATCACCGCTCAAAATAATAAAACAAAGCTATTTATGAACAAAGTGCAAGTTTTGGCCGTTTGTAATCCATATTAAGCACCCGCAGCAATATTTCAATCATTAAACAGGGCGACAAAACATTGCAAAACACTTAAAGTGGCATAATATTTAAAATGGTAATATTAAAAGATAAAATTCAGTAAACACCGTATTAATGGTGTGTAGTTTACACAAGCGAGCAGACGAGCAGACGAGGAACATGAACGCAGTCCGCTTAACGCTTCAGTGTTTTCCTTCTAATGCTTTTCCATGGGAAGACGTTTAATGTTAAACTTTACACATTGTGTTTATATTCTGGCTTCATCCTCTTCCCTGTGTAAAATATACATCATCAATAAGGTGTCCACTGAATCTCGCCTTTAATATCTGTGTTTTACTACATTATTACTCGATGTAATCTGTGTATAAACAGCTGGCGGTCAGTGGAGCAAAGCTTGGTTTTGTCCTCCAGGTGCGCTCTCCTATAAGAGTGTGACGTCATGTGAAAACTATCAATAGAAATATCTCTAGAAAATGATATAATAAATACTAAACCGTAGTAAAACTGATCATTTATTTCCTGAAAGTGATGTACATTTTAATCTGAAAACACCTGGAGTGAATGTAATAAATGTTCAGGTTATACTCACAGGGTTCAAATATCATTAAAATAAACAAAAATAAAGTGAAGAGAGCTTCAGAGGAGAAGACGACGATCCTCATGTCTCCCATCGCTCCTTCACCATTAACTGAGGATGAAGATCAAGACACAACAGCATAAAGCGCTGATTATAAACTCATATTAATGCTCATATCTGTGAATGGAAATTAGAAGAATCGGATCACTTTGAGATGAAGCTGATTTCTGCCTCACTGAGGTTTTACCACTCACTCAAATGTTGTATTAGTTTATAATACGCATCGATCTGCTGAAATATGACTGTAACTGTATAGTGTGTGATGATGAAGTGTTCAGTCACCTGTTTTCATGATCAGTTCAGTCATCAGAGCAACAGAGTTCAGTAACACAACACCAACTGATCCAAACACATACACCGCAACAACACTGGGAAAAGCTGAAAGATCAAATACAGTTTAACATCATCATCATTAGATCAAATCAAACCACATTAACATCCACTACAGAGAAAAACTGAGCAGATCTCCACATCTCTCTGAGTTTCCATAAATATCATCAGGATAGCATTATTTATCATTTATCCTCTATTTACTGATCATATTTCTATTATTGTATTTCTGTCATTCTGTTGCTTCTGGATTTTACCTCCTGGCTGTTGAGTAATATAACATAGCGATCCAGTATCAAAGCTATTTTATAAATAAAAGTGCATTCAACGGTTATACTGTATACCTGCCAGCCAATCAGAATCCAGTATTCAGACGGACCATGGAACTAATATATGTATTTATTTACACACGCACTCGCTATTGTATTATTTTAATGTATTATACTTATTCATTTAAAAACACTTGATCCTCTAAGACTTGCTTCTGTATTGTATTTCTATTCTGTGACACATTGTCTTTGTATTTATATAAAAACACATATACTTGTGTTAAGCTAACGGAGACTTGTCACAGCACTTGCATATTATCGCTCTTTAGTTGGTTTTGATTGCTTCTGTTCATTTGTAAGTCGCTTCTGCTAAATGACTAAATGTAAATGAAGTACTAAACTCTGTTCCCATTCAGTCGGTCACGTTCGACGTACGTCGGACTGACCGACGAATAGGAATCTAGCTAGAGAGGCCAATCTACTTGAGTGTAACTAAGCGAGCCAATGCACATTGGCATGCAATCATATGCAGCAGCTGCTCACCTTGCAGCGGGTATATAATGAGCAGCAGGTGCGTTGCATCTTCAGCTTTTAACCGAGCCGAACAAATTGTTCTCTACTAGAAGTGTTCAAAAGAGTCTCTGCAGGGCGATCTCTTTGTGAAGAAGTGCGGGCGTACAGCACAGCAGCGGGGTCGAATCTCTCTCCTTTTCCTCCCGGAAAAGCTGTTTTTACAGCTGGTAAGAGTGCGGCGAGAGAGAGAGCACACTACAGGCTGCACAAATCCCTGTTTGTGTGCTGCGGCCGCTCCCCTGCGTGCTTCAGCACTGATTAAAAGAGCAAGTCCCTAAAAGAGCGTACACAAGTAGAGCTTGCGTCTTTTTAAAGATGACATTCTACTTGTGTGTTTCTGGATGCGGTCGTTACCTGGCGCCGAGAGATGGTCACGAGCGCTGCATCACGTGTCTGGGCTTAGCGCACGCTGAGGCAGCGTTTGTGGATGAGTCATGTACCCATTGTGGGATGATGACCATCTCGGAGTTGCGATCGAGACTCCAGCTCCTGCAAAGGGGCGGAGTCCCAGTGCCGCTGCCTCGTTCCAACCCCCATCAGAGGGTTGCTGCGAGCGGTGACACTGGTGATCTGAGGATCACAGTGAGTGCGTTTCCTTCGGGGAACCAACCCCCTAGGAACCCTCACTCCTCCTGCACTCCGCAGCCAGCAGAGCTGCCGGAGGGCGCGTGGAGCCATCTCAAAGGTGTGCACCATCCGTGTCCGGCGCTCTCTCGATGACCGGATGTCGATAGCTGCATCCGGAGGTGAGTCAGATTTTGCGGAGATGACGCGTCGGCGCAGTTACCTCCTTCGGGTACGGTGGCTGTGCCCGATACAGATCCGGAAATGATGGCTATGCTTTCCCGGGCCGCCAACAGGGTCGGGCTCGTGTGGAATCCTCCACCGTGTCCTGAACCCTCAAGGCTGGACGATTGGTTTCTCGGGGTGGCACGAGCTGGTTCTCAGCCATCCACCCCGGCATGAAGAGCTCACTGGTACGTGGAAGGCACCTTTTACTGCCCGAAACCGCGCCAGTGGGCCCTCCTCCCTCACCACCCTTGATGGCGGTGCGGCTAAGGGTTACACGCGCATCCCCCCTGTGGAGCGGGCCGTGGCTATGCAGCTGTGCCCTAACTCCACCTGGCGCGGGGAGCCGTCTCTCCCTTCCCGGGCCTGTAAGCACTCGTCGGACCTTACGGGCAGGGCTTACCAGGCCTGTGGGGAAGCCGCCTCCGCCTTACACGCTATGGCGTTGTTGCAGGTCCATCAGGCCAAGGCACTGAGAGACCTGCGAGTGGTCATGACCCACAAGTTCATCACGAACTTCGTGCTGCGACGGACCTCGCGGCGGCGGCGAAGGTTACTGGCGGGCAGTGGGCGTGCGATGTCCACTCTGGTGGTCCAGGAGCGCCATCTCTGGCTGTGTCTGGCCGACATGAGGGATACCGACAAAGTCAGGTTCCTTAATTCCCCGTGTCCCAGACCGGCCTCTTTGGCGACGCGGTTGAGAACTTCGCCCAGCAGTTCTCGGCTGTACAGAAGCAGTCTGAGGCGATTAGCCACATCCTGCCCGGCGGTCTGCTGTTGCATCCACTCTGCCGCCCGGCAGCACTCAACCTGCTCGTCGCCGAGGGCGACCCCTGCGACTGCCCGCACCGCAGCAACAGCCTCCACCAAGCGGCGCCGTGGAGCCAGTCGTGGCGGGGTCCCCAGCCCGTCAGGCCCCGCCAAGAGGGCGGCAAAGCCAAAACAAGAGGCCTTAGGATGGGCGACCCGGATATGATTGGGACTGCTCTTCAGGAGATGGTGACTGCACCGCTCCTTCCCCGGAGGAGGGCGGGTGGTAAATCCTTTGTTTTTCCTTCTGTTCCGCTGGCCCAGCAGCCAGTGGTACCCAAATTTCAATAAAAGAGCAGTTTCTGTCATTTCCGGGTCGAAGAGGGCTCGGAGGGTAGTGGGAGGAGCAGAACCTCCACTCTCATCCACCTCTTCTGTCGCCAGGACAGCGTGCAGTTCGAGATGGGCACCAAGCCTCTCCTGCACCCCCTGTCCGGCCGTGGAACCAGGTAAGTGTTGCACAGTACACTCAGACCCCGCCCGCCTCCCAGAGCTTGCTGCCCCACTGGTCTCTGCGAGCCTGGTTAGCGCTCCCCAGTCCGTCTCGTTGGCTCATTCGGACCATCAGGCTCGGCTATGCGATTCAGTTCGCCCGGCGTCCCCCCAAGTTCAGGGGTGTCCACTTCACTTCAGTGAAAGCTGTCGATACCCATGTCTTGCATGCGGAGATCGCAGTCCTACTGGCGAAGGACGCGATAGAGCTGGTCCCTCCTGCCGATATGAGGTCAGGGTTTTACAGCCCTTACTTCATTGTACCCAAGAAAAGTGGTGGGTTACGACCGATCTTGGATCTGCGAGTTTTGAATCAGAGCCTTCACAAGCTACCGTTCAAGATGCTCACGCAGAAACGCATTTTCGAGTGCGTCCGTCCCTGAGATTGGTTTGCAGCGATCGCCCTGAAGGACGCGTACTTTCATGTCTCGATTCTTCCACGACACAGGCCGTTTCTGCGCTTTGCGTTAGAGGGTCGAGCATATCAGTACAAGGTCCTACCCTTCGGGCTGGCCCTGTCTTCCCGCGTCTTCACGAAAGTCGTGGAGGGAGCCCTTGTTCCCATGAGAGAACAGGGCGTCCGCATCCTCAACTATCTCGACGACTGGCTCATTCTCGCTCAGTCTCGGGAACAGTTATCGAACACAGGGATTTGGTGCTCTCGGTCACCTCAGCCAGTTGGGCCTTCAGGTCAACTGGGAAAGAGCAAACTCTCCCAGTGCAGAGGATCTCTTTTCTCGGTATGGAGTTGGATTCGGTCGAACAGTCAGCACGCCTCACAGAGGAACGTGCTCAGTCGGTGTTGAACTGCCTGAATACATTCAGGGGCAGGACAGCGGTCCCACTGAAACTTTTTCAGAGGCTCCTGGGGCATATGGCGGCGCAGCGGCAGTAACCCGCCGCTTGCTTCATATGAGACCGCTTCAGCACTGGCTTCATGGCCGAGTCCCGAGATGGGCGTGGCAACGCGGCACGTACCGAGTGGCAATCACTCCGGAATGCCGCCAAACCTTCAGCCCGTGGTCAGACCCCTTGTTTCTTCGGGCAGGAGAAGCCCTAGAGCAGGTGTCCCGGCATGCTGTAGTCTTCACGGATGTCTCTGCCACCGGCTCGGGGGCCACGTACAACGGGCAGGCAGTGTCAGGGCTGTGGACGGGCCCCCAACGGCATTGGCACATCAACTGCCTCGAGTTGCTAGCAGTATACCTTGCCCTGGGCCGCCTGAAGAGGCCGTTACGGGGCAAGCATGTGCTGGTCCGTACGGACAATACTGCGACCGTTGCGTACATCAACCGTCAAGGAGGTCTGCGCTCCCGTCGCATGTCGCAACTCGCCCGCCATCTCCTCCTTTGGAGTCAGAAGCATCTGAGGTCGCTTCGTGCCATTCATGTCCCTGGTGTGCTCAACCGTGTGGCCGACAAACTCTCACGAGCTGCGCTGCCAGGAGAGTGGCGACTCCACCCCCAGGTGGTCCAGCTGATTTGGGGGGGAGTTCGGCGAGGCTCAGGTAGACCTGTTTGCCTCGCTAGGAACCTCCCACTGCCAGTTGTTCTACTCCCTGTCCGAGGGGACACTCGGCACAGATGCTCTGGCGCACAGCTGGCCCCGGGGCCTTCGCAAGTATGCATTTCCCCCAGTGAGCCTACTTGCACAGACCTTGTGCAAAGTCAGCGAGGACGAGGAGCGGGTCTTGTTAGTTGCGCCCTATTGGCCCAACCGGACCTGGTTCCCGGAACTCATGCTCCTCGCGACAGCCCCTCCCTGGCTAGTTCCTCTGAGAAAGGACCTTCTTTCTCAGAGGCAGAGCACCCTTTGGCACCAGCGTCCAGACCTCTGGAAACTCCATGTCTGGTCCTTGGACAGGGCGCGGAGGTACTAGGTGACTTACCCCTGAGGTACTTAACACCATTGCTTGGCACGTGCACCGTCTGAGGCGTGCTTCGCCTTGAAGTGGAATCTATTTGTCAAGTGGTGTTCTTCTGCCGAGAAGACCCCGAAGATGTTCGATCGGTGTCGTGCTTTCCTTTTTGCAGCAGGGCTTGGGCGTAGGCTGTCTCCCTCCACCCTCAAGGTTCATGCTGCCGCTATATCCGCCACGACCACATCGATGGTAAGTCGATTGGTAAGCACGACTGGTCGTCAGGTTCCTTAGGGGGCAAGGCGGTTAAATCCTCCTCGACCCCCTCCATACCCTCTTGGGACCTTGCTCTGGTGCTTGAGCACTCCAGATTGCTCCCTTTGAGCCTTTGCAGTCAGCAGACTTGATTCTGTCTATGAAGACCTTGTTGCTGGTTGCATTGGCCTCCATCAAGAGGGTAGGGGACCTGCAGGCGTTTTCGGTTGACGAATCGTGCCTAGAGTTCAGGCGGGTGGCGGCCACGTGCTACTGAGTCCCCGGCCTGGCTATGTGCCCAAGGTTCCTACCACTCCTTCAGGGACCAGGTAGTGAGCCTGCAAGCGCTGCCCCTGGAGGAGGCAGACCCAGCCCTGGCTTTGCTCTGTCCAGTTCGCGCCTTGCGACTATACACAGACAGAACTCAAAGCCTCAGGACCTCAGACCAGCTCTTTGTCTGTTACGGAGGCCAGCAGAAGGAAAGGCTGTCTCAAGCAGAGGATGGCCCACTGGATAGTGGATGCCATTGCCTTGGCTTACCAAGCTCAAGGCGTGCCCTGCCCGCTCAGGTTGCGTGCCCACTCTACGAGGCGTGGCATCCTCCTGGGCGTTGGCTCGTGGCGCCTGACAGATATTTGTAGAGCTGCGGGCTGGGCGACACCTAACACGTTCGCTAGATTCTATAGCCTTCGTGCGAGCGGTCTCCTCCGTGTTCTCACCTCAGGTCAGAGGCACGGAGAGGTACCCTAGTGTCGGCTTGCTGCGTTACATATGCTCCAGAGAGTCTGTTGAGTCCTCTAATCACCCTTCGGCAGCCAGGCGTGGCGGGCGCCCGGCGCCAGGCCTTTACTCTGTTGTATCCTTGAGAACCGGATTTAGGCTGGGTCCCATATGTGTGACCCTACAGGGATCCCATATGTGTTATTCCACGGGTTGCTCCTAAACAAACCCGTGTCTTTCCCTCTGGAAGAACCCACCTCTCGTCAGGTTGGAGTCACCCCAGTGCTTCCATATGTAGTACAGCCCTACAGGGCTAGTCCATATGTACTTCTCCACATAACTCCTGCGGGGAAGGATGTGGCTTCCGCAGCGTTCCTTTCCAGTGAAAGGGTACGCTTTCCCAGTGTTATCCAATAGTCTCACTGATTGGGTTGGGGAACAGCAGTGATCGACACTCTCTGTGTTGGCCCTGTCCCACCGTCTTTAAGCAAGGGGGTCAGGAGGCTTGCTACAGAGCGCTGGAAGGGGGCAGCTCCTGTGGCGCTTTGGTAGGGATTCCTATTCGTCGGTCAGTCTGACGTCCCGTCGCCAGTCGCTGGACCCCGCTGTTGCTGCCGTCTTACTTGTTCGGCTCCTCAGCGAAAACCTGAAGATGCAACGCACCTGCTGCTCATTATATACCCGCGCTGCGAGGTGAGCAGCTGCTGCTTATGATTGCATGCCAATGTGCATTGGCTCGTTTAGTTACACTCGAAGTAGATTGGCCTCTCTAGCGAGATTCCTATTCGTCGGTCAGTCCGACGTCGTCTCCGTTCCTCCTTCAGGGCGAGGGTTACCTATGTAACCGAGATGTTTTATATCTTTATAATACATGAGAAGTGATGAGAAAGTTATTAATGAAACAAAGCTCATCACAAGCACAAACTGATGAGGAAAATATGAATATATAGACGGTTCACACAAACACTAAACACCATCATGATTACACAGATGACACTAAAATAACACAATTCATATTAAAACATAAGATGCTTATAAGAACAAAATCAGACAGGTGTTCAGTGTATATAGTAATAGTTACTGTTAACTATAACAGGTTTACAGGCTTGTATTGTCTAGATTATGATGATATTTCACAGAGTCGAGACTGGATCTGTTCAGAGAAGAGAATAAAGTAGAGCTGAGAGAGAAAGTATCAGTGAGAAGATGATCAGAGCAGATGATTAATACTGTACCGAATGACTGAAATGCCCGAGTGAAGTTGACCAGTGCCCAGAGTAACTGAAGAAACACAACCATACAGATCCATCCGACTCGATCTGAACACCAACAAACACATCTTCATCATCTTCATCACAGGAACAGTTTCTTACAGGTGATCATTAACTTCACTTGTTCAGCAGTACTATACTATTATAGTTATATCTGATATTATCATACCCTTTTCATTTTCCAGAGCTGTGATGTAAAAATAGACCAGCACAGCATTGATCAGTATCATGAGAGTTAAATACACCGATCTCCTGACCGCAGGTGAACCTGGAAAACAGATTATTATTATTAAAACCCTGCATATCTGTGTTTGACTCTGACTGAATAAACTAAACCACTCTTTAAAATCACCACCGTACATTAAACATAATATATAAACATCGCACAAATGCTCAAAACATCTGAACACAGATCATTATTTCTGAAATCACTGCAAGTATTTAACCCAAAGCTCAACATCTGTGAAGATGAGAAGATCATAAAGACTAACAGAGAGCAGTTATGAGTTATATACTGATCACATTATGATGAGTTATTCGTGTCAGATCAGATCATAACTCGTCAAACACTTACAGCCCATCTTTTGACCACATGTAACATTCCAGTTGTATCTGGTGACTGTGAGAAACACTGGTAACACTGCAACAATGATGAATCCTGGAGACAGAAGAGTGATTATATTAATAGAGATTCACTGACTGACACAGAAACACATTCACATTAGATACGTCATTTATTATATCCATCACTCTTCATATTCACTTCTGTCTGTGAGATGAAATAGTTTAATATCCTCTCTCTTCTCTTTGGCTCTCAACGGAGGCGGTTGCTTTCTCTCCCCGTCCTCACCCTTATCTTCCCTGCTTTGCTCCCTTGTCTCGTGAGAGACTCTCTGCACTGCTCTTCAAACTAAAATATTATGGATTAACTGGTCTCTTAATGCGATTGACACCATCGAAACTTGGGTTTGGGAACCTGACTGCCCTGACGGGCGTTCGCGGCCGGCTATACGATGGCGCGTGGGAGAGGTGGCGAATCGTGTGTCTTGCGGCTCTTTCCGTGGAGGACATGGAAGATATCTACCTATTCGGAACCATGATAACAGGTATTTTGCTGATTGGATTAGGCTTTGCCCTGGGTTATCGAAGAATTCAGAAGACGGGAACAGCTGTCCAAAGCCCCACAAGGCTGCCCGTATGATTGAAGCTGTGGGAAGAGTGGTCAGCATTGAGACTGAGACATTAACCGCAATATGGATTCTACCAAGGAGAAGTTCACGGCTTTACAAAGGGAAATGTATTAAAATGGAAACAAAAATTGACAAAAATGGACAGAGAGTAGCCTGCAAAAATTGGAATGTTTACTCGCCCCAAAGACAAAACAATCTTATCTTTTTCTGGCTCCCCTACAGTGGCCTTGGCAAGGCTGTTGCTGGAATCTACACCGGGAGTGCAATGCAGTTAGACGCTCTTGCGTTCCTCCCCACCCTACAGACATTACAGACAGTGCACCCCGGACCATTCGCCTCTGTTCGCCCGATCCGCTGGCCTGGTCAAGCGGGTCTGACCAGCGCCGGATCAGTGGCTGCGGATCAGATGGCTGCTTGCTGGGCCGGATTCACTTCCCCTGTGGCTTTATCGTGTATGTGCTTTTGTGTTGCTGAGGTGTTTTCCTGTTCTCACACTGTACTCCCCAAGGAGCATAGTCTGGGGTTATTTTTTTCTCCTCACTTTCCTCATGTAATGCTGTATTTTCTTCAGTTCTACTTGCATTTCACTACTGATTGTACTTGTATGATTGTGTATGTGACGAATAATAAAGAACCTAGAACCTAGAACCTAGAATATCCAGCGTGTTAAATCACGAGTGAGATTATATCATAGACGGCGAAGCTTCGTTCAACAGAGCATTTTATTTATTTTCATCTATACTTGACCCTCTAACACTTGATCTCTATTCTCTTTCTATTATTTCTGCTCGTTTTTATATTTATATAATATCACTTGTTTTCTTTTATTAACTTGTGCGGTCTTCGTTCTGGGTCTCTGGAGACGCCAGGCAATAAAATGTAGTTTTGTAACAAAATAGTAGTTTTTATTTAAACAAATGTAATTGTACTCTGTTTATTAATGTTTTACTCCACATGTGTGTAGTTTTTGGAGGATTTGTGTTATTTAAAAAAATTATATAATTAAATTTAAAAAATAATTTTTTAATAGGTTTTTATACAAAACCAGCTTTTTTATGTCAAATTAAATGTATAAAAGACCCACATTTCCAAATTTCATTCATGGGGATACAATGGATCATTTGACATGGTTTGGTGTAAAAGAAATTCCCATCTTTTGGAAATTGCACTTTTAAAATATATATTTTTTTTTAATAATTTTTACCAGTAGATGGCTGCAGAGCTCCACTATTAGCTATTTGACCAACTGAAAGATATCTTTCACAAGTTTTTTCACTTGCACTTATATATACATATTATGAAATCAAAATTATAACAATACAAATTAATTTTTGTCAAAGTTTTGAATTTTTAGAACTGAAAAAATATAATTTATTTCTATATTACATAAACCTATAAACCTGAACAAGATGTTACAAAGAGAAAAAGCTGGAGTCTTTAGAGTTTATCTTTTATTTCAATCATCTGTTTTTCATATAATTATATGATTTAAAATAATTAAGTGTGTGTTTGCGTGCGTGCGTTTGTGTGTGTGTGTGTGTGTGTGTGTGTGTGTGTGCTTAATTTTGTGGTGGTTTTGCATTTCGGATCATTTTATTTGAAGAGACCCCGCATAGAAAAGGGACAAAATTAATCGTCAAAATCAGAAACAAGGCAGAACACACATGGATAGAAATGAAGTGACACACTTCCAACAATGCAGAAAACATCCACAATCCAAATTATCATGCTCACACACACGGACACACACAATACACGCACACACACACTCACACAAACACACGCGCGCACACGCACAACAAACTCTCACACACACGCGCGGACACAACAAACTCTCACACACACACACACACGCGCGCGCGCACACACACACAACACACTCACACTCACACACACACACACACACACACACTCAAGGGGGTCGTACAAGGACGAGGTATCGCACACCAGACGCGCACAATAAATTACATGAAGTGTGTTGTAACCAGACCCGGCGCCAGACACAAATTCACGGACGGGCATTTCATTTTTTCAGGGGGGCACAAATGAGATAAACCTCATTGCAATGCATAATATCATTAATTATGAATTAAATGGACAAAAAAACGAGGAAGAATTGATGTAACGTTACCACTCCACTGACGCAATACAACAGAGATGGAGAGATGCAGTACAACAGAGATACAACAAAGATTGGACCTAGCGTACTGAAGCAGTCTAAGCACACATCACAGGGCTCCACATCAACACTTGTCTGCTTAACATCCGGGACAAGCGGAGTTTTTAAAAGGCCAACTGAAAGAGAATTTGACCTGCCCGAGCGGACAAGTAGCCTAGCCTGATTAAAACACCAATAACAATCACCAAAACGCGATAATGATTCTTCATCATTTAGTTTAAATGGCGATCGATAGTGCATAATGTAATGACGCTAACAAGGCTGCCTCTCTCGAGGAGAAATAGAAACAAATGAGCGCAGCAAACACAAAGAGAGATAACAAAGTTAAACTCGGTTAACATACTGCGGTAAAATTTAGAAATGTGGAGTTTTTATAACATGATACAGTTAAGCAATATCACACGACCAAGTGTGCTGAATACCATCACGATTGAAAATGTGACACTGATTTCATATGACAGTTCACTAAACAAGTAATTAATATTAAGTCACTTACATTTTAGGCCTTAATATTGACTGTTTTGTTGTTTCAGCAGCGAAAATAGTTCAAAGATCACAACAGAACCATAACCTCACCTCATCTCACAGATAAACAATTACAACGAGCGTTAAGCGGTAACGTTAGCTATGCTTAGCAAACAACCAATCATTTCCGCGCTCACTATCGACAAACCAATCAAATACGTTTGCAATTATTATTTTTAAATCAGACCAAACATATTTGTATTCAGGAGTTATATATATACAAAACGATAACTTTTGATTACAGTAGCCTATTGATACAAAAATAATAATAATTGTGCCAACACGCAAGGACTGGTGGACGTGGAGGTGAAGGGAGCAGGGGCGTACAAACACGCACACACACACGCAAGGCACACGCACTTTGCACACACACACACACGCTGCAGCACACACACACACACACACACACACACACACACACACACACACAAACACCGCACACACAAACACACGAAACACACACACACACACACACACACACACACACACACACACAAACACACACAAACACACACACGCACGCACACAAAACACACAATTATATGAAAACAGATGATTGAAATAAATGCTAAATTCTAAGGACTCCAACTTTTCTCTTTGTAACATCTTGTTCAGGTTTGATTCTAATAATAATGTAACATTATAGAAAAAATTTTTTTTCAATTCTAAACATAAAAAAATGACAAAACGTATTTTATTTTATTGTTATAATTGTGAAAGAGACACTTCCAGATGCAGGGTTTACTTCAGAGCCACAGAGGAGACTCCAGTGGACGCACAACATCATACATAACTACTCAACCTTTATTTATTTATGTATACATACTATACTACAGTATAGTTATCATATATATATATATATATATATATATATATATGATGGATGGATAGTTGTACGATATGTTAATTATAAGTAATATATAAGATAATATTATACTATTATTAATATTTATAAGGCTTAGCTATAATAATAATAATAATATAACCTTAATATATGGTAATATTATATTATTATACAATGGTTATTACAAATCTACACATGTGATATGACTTATATAATTATCATCAAACACATAATATAATGATTATTCTGAAGGATTAAAGACTAAAAGCATAAGTTAGGCGGCTAAAATCATGCTAGCAACATGCTAACAACATGCTAATCATGCTAAAATCATGCTTGCGACATGCTAGCAACATGCTAATAATGCTAGCAACATGCTAATCATGCTAGCAACACGTTAACAACATGCTAGCAACATGTTAATCATGCTAAAATCACGCCAGCAACATGCTAGCAACATGCTAATCATGCTAAAATCATGCTAGCAACATGCTAACAACATGCTAATCATGCTAAAATCATGCTAGCGACATGCTAACAACATGCTAATCATGTTAGCAACATGCTAGCAACATGCTAATCATGCAAGCAACATGCCAGCAACATGCTAATCATGCTAGCAACACGTTAGCAACATGCTAGCAACATGTTAATCATGCTAAAATCACGCCAGCGACATGCTAGCAACATGCTAATCATGCTAAAATCATGCTAGCGACATGCTAATCATGCTAGCAACATGCTAGCATCATGCTAATCATGCTAAAATCATGCTAGCAACATGCTAACAACATGCTAATCATGCTAAAATCATGCTAGCGACATGCTAACAACATGCTAATCATGTTAGCAACATGCCAAGAACATGCTAATCATCTTAGCAACACGTTAGCAACATGCTAGCAACATGTTAATCATGCTAAAATCACGCCAGCGACATGCTTGCAACATGCTAATCATGCTAAAATCATGCTAGCGACATGCTAATCATGCTAGCAACATGCTAGCATCATGCTAATCATGTTAAAGTCATGCTAGCAACATGTTAACAACATGCTAATAATGCTAAAATCATGCTAGTCACATGCTAATCATGCTAGCAAAATGCTAACAACATGCTAATCATGCTAAAATCATGCTAACAACATGCTAGCAACACGCTAGCAACATGCTGAAATCACGCAAACTCCATAGTAACCATCTGTGACAACTACCAACCACCTAGTAACACCATAGCAACCACCCAGAACCGCCTAGCAACGCCCTAGCAACCACCTATAACACCCTAGCAACCGTCCATAACACCCTAGCAACTGCCTAGCAATGCCCTAGCAACCACCCAGAATACCCTAGCAACCGGGTGGTGTTTTTTGCCACTGCAAGCACCATTTCACATTTTCTTCTGGAAATGTACATTCTAGTTATTAATGGTGCTTGCCATATATGGCAAGGCAACATTAGTGTTATCCGCCATTTCGCTATCATCAAACACATAATATAATGATTATTCTGAAGGATTAAAGACTAAAAGCATAAGTTAGGCGGCTAAAATCATGCTAGCAACATGCTAACAACATGCTAATCATGTTAAAATCATGTTTTGCGACAGAACATGCTAATAATGCTAGCAACATGCTAATCATGCTAGCAACACGTTAGCAACATGCCAGCAACATGTTAATCATGCTAAAATCACGCCAGCAACATGCTAGCAACATGCTAATCATGCTAAAATCATGCTACATGATAATCATGCAACACATGCAGCATCATCTAATCATCTTAAAATCATGCTAGCAACATGCTAACAACATGCTAATCATGCTAAAATCATGCTAGCGACATGCAACATCTAATCATGTTAGCAACATGCTAGCAACATGCTAATCATGCCAGCAACATGCCAACAACATGCTAATCGCAACTTGCTAGCAACATGCTAGCAACATCATGTTAATCATATAAAATCACGCCAGTGACATGCTACAACATGCTAATCATGCTAAAATCATGCTACATGCTAATCATGCTAGCAACATGCTAGCATCATGCTAATCATGTTAAAATCATGCTACATGCTAACAACATGCTAATCATGCTAAAATCATGCTAGTGACATGCAACATAATCATGCTAGCAACATGCTAGCAAAATGGTAATCATGCTAGCAACACGTTAGCAACATGCTAGCAACATGTTAATCATGCTAAAATCACGCCAGCGACATGCTAGCAACATGCTAATCATGCTAGCAACATGCAAGCGACATGCTAATCATGCTAGCAACATTCTAGCAACATGCTATTCATGCTAGTAACATGCTAGTCACATGCTAATCATGCTAGCAACATGCTAGCAACATGCTAATAATGCTAAAATCATGCTAACAACATGCTAGCAACACGCTAGCAACATGCTGAAATCAAGCAAACTCCATAGTAACCATCTGTGACAACTACCAACCACCTAGTAACACCATAGCAACCACCCAGAACCGCCTAGCAACGCCCTAGCAACCACCTATAACACCCTAGCAACCGTCCATAACACCCTAGCAACTGCCTAGCAATGCCCTAGCAACCACCCAGAATACCCTAGCAACCGGGTGGTGTTTTTTGCCACTGCAAGCACCATTTCACATTTTCTTCTGGAAATGTACATTCTAGTTATTAATGGTGCTTGCCATATGGCAAGGCAACATTAGTGTTATCCGCCATTTCGCTATGCTCTAGATGTGTAACTGGACATTGAACAGAAGAAGAAAGCAGCAGCTGTATGGTGTGTTTTTCTGAAACACGGAGCAACTTTTTGAGCAATGTTCCCATCGATGGGTCAGCAGGTGACACACGGGGCACTTGATCAATATTTGTTACCCATCCTCAGTGAAACATTGCTCAAAACAATTGCCTCTTACTTTCATTTACTCGTACTTGCTCATGTATTTCAATCTTTACTGATGTGTGTGCTGTAGTTGTGCAGCATCTTTGACTGTACGAATGATGCGGTCACACATCTGTAGTTCAGTGTTTTTGTGTCTTGTGTTGTTTAGAAATCAACTGGGTTTTACTTTGGTAATCAAATGAACTTGTGTCACATTCAGAGGCGTAAAAGACGCTAAGAAAAGCTGTGATTAAAGTCCAAAACCTGACTTGAAATAATCTAACAAATCAATCGGGACTAAAGTGGTTTCAAAGACAAGCATTAGGTTCATGTCTCACTGATTCGATCTGGACTCAACGAGTCAGGATAATGTGACGCGCACTTATTCTGAAGCAGCCCTTAATGTCTCGATCCACCAAATACAGTGAATGTGTTTGTGCGGTTTAATGTATTTGGTTAGTTTCCCAGCATATTTCACTAACATTTCCCTGCTGGTTATATTGTATGTGACGAATAAAATCTTGAATCTTGATAAGTCGCCACAGTGACTGAACATGAGCGATGGTGAATTTACTTTCTGAAACCTAATCATGTGACACGGAGTCAGACTCACTGAAGTAAGCCTGGTTTATCTGATAAACGTATTTAGATTAGTCTGTCTTAGTTTCATTTTCAAGGACTTTTAGTTTGTATTCCTCAGTTTCCTGTGCTCTATTTTCCCGCCATTATCTGTTGTCATGGTGATTCATTTAGTTCATTATCTCTGTATATTAATTAAGATCCTGTTTGTTTCAGTCCAGTATTGTTCACGCTGTCTCGTTTATTCGATATCAACTTTATTCTACTATTAAACTGTCTCCATCTTTGGACTAATACGTGACAGTTTGAAATAAATGCAACGCTTTTTCATACTTTAATATTTAAAAGGTTTGTTATGAAACTTCCTCCCTCTCTACTGGGTATAAACCGTAATGCATTAATCAGATCAGTATATTTTAATTAGTGTGTGAATGAAGCGGTGACATGTCAGACTGCGTCTGGAAAAAAAATGATTGTTCTTGATTTGATTTCAATAATGTTTTCTTGCAGTATTACTCATAACTGAATGTAAACTCACCTCCTTCACCAGCTCCAAAGGCGAAGAACAGGAGGATGAATTGTAGTGAAGGCAGAACATCAAAGCTTATTCTAGCCAGAACATTGAATATATTAATGATCCGCTTACTTACTTTACCAATTAATCTCACCAACACTGTAGAAGAAAACCACAACAATTAATCAATCGAGCCAATGTTTGATCTGATTTTGATTTAATGTTATTTTGACAGAAGTAAACTAACTCCACTAGTTCATATTTTAATTTGGACACACAATCATTCATAATAGAGAAGATGAAGGAAGAATTAAAGAAGAGCGCTGCAGTGATGGCCTCTGTATTAAACACGTATATAAAACAAAAACCTATGATATTAACATGAGAGACTTTAACACTTTAAATCACACTAGAAAGAGCAAGAAAACATGTTATATGAAAACATGGCCACTTAACCTCCTCCCTCCACACAGTGCACATGCTTTTACAAACAGAGTAAGATTTCACCAATGAACACAAAAACACTGAGAATATACAATATATTCATCAATCTATAGCCTTAACAATACAATTATTAAATAAAGTGTAAAACATTAACGACTAACGGTTAACTCCCAGCTAACATCAATATATTGAGCATTTATCACGAACATGAGCTTCAGCATGATAAACTCAAACAAACTGCTTTTAGCACATATAACTCTATTACTATCGTATTAAACAGAATTTAGACTCATACGGAAATGCATTTTGTTTTGCAGATACCTGGCCAGAGGTATAATAAAGAAGATCAAAGGAGAATTATAAAGGAGCGCTTCTTTAACGAAGCACATCACATAGTTACGCACGGGCGCGCGCCACCTATCGAGGCGTGCAATGATGACGTCATGACGCAAGTACGCCAAAAATAAATAACTATTTAAAAAAATTCTCATAACACCTTTTCTCCGCATAAAGCACAAACAGTTAATTAAACATGTGTAACAAAATCATTAAAATAACACTGAACAATATTCTAATGAATCAAATATATTTTTTCCAAGTATGAACATAACTTATATCACATTTGTGCAGGTCATTCATGAATGTAGTTCATTATTAAGCATTTCTGTAAGTTACACAGCACAGAAGAAGTCACGTGTTGCTGTTCTTGACACCAACACTACTGCTCAATGAGTGAAGTAACAAATAATGTATAAGCTGAATGTACTGTAAGTCGCTTTGGATAAAAGTCTGCAAATTGCATAAATGTAAATATTTCTATTATTCTATGTAATCTCTCGTATATCTCTCCTCCTGCGTGTTGAGTAACACGCATACGCAGATCTCTTCACCTGAGCCAATCAGAGTCCAGAAACCGTGACCATGTGATCTCCCCGCCCTCACAGAGACTGTAGTAAGGTGGACGCTTAAGTTTCTGTGACATTATAGTTTATGGCCTGTTAAAAGATCGCTTTTGGACAAAGTGTTGTGCGTGAATGCAAAAGTAAGTTTGAAATGTTAATGTTATAGTTGATGAGAGACTAATCTGCCTTTGGAAACACGTGATTATGTCTTTGAGGTAACGATATCAATGTACGTAAACATGCATTCATGATAAGTGTGCTTATAACCCCGTTGCTTATAGGATTATATACATATCTTCAATCTTGTGAGCGTTAGTTGCATTTGTTGTTATTAGTACAAGTTATGTTCCCGTTTGAAGCAAGTTCACAGTAAATTGTATATAAGGGGAAAGTTAGGTAAAGTTGGTTCCCTATCGAGTTGTCACGAGACATCACGGAGATTTCTCCGTTATGGGAACTTCTTCCCTTCAACCTTTCCTGAAGTCCTATTGGCTCACGCCAGTCAAATGACTGGCCAATTGTCGCAAAGCATGCAAATACGACGAGCTCGAGACAGTATAAATGCGATGCTCGCGACAATTATATCAGAATCTTTTACTTCACCTTGAACTCGTGATGGCTTCAGTGTGTAAGATCTGCGCGGGACCCATCGAACCGCTGGATCAGCATCTCCACTGCGTCGCCTGCCTGGGCCTGGCCCACGCCGAGGCGGCGCTGGACGAGTCCGACTGTGGACATTGCGCGGACCTGCCGGTCCGCGTGCTCCGGGCCCGCCGCGATGTGGTTCGCGGCCTGTTCGGGGTGGGGCTCACTGCCGCCAGCGTGCCGCTGGTGAGCCCCCCCTCTCCTGGCGGCGGGAGCGCCGTCTTGCCGTGCCGCCGAACCCAACGGTCGCCGCATTCGCCGATCTCTTTCCCCGAGGACTGTTTCCGCCCCCCTTCCAATATTGAGGGATTCGTAGCTTTTGGCCACGAGGAGGGCGACGAGGCCATGTCCATCTCGGCCTCGGAGAAGGACGGTTGGGCTGGATCGAGCCCGAGCAGCTACAGCTCAGAGCCTTCAGGCCTCCAGGAGGAGCTCATGAGGGTTCTATCGAAAGCTGTTCAGGAGTTGGAGCTCACCTGGAATCCTCCGGAGGAGCCTGTCAGGAGTAAGCTCGACTCGTGGTACTTCAGGTCCACACGCAAAGCTGGACTCGAGGACATCGGTGCCTTTCTTCCCCGATGTTCACGAACAGCTCGTGAAGACGTGGTCTGCGCCCCAATCGGGCGTCCATTCTAACACGCAGGCCATGTTCTCCCACGTGGATGGGCGGAGGCCCACGGTTACGTCGCTCTCCCCGTCGAGAGACCGTTGCTGCACACCTGTGCCCTGCAGCAGCGAAGTCCCTAGGCCCGGACATCAGCCTGCCCCCGGCCGTGCAGAACCACCGCCCATCTCGCTAATAAAGCGTATGCCTCTGATGGCGGCGGCATCAGCGTTGCGCCATGGCAGTGCTGCAGGTGTTCCAGGCCAAACTCCTGCAACGGCGGAGGGCGGAGTCCTCACTCCTGAGGCGAAGGATCTGCGGCGCTGACGGACTTCGCGTTGATGGCGGCGGGCGGCGGCCCAGTCTGTGGGTAAGGCCATGGGCTTTATGGTCGCCCTTCAGAGGCACCTCTGGCTAAATTTAGCTGACCTCAAGGATGCCGATCGAAGGTGCTCCTAAACGCTCCTATATCTCCCTCCGGCCTCTTCGGTGATGCCGTGGAGACCATAACCGGCGATCGCTGAGACTCAAAAGCGCCAAAGCAATGAGTCACGTGATGCCTAGACGCGCCCCAGCAACAGACTGCAGATCCAGATCTTCGTCAGCGCATGGCTCTGCCCAGCGGAGAGATTTTCCCAGGCCTGCCCAGGCTGGGGACTGCTACTGCTCCGACAGGAGCCAGACGTCCGGAGGAAGTGTGGGGCCCGCAGAAGCGCCAAGGTCAGCGGAGAAGCCCGCGACGCGACTCGCCCGCCCCGGCTGCTAAGCCGCCTTCCTGACGATCGGAGGGAGGGAGGAGAGCGAGAGCAGCCCGCGCCCAAGCGCCCAAAGTTCAGCTGCTCAAATGTGTGTGTGAGTGTCCATTCAATAAAAATGCATACTTTCTCACAAAAGAGCTTTCTCCTCCTCACTCAATAAATGCGGTTCCCTTGCCCCGCCTCAGTGCAGTGCAGGTCCGCATCCAACACAGGTTATAGTCACGCGCAATCGACCGAGCAGCTAAAGCCGCTGCGTCAGTTCATAAGCGCATGGAAGGTTATTCCGGGAATCTCGCGTTGGCTACTCAACGTGATAGCGGGATATACTCTTCAATTCAGACGCAGACCACCCCGTTTCAATGGCGTGGTGCAGTCTCTAACATCGCTCGAAATGCCCAGGCTCTGAGGCAAGAGATTGGCTGTCTGCTCGAGAAAGGAGCAGTAGAGCGAGTCCTCCACACGAGCTGGAGGCGGGTTTTACAGCCGCTACTTCGTGGTACCCAAGAGGGATGGGGGCTTCGCCAATTTTGGATCTCAGACCCATCAACAGAGCGCTTTGCGAACGTCCGTTCAGGATGTTAACGCTGAAGCAGATCCTGGCGCAGATTCGCCCGGGGACTGGTTTGCGTCCGTGGATTTGAAGGACGTGCTTTCACATTCAGATAGCGCGCATCACAGACGGTTTCTGAGGTTTGCTTTCGAGAACACAGCGTACCAATACTCTGTTCTCCCGTTCGGGCTGGCTTTGGCCCCGCACATTTTCAAAGTGCGTGGATGCAGCACTTTCCCCTCAGAGCGGGCGGATGCGCATCCTAAATTATCTGGACGATTGGCTGATTTTAGCTCAGTCCCGGGACACGCTACTCAGCCATATAGACTCGCTGCTTATTCACCTGGAGTCCCTAGGGCTATGTGTGAACAGGCGAAAGAGCATTCTCGCCCGAGTCAGTCCATTCTGTATTTGGGAGTTTGCATGGACTCCTAGAAATGAGAGCCCGCCTCGCGAGAGCGCGTGGCGGCCATTTTGTCTTACCTCGCCATTTCAGAGAAGGCAGCTCTGTTCATTTGAAAGAATTTCAGAGACTACTGGGACTCATGGCGTCAGCTTCGCAGTGTGTCATCTGGGCTTATTCACATGCGACCACTGCAGCTGTGGCTGAAAACTCGAGTCCCTGGACAGCATGGACCTCGGGATGTTTGAGTATCGCGGTCACCGCGGCTGCATCGAAGCTCTGGCTCCGTGGGCGCAACCCGAATTTCTTCAGCCGGGAGTCCCCTGGGGTTGGTGACCTCACGCTGCGTGGTGGTCACAACAGACGATCGACGCTCGGCTGGGGAGCGGTGTGCGGGGATGCCAGCCCGGGGCAGTGGTCAGAGCCTCAGATCCGGTGGCACATAAACCGATTGGAATTGGAAGCAGTCTTTTAGCTCTGAAGGAGTTTCAAGCACAACTGGAACGGCAGCATGTACTGATTCGCACCGACAACACGTCTGTAGTCGCGTACATAAATCGCCAGGCGGCGTCCGTTCAAGGCTTTGTGCAAGCAGGCAGCGATGTTACTGCTATGGGCGGATTCTCGCCTTCTATCCATCAGAGCAACGCACATCCCCGGTCTTTGAATCGCGGGGCGGACATGCTTTCAAGGAGGAGAATTCCTCAAGGGGAATGGAGGTTACACCCCGAGTCGGTTCGGATGATTTGGAACCTCTACGGGGAAGCAGAAGTGGATTTATTCGCTACGAGCGAGAATGCACACTGCCCGTCGTTCTTCTCTCTGTCCCACTCCCCGTTGGAAGGGGACGCGCTCACAGCGCGCTGGCCGACAGCCAGGCTTTATCGTTCCTCCGATCAAGATATTGCCTCTGGTGTTATGCAAGATCAGGGAGGAGCGAGCGTCTGTACTCATAGCTCCGAACTGGCCGAACCAGCCTTGGTTTCCGGACCTGACAGAGCTGCTGATAGCCCCCCCCTGGCCGATTCCGGTCAGGAAGGACATGTTATCTCAGGTGGACGGCTCGGTGTGGCACCCGAACCCAGAACTATGGAACCTTCATGTGTGGTTGCTTCAGGGTTGTCAGGGAGCTAGATGCATTGCAGGCTCGTGTGGTTGGCACACTCACGGAAGCCGAGCACCCTCTACAAGACGATTATATGCCTTAAAATGGGAGTGTTTGTGAAATGGTGCCATCAGGCTCACATCGACCGGTTGTTTGCACCGTGTTGGATGTTCTGAGTTTCCTGCAGTACAGGCTGGATAGTGGATCGTTACCCTCGACACTAAAAGTCTATGTGGCGGCCATTGCCGCCGCTTTCACCGCAGGGTGGCCAGTCGATCGGCAGAGACCCCATGGTGGTGAGTTTTCTTAAGGGAGCGAGAAGGCTACACCCTCCGAGGCCACCTTCAGTTCCGCCTTGGGACCTAGAGGTGGTATTAAGAGCTCTCTCAGCCACCTTTTGAGCCGTTATCATCAGTGGGTTTGAAGGAGTTGTCTCTCAAAACTGCACTCCTTCTTGCACTCGCCAGCCAAGCGCATAGGAGATTTGCACGCCTTTTCTGTGGATAGTGACTGTATTCGCTTTGGACCCGTGACTGCAGCGTCACTCTCCGGCCAAGAATGGGGTATGTACCTAAATCACTTTCTACACCCTTCAAGATACAGACTGTTTCTCTGTCTGCCTTGTCTTCCGAGTCAGCAGCCTCGAGTGAAGCAGATGCTCAGACTTGTGTGCCCTGTCAGGGCTTTGAGGATTTACATCGACCGTTCGGCCAGTTTTCGTCAATCTAACCAGCTATTTGTATGCTATGGTGGTTGTGCGAGAGGCCGTGCTGTGTCTAAACAGAGGCTCTCCCACTGGATCGTGACGCTATTACGGCTGCATATACGAACCAAGGTTTGGAATGTCCTTTACACATTAGGGGCATTCAACGAGGGCCATGGCTTCCTCGTGGGCTTGGTCGAGGTATGTCTATTCAAGATATATGTGTTGCAGCCGGCTGGTCTTCTGAGAATACTTTCGCCAGGTTTTACAGGCTGGACGTTCAGTCTTTTGCCTCCCAGGTGCTGTCGGTAAGTGGCTGATGCATGTTTACTACATTGTTTGCTCTGCATACCCTTTTACTAATACGGTTGTTCTGCCCTGTGCTCAGTGCAGATTCCTGTATTGTGTTGTTTTATCTAGCGATACTTTTATCATGCTAGGTTGGGGTCATGCTATACAGTCTGTGCAGTTCCTTATGCTCGTTGTGCAAGTTGCCCTGTTTCAGCGCAGCCAACGTTATTCTATCCAGATATGCAAATTTGTATACCTTTGGGTTAGACGCTTATTGGCTTACAGCCACCTATCAGCGGTGAGCTCGCCTACAGCGTCACTATTGTGGGAAGTATCTACGTGCGTATTCTATCTGCTGTGTTTTGGGGTAGGGCTTCGTAGCCTCTCTCACGGCGGGATTTAATATCGTTCCCATAACGGAGAAATCTCCGTGATGTCTCGTGACAGCTCGATAGGGAACGCTCCGGTTACTATGGTAACCTCGGTTCCCTGAGAGCGGGAACGAGACATCACGGTAGACGCCGTGTTCGCTACTCCTCAGCTTACGGTGTTCAGTATCCGATTCTGATATAATTGTCGCGAGCATCGCATTTATACTGTCTCGAGCTCGTCGTATTTGCATGCTTATGCGACAATTGGCCAGTCATTTGACTGGCGTGAGCCAATAGGACTTCAGGAAAGGTTGAAGGAAGAAGTTCCCATAACGGAGAAATCTCCGTGATGTCTCGTTCCCGCTCTCAGGGAACCGAGGTTACCATAGTAACCGGAGCGTTTTATATTCGCACATTCGGACTTCTGCATTCTTTGTTAACCACACTACATTGGACATTCAGCGGACATTCGCAAGTAAATATGCCATTAAAACAATACTTGGCCATTTTGATCGATGGTGAAAAGACGTAGTAGGTTTACAATGATGTTGCTGATTAGAATTAGCAAAAAAACTAATTTATTACACATATAATTAGAAAGTTATTGAACGGGGAAATGTGTGAATGTTGTGAATGTGCAAATATAAAACCAAGTTAAGGGGAAAATGTTGTAACGAGCTTCTACGCATGCGCTCTTGTTACTCAGTGGCGCTGTATAATGTTTGTTTAATTACTAAGCTTATTTTATTGTGTTGTGTTATTGCCAATTTGTTATTCTTTATTCTTTATATTTTACCTCTTATCATGTATATTCTGTATACTCATGTTTATGTCACTGCTTTATTTTGTAGAAAAACACAACTACCTAACATCACAGCCTCGACCATCTGTTGAGTGGTGACAATAAATGGGTTATAATGAGATGAGTGCATCTTCGTTTTGTCTCTAATCGGACAGTCTTTGGTGGGTCATTACCCTGATCTGGAAAATAATTAAATATGGTGTAGAGCTACTAAAGCCAATCATGTTTTCACTACTGATAACCACACAAACTTCAACATAACAGAAAATCTTCTGAATGTCAAACATAACTGAACATTAGACATGAACAGATCTCTCCCTTCTCTCAAAAACACACAACATAATGTTTAATTCCCACATTTATTCTCCTGATCAATACAAAGCATGCTGGGAAACTGATTCATGCAATCCTCAGTGCTCATCGAGATCATTTCAGGTGACTCTCCTGATGTTCAGTAATAAATGTTCAGTAATAAATGTGAGCATATGAACTAATTATAAAGACTATGATACATATCTCCATAATAAACACCTAATAAATGATTGTTACAGTTATCACTAGTGTTTGTTGAGATAATGAAAACATTGAAGTTTACTTAATTTAAGTCAAGCACAAACACATACTTTAAGTCGAAACAACACATAATAATAATAATGTTGAAGTTTAATGTGTGATATTAATTGCACAGTATGTTTACGGCACCTGCTGGAATAATGTGATTCCCTCAAACAGTAGATCTGACCGCTGATCGATAGATAATAAGCACGATAATAAAGTGTGTAATTATTTAGATTAATATATCAATTATGAATAATGACCAGAACAGAATGTAATTAAATACAAGCATCAGTAGCTTTATACAAACATGTAATGTGTCTCTGCTCAAATATTTAAGGTAAAGAGTGTGATATCAGGTGTTTGTGAGGTCAGAGGTCAGAGATGATATTTAAATACATATCATTCATTAATTACCTTAGCAACCACCTCGGGTACCATAGCACACTTTTAGCAACATCCTATTAACCACCCCTAGTACCCTAGCAACCACCCCAGGTACCTTAGCAACCGCATAGCAACACCTTAGCAACCACCTCGGGTACCATAGCACACTTTTAGCAACATCCTATTAACCACCCCAAGTACCCTAGCAACCACCCCAGGTGCCTTAGCAACCACCTCGGGTACCATAGCACACTTTTAGCAACATCCTATTAACCACCCCAAGTACCCTAGCAACCACCCCAGGTACCTTAGCAACGCAGCAACACCTTAGCAACCACCTCGAACACTTTTAGCAACATCCTATTAACCACCCCAAGTACCATAACAACCAAACCTTGCATGGCAGTACTAAATAAATACACAATTTATGATCCCTCTTAATTAAAATAATAATTTAGCTGATTCTGTGTGTTATAATGATCTGGGTGTTTGTCCCTGTATACACTCTGATTATGAATATTAAAAACTCTCCGTGTCTGATGGAAATGCTTTAGTTAACTGATAAATCAGGTCTGATGCTATGGTTTTTATCGTTAACAAACTCCATTAATCTGGTAAAGATGATTTCACAGCACGTTCATCTCACTGACTCTTGAAGGAAGGAAATACTTACAGTAAATAATATAGATGATGATGAACAGAATCACAAACACGAAGAGGACTATAATCATGATGCCTTCAGATCCAGAGTAATTCAGACTTTTGTCCAAGGCAGACTTAAACAGAACTGGAATAAAGAAGAGATATAAACAACAATTATTAAATCAGAAAAACAAAATATGAATACAGATCAAAGAAATTACTCAAATGCAGGCACGTGCAGAGGGGGGGGCGGAGGGTGCTTGAGCACCTGCCCCTTTGCCACATGATGCCCAAAGTGCCCTTTTATCAAGGCAATTTTTTTATTTATTTTATTTTATTAAACACCCTTCTGTGAAGGCCTGCCCAATCTAACTATTAGTAAATTAATGATTAATAATTTAGCCGTAAATAAAATCCCCCACATGATAACCTTTCACCTGATGACCTCATCCGAACGATCCCTCGCGCTCAGGCACCACTTCAATATCGTCCGCGCCACGGTTGCAGCTTAAGTAAGTGGTTCTCAGCGGAGTGGTATGCTTGTTTACTTATCATTATTATTATTTTACAAGAACAACGTGAAGAGAGAACATGCATTGCACAGCTTTTGTTTAAATCGCTGTGTTTAGCCTGCAGCAAACGCCACTTCTAACGTTATACACAGCAGCAGCACCATAAACAAAGGTGCATGTGTTCACTTCGTTCGTGCTATTTGAGGGAGAAAAGTTGCATGGGGGTGGAAGGGTCTGGTCTTTTTATTGTCATTTGACTAAAATCTATTCATACTTTTACTTTTATTGTTACAGTATTTACAGCATCCGCATCAATACGCGTATCAGCAAGGAATGCATCACTATACATTGCTGTTATGATATTTTGTGCACAGCCCTATTTAAAGCCTTGTTTCATGTGCCCCTTTTATATTTTGAGCACCTGCCCCTCCAAAGGTCTCTGCTCGGCCCTGCTCAAATGTGTTCAGACGTGCAACGTATCTTATACTGACAACAATACACGAGTAACACAAGACACGTCTGAGTATTAATGTCATGTTTTCTTTAATATTTCCTGCGGGATATTGAGAATATCACATCATTTATATGTAACTACTGTTTAACTGTTGATGTGCATTTTAATGTGTTTATGATAATGACTGTTGATTTATATGTGGATTCATTTACCTGAATAAAAAACAGCTGAGAAAACTATATATTCTGTTCTGAAACTGAAGTTTTTAATCCATGTTTTAATCTTGCCTGTAAAACAGAAAATATTAAATAATTACATCCACAATATCATTTACAACAGCTACACAATGAAACACAAACAAGTGTTGACAGATGATTTAGTTAATGTGAAACACTCTGGGTATTATAATTCATGAAGTATATTTCTGTAATAAACTGTCAATAATGAATCATACCTGTAAAGTTATTAACATACGGAGCCGTCCAGAGCAACATGAGCGGCCTCAGACAATAAAGAGCACAACAAGAGACCGTCTCAAACAGAGATCCTGAAACAAAACCAGATCATAATAATTACTGCATTAATACACAATACATTATAATGCATTGATAATTAGACTGACCTTCAGAAACACCCCAGAAGACAAACGCTAAACACATCAGAACATTTGGACCGAAGACGAGAAACATCTGAAGACGGAAGACTGTGTCTGGAGAGAAAACACACAACAACTCCTGCTCAGGTAAACAGTGAATTACATTATAATGAAATATTGAATCATTATTAAAACTATCAGTCATTCAGTTTTATTAAAACACACAATAACTCCTGCTCAGGTAAACAGTGAATTACATTATAATGAAATATTGAATCATTATTAAACTATCAGTCATTCAGTTTTATTAAAACTCAATAACTCCTGCTCAGGTAAATAGTGAATTACATTATAATGAAATATTGAATCATTATTAAACTATCAGTCATTCAGTTTTATTAAAAACACTCAATAACACCTGCTCAGGTAAACAGTGAATTACATTATAATGAAATATTGAATCATTATTAAACTATCAGTCATTCAGTTTTATTAAAAACACACGTCTCTGTTCTTTCTGACAATGACATTTATAACTTAATAAATCAAACCTAAAACTCTGTTGGAAACACAAATGTAATATTAAAATAAGTAAAACTGTTGATTAAAGATAGAAGAGTGGGTCGTTTTCTTATCTGTTGACTTACCAAGTAGTTTCAGTAACACATTTATCTTGGTAGAAAATTCCCTACAATTCCGTAATAAACCACTGTGAACGGTACATGTGTATTCTCCCTCATCTTCAGCGGTCAGTTTGTCCAGACGGAGAGAGAAGTTTCCATCTTTAAGGTGCTCAGTAAAGACATGAGCTCTTTCTTTATAATCTGTGTGCTGTTTGTCTGCTTGACTCACACCACCCTGATACAGATGAACCGGATCCTTTAAGTCTTTTTTGCTCCACTCCACCTTCAGACCCTCCATTCTAGAGAGTTTATCTTTATAACAGGGCAAAACCATTGAAGATCCCGGAAGAACAGATGTGTGATGAGAATGTTTCATCATGAATCCTGAAAATGAAACAAAGCCCAAACATGTATTAAGGTTAAACAGAGAAGGTTCAAGGACCCCCGTTACGTTTGTTATTTCTTCTTTTTCTGCCATGAGTTTACAGCAGTGAGAGAACTGACTGATGCGTATCACACAACACTGGGTAACAGTTTCTCAAGTCTCTTCTGATTGACCAGCTGTGCACAACTTCCAGAAGTAAGCACATGCAGGAGTTGTTGTTTTTCAGCCCTTCTAAGAAAATCATTATCAAGCGCTTTTGAAATAAGTAATAATCACTAGATTAGGGTAATGTAATGTTTGTTAGGTTAATGACATCAAACCTATGAAAGATCATCAGAGTCTGTACAAGGCATTTCAATAGCAGTTAAACTAGATATCCACAGCCAAAACAGTTTCATTTGCTTTGTTTTCTGAATTATGTGTGAAATGATCGGTACATATTTTATGATTGTGTTTTTTAACCTGTATTTCTATAGCACTTCATACAATACAGATTATTTCAAAGCAGCTTTACAGTGATAAAGAAGAAAACAGTGTTTCAATGACGAAACAAACAGAATTCAGTTCTGCTGTAAAGCAGCTCTAAAAGAGGACAGAAGTAGACAGCCGTTATACTAAAAATGATTCAAGTACAGTGAAGGAGCATTTCTGTCTAATTCAATGTAGACTCTGTTAAATGATAATGTCAGTATAATTAATCATTCATTAAACAGGCTTCTGACACATATCATGTCATAGATATCTGGTGAAATCCTTGAACTACAAATGAACAGACTTTGTGCTGAGCAATAAATCCTTCCTCAAATTAAGATTATTATTATTATTATTTAAAAATTGTTTTAGCAGTATCTGCTTAAAGCTTTTATATCTTATATTATATTTATTGAGTTACACACTCACTTTTAGAAACCCAGCACAGCTGATAAAGCATATAAATACATGTTCAGATGTAGCTGGTGCTCTTTCAAAATGTATCATTTATGTATATAAATAAAAATACATGACCAGCCCAGGCAATTATATTAATCACTTAAATGCATCAAACTAATGTTATTAAAAATCTGGATCATATATTGATCTGGGAAACAGCAGCAGCTTCTCTTCTTTTCTTTTGTATTTACACTTACTCAGGTTTAACTCTGTATTGGCTGAATGCACACAATCCTGGTCCTTGTAAACTTTACATGTGTAAACCCCTTTATCTCCAGCTCTCAGTTTTTTCAGACGGAGGGAGACGTTTCCATCTTTAATCTTCTTCTTTGAGAAATGAGCTCTTTTGTGATAATCCTTGTGCTGATCTTCTGCTCGACTCTTTCCATCTTCATACAGATGAACCAGAGTCTCTGCTCTTCTCCACTCCACCTTCAGACTGTTCTCTAACAAGCTTTTGTTGACCTGACAGGCCAAATCCACTGAACCTCCCAGAGCAATGACTTTACCACTCATACGGATCTCTATAAAGGGACAGAAACATGTTTAATGTGGAAAAACTATTAATACAAAATAAAAAAAACTGTTAGTACAATATTTTAAACACACCACACTTGCATAACAGCTAATTGATCATTCAAAATGTACCATTAATTAATTATATATTTATATAATATTTTAAATATTATTTGGCTTAAAATGCAAAATATAACTTTATTTTCAATGTTCAGTTTTATAGTTTTAAGCATGAGTTAATTCAATAGCATACAATCCAACATATGTTTCAGATTGCTCTTAGAGGAACTGAATGAAAACATTTCCAGCATCACATCAGAAAAAAATACATTACCATACACTGCAAAAAGTGATAACATGCAATGTATGAATGGTCAAAAAGTGTTAACTAAAAGTGCACTAATTTATATATTCAGATTTATAGCACATTCAGTATTACAAATATATTTCGATTTCATATCATTATTTCTTGTTTAGAAATAATTGCAAATGTTCACACACACATTTTAAACATATATGGTAATCAGTTGTTGAAAGAGTTGTTACCTGTTGCAGAACAACCGCTTCTCAATATTATTAACTCCTCGCTATCTTTAGGTCACGTCCCAAAACCATTTAAGCTGGCAGTTATTAAGCCTCTTATTAAGAAACCAAAATTAGATCTTGTGAACTGGCAAATTACAGGCCCATTTCAAATCTTCCGTTTATGTCGAAAATATTAGAAAAAGTAGTGTCTGCTCAATTGTGCTCCTTTTGCAAAAAATGATATCTATGAAGAATTTCAGTCAGGTTTCAGGCCCGCCATAGCACAGAAACTGCACTTGTTAAAATTACAAATGACTTGCTTCTTGCGTCAGACAAAGGCTGCATCTCGTTGCTAGTTTTACTTGATCTTAGTGCTGCGTTACACTATAGATCATGACATACTGATAGATCGATTACAAAACTATACAGGTGTTCAAGGGCAGGCTTTAAGATGGTTTAGATCCTACCTGTCCGATCGCTACCACTTTGTTTATTTAAGCGGGGAGTCATCTCAATTATCACCAGTAAAGTATGGAGTACCACAAGGATCTGTCCTAGGTCCTCTATTATTTTCATTATATATGCTGCCCTTGGTAATATTATTAGAAAATACGGGATTAGTTTCCATTGTTATGCTGATGACACTCAACTATATATCTCAACAAAACCAGATGAAACTTCTAAACTATCTAAGCTAACAGAGTGTGTTAAAAATATAAAAGATTGGATGACCAGTAATTTTCTCCTATTAAATTCAGATAAGACCGAGATATTACTTATTGGACCTAAAAACAGTACACAGAATCTCTTGGATTACAATTTGCAACTAGGCGGATGTACTGTTACTTCCTCTACAGTTACAAATCTGGGTGTTATATTAGACAGCAGCCTATCTTTGAAAATCATATTTCCAATGTTACAAAACAGCATTCTTCCATCTTAGAAACATTGCCAAGCTACGGAACATGTTAAGTGTTTCTGATGCAGAAAAGTTAGTTCATGCATTCATGACCTCTAGACTGGACTATTGTAATGCACTGCTAGGTGGTTGTCCTGCATCTTCAATAAACAAGCTACAGATAGTACAAAATGCTGCGGCTAGAGTCCTTACCAGGTCAAGAAAATATGACCATATCACTCCAATTTTACAGTCTCTGCACTGGCTACCTATTAAGTTTCGTATCAGTTACAAAATATTATTACTTGCCTATAAGGCCCTAAATGATTTAGCTCCTGCGTACCTAACTAATCTTCTATCACGCTACAATCCAACCCGCTCCCTAAGGAACAAAACTCTGGACTCTTGGTAGTACCTAGGATAGCAAAGTCCACAAAAGGAGGGAGACCTTTTTCATATTTGGCTCCTAAACTCTGGAATAGCCTTCCTGATAACGTTCGGGGTTCAGACACACTCTCTCTGTTTAAATCTAGATTAAAGACGCATCTCTTTAGCCAAGCATTCATATAATGCATCTCACAATCTTGTACTGCAAGTCTATCTGAACAAATGCACATTATTATGCTTTAGCTTGGGTTATACTGATAATTTCATCCAGGGTTATTCCTGGATGGAACAACTGCTACGCTAATTGTCTTACTGTTTCTATGTTTCTGCCACGGGATTAACATCCCATAATTACACAAGCTTCAGTCTGGATCCTACCCTTAAACGATAGAGATGACCGAACACCTGAGTAGAGACGATGACAACTCCTCCGAGATGAGCCCCAGAGACAGAGCTCCAGTGAGGACCTCGTCACCTAGACATCCATCGGGGAAAGACCCCTGGAACCAGTGGACCACTTACACTCTGACTTTGCTGCAGTTGGAACAAACTACTGATTTGTCTGGCGGCGGAGGGGAACTGGCCCCCGACTGAGCCTGGTTTCTCCCAAGGTTTTTTCTCCATTCTGTCACCGATGGAGTTTTCGTTCCTGCGCTCGCCTCTGGCTTGCTCAGTTGGGGACACTTCATTTCCAGCACAATCATCGACTTGATTGCACAGATATTATTTAAACTGAACTAAGCTGGACAATGCCATTACTAAATTCAATAATGAAATGCATTCAGCAGATAATTGAATGTTAAATCCTGTCATTTTACATTATTGACACAATTTGCCTATTTTGATATTGTGCAGTGCTTTGTTACAATTTGTATTGTTAAAGGCGCTATATAAATAAAGGTGACTTGACTTGACTTGACTCAGTTGTGAATAACATGAATAATTTGTTGGTATTCACTATCTTGAGTTCTCCTGCCTCAAACATGTAATATTGGTGCATCATCTAAATAATAAAGCTAGTTTAAAACCTGTACTGTACTGTGGTTTGTTTGTATTTGTTTACTTACTCAGAACCAGTTTTGTCTTGGCTGAAAACACACAATCCCTCTTGCTGTAAACGGTGCATGTATATTGTCCTTCATCTTCAGCTCTCAGTTTTTCCAGCCGGAGGGAGAAGTTTCCATCTTTAATGTGCTCAGTAAAGAAATGAGCTCTTTCTTTATAATCCTGGTGTTGTTTTTCTGCTTGAATCTCATCATCTTCATACAGATGAACTAAAGTGTCTGACTGTTTTGTTGTTCTTCTCCACTCCACCTTCATATCTTCAGTTAGTAAGTGTGGAGGAACATGACAGGGCAAATCCACTGAATCTCCCAGAAAGACAAACGGGGTCGAAGAATGTTGCACAATCAAACCTGAAAAGGAAAAGACATTTCATCTCTAATGTGAGGTAAACGTTGAGGCAAAATAATCCCACTATCACCCTCTGTCTCTAGACTGTTTTAATCTCAATACATAGAGGTGCAAATGGAGCCAATTGTTTTTTGTGACCAGATTATTGGGACATGATCAGAAACACTAATGCTTTCTTCACACAGACAGTGGTTAAATCACTGGAGGTCCAAGAGTCTCTGTGCTGTTGGTTGTTGGTAGTTTTTCTAACTCTGTTGTAGTATAGAATTGTATCACATGCTGGATCACTATCCACACTCCCATTGGTATTCAACACATTTTGTTTCTGCTAATGAATCATTTTTACCCTGGCATAAAACATATTACTAGTTCAAAAGAGCCACTCAAACTCGCCTTACTAATTCAGAAGACACTAGTAATGGTGATTCAGGTGGTTTCTGTGGAGATATTGGACACAGAGTGATTCAAGGACAACTATAACTGATCTATCTGTACCTGGAGAGAACTATGTGTTGGCGTTCCCATTCATCTGTATAAAAGTCATGATTAGAAATCAGCACTCTTTGCTCACAGAAGCTCAGTCATGCTGTAAATGTGCTGCAACTAATGAGTTAATGACGACTTATAAAAATGACACTGGTTGATGCCATTATAATCACAAAAACACTCAAACACTTCACAAATATATTCAAACAAAGAAAATAGTCTCGCAATGGTTTTCCCCTTTATTGTACACAAAACTGATTTAGGAAAATCATCAGCAGACGTTTGATTTACCAGCCTTACACACTCAATAAACACTCATTATTGCAGTGATGGTTATTATTATCATTAGATTAAAATGTATTGTCCACTGAATCACAGCAAATCAGAATATGTTCCTGTTGTATTTGTACCTTTGGTAGATCTGCAGTAGATCAGACAGCAGAGCAGAAGAGCAGATCCAAACGCAGAAACACAGAGAATCAGCACCATCATGTGTGAAGCAGAGAAACCTGAGAAACACAGACAGTTATTGGACAATGCTATCATTGAGCAAACTTCCTTGCATATATTGCAAACATTTGTCCCCAAAATATGAAGAAGTAGGAACACACACACGTACTTAAATAAAAGGGATATTCCAGAGCTTTCTACTGTTTTATAACTTATGAGAGTTAATTATAATTAGTTAGTATATTGAATTAATATACTAGTATTGATTCAAATAAATGTTATAATTCATTTATTCAAATAAATGTGATTTTACCGCACTATTTTACCTCTGTGTATGATTTGAAGCGGCATAATGCTAGAGATATGACTGATGAAAATAATCGTCATTATTAGCCTTTCAGTTCAATATTGCGCTGCAAACATCATTAACAGCTTTAAGTTGTCAACGCTAGCAAATGGCCATAATATAAGCTGTATAAGGCACAGCTAACTGCATTAATCAATTTTACGATTTTTGCACCAGGTGTGTTTTTTCTTCGCGTCATGCATTAAACTCATTTAATCCACAGCTAGCCGTGCATTATCCCTTACTTACGCCTTTGATAGATGATTACATCCAAAGCCATTTACATTGACTGCAAGGTATATATAATCATAATATCACCCATGACCTCGGCCAGGTCTTATACTGAGGGAGAAAAACATCCGGTGGGCTGCTTGTGTGATTTAAGAATATCCTTTTAAACACTGGTAGTGTTTTTACTATTTTTGGTTTATTTTTACTCACAAAGCAATCACAGGAAAACATACAAGTGTGATGTAAATTTAATACATCATTACATGCATTGATTATTTCTCACAATCACCACTAAAATCAACTGAATAAGACAGATAGAGAAATACAGAAATATACTGAAATATATTCCAAAGCTTAAAAAAATAATTACTATCAAACAATTAGATCAACCGCAGCTCATTGCAGCTGAACACTTTTTTAAGTTTTTAAAGATGCTTACAGGTTTTATATATTTTGGGCTACAATCACTAGGACTCACTTTTCAATACTTGGGTCACTTTTCCAGCAGTCTATACTGGCTAAACTGTGGATCATTTGACATTGCTTTAGCACAAAATACATCCAATAACCGCATCTTTCAAATCATTATTTTCTCACTCAGACACAAACACCACCAAAACCCAATGTGACTACAGCAGTGTTAAACTAAAGTTCAAAACCTAACACAAGACAGCAATCTGCTACATTACATGTTGTGAGAGATAGATGTGAAGGCGCAATGAGGATCTCTAGAGGCTGAAACACAACACAAAACTGCCATGTGTATTATATTCTTGTTTTTTGAAGACATTTTACAAAATAAAAAACTATATAATGCTGCCTGTTGCTAGTGTTTGTTAGGTCTGTGTTTTATAAGTGATGAACTGTGTTTGTTGTGTGAGAACCTTTGCTAGTGCTTTGGAAGAATGGTTTCATTTGAGACCTGAATTAAGTGTATTTTTGGAGATCTAAACTCTCTGTAGCACAGGCCATAACCTCCAGCAGTTACTTATCCTGGACCACAAAATCAGTCAATTTTTTATACATGAATAGATACGTTTTCCATTAGGACAATATTTGGATACAACTGTTTGTAAATCTGGAATCTGAGGGTGCAAAAAAATCTAAATATTGAGAAAATCATCTTTAAAGTTGTCCAAATTAAGTTCTTCGCAATGCATGTTACTAATCAAAAATTTAGTTTTGATATATTTACGGTAGGAAATTTACAAAATATCTTCATGGAACATGATCTTTACTTAATATTCAAATGATTTTAGCATAAAAGAAAAGTCGATCATTTTGAACCATACAATGTATTTTTGGCTATTGCTACGAACAGGGCTTGACATTAATGTTTTTGCTCACCGGGCCACTGTGGCTAATAGTTTTCCAAAATGACAAGCCATTCAGCATTTTCTCTGGCCACAATTTTGTTGTTTCAAAATTATGTTTTATATGACTTAATACTGCATAGAAAATGTATTTAAATTGATTTCCAGGTCATTTTTGACCTATTTAATGGGCATTTTCCTGACCCTATTAAATGCATGCATCATCATTCATATCAAATTCTTACATTTTATTAATAATTTCACTCAATATAAAAATATAATAGAGGGCTGTGTTACCAATCATATGAAATCAGTATCTACAAACTCGATCTTTCCGCTGCAGAAGAAACAGAAGTGATTGGAACGCATTCGGATGCATTTACAGACAGTTCAATGTAGTTGAAATATAGCAAGAATGCATTAACACTGCATGCAAAATTATAACAGTATAATTAATGTTGTGGGCTTGGTGTTTAAAAATAATATATATATATAATTTTATATTTTTATATACAAATATGGTATAATGTAATGATAGGCTACTATGAAAGTAAACCGCCAGTAGTATCTTAATTAATGAGTCATTGAAGCATGCCTTCAAACAATTCGTTTAGACGGCTGATTTATTCAAGAATGTCTTTATGATTGGACCAGTGAATCATTGACTCAAATTATTCAAAATTCAACTATCATCGTTAACCAAATGAAGCAAAAACAGTCAATGTTTACAATATAAAATTAAAGTGACATTTTAATTTTCACTCAATGAGGTATTAATTGCATACTGTTTTATAATGTACTACAATACTGAGGTGCAGATAATTGCCACTATTTGCAATAAATAATTATAATTATAAGTAGTAGTAATATAATAAGTAGTGTAACTAGCAGAAAATCATGCTATTTTAACAGTGTAAATACAATCTATAGCTATTTACGTAAATAGCTATATATAGCGTAGTGCAAATAGCCACTGCCAAATTCTCTTCTTTCACTCGACCCTTCACAAAATGAACTTGTCCCAGACCAGCTTTAATGTTGAGCTCGGTTACTGCCAAGATCAAAGTTGGTGAAGAAAACTGTATGAACAATTTTTAAAAAGTACTGAGAAATAAATCATACAGTTTGAATAAAATAAATAACAAAATAATAATAATTACTGGATAAAAATCATTGCTGAGTATCCCACGAGAAAACAAATCATGAGCTTATTTAATATAATTGAAAAATTGTATGTAACAAAAACCTAAACTATATAATTATGAAAGAAAATTAATGTTTGTAATGTTATTTGGCAAGCCAAACTTGTCCTTTTTATAATTCCATGCAAATATCATAAAAAAAGAAATGAAATGAAACTAAACGAAATGAGGGATTAGCTAAAACTAATATGTGGGTCTCTTGTGAAAATCTCTGTCCTAAACTGTGTGCTGCTATTAGCTGTGTTCTGCTGCTGGTAAAGTTATATGATCTCAGAGGAACTGTTTCTTTACAGTAATTGATTTACATATTTAATGCTATTTTTTGTTTTGTTTTTTTACAAAATTGGCAGTTGGAAGAATTCAAAATCACTTTCCTGAAAAATGTGTAATCTTAATAAACTTAAAATGCAATTGGACGTAAATGAATTACTATTGTTTTTTTATGACTCACCCAGTTGCTCCAGTACTACAGTCGTATTGGCTGAAAGTACTCCAGCAAACACGTGACACATGTAAACTCCTTTATCCTCTGTTCTGACACTCTTCAGTCTGACAGAGAAGTTTAATTTGGGGATTTCAGCAGTGAAGAACTCAACTCTGTCTCTGTATCGCTCATCTGTTGCCTCTGGTGAAGCGTTATGGTCTTGGTAGAGCAGAACCAGAATATCTTCATCTTCATCTGTTTTCATCCATGAAACAACCAGGTCTTCAAGTGAAGTGTGAGAGTCTATAGAGCAGTTCAGAGTGACGTCTTCACCCACAGATGCTGATATGGAGCGACTCGATCCTGAGACTGTCAAACGATCTGAAAGAACAAACAGTGTAAATATCACAGCTGGAAATATTTGGTTAGCTTATACAATTTATATGGAAATATGCAGTAATATTCTGTAAAATGAAAGTAAAAATTTAGCATGGGACTCATATGGTCAATACTCACCAACATCTTTTATTTGAACCACAACCTCATCAGACTCTTGCTGACTGTGAACTGTGCACGTGTATCGTCCCTCATCTTCAGCTCTCAGATCGTCCAATCGGAGGGAGAAGTTTCCATGTTGAATCTCTTCAGTAAAGAAATGAGCTCTATCCTGATAATCATGCTGCTGGGCTTCTGGTCGACTCTCACCGTCCTGATACAGATGAACGAAAGTCTCTGAGTCTGTTCTCTTCCACTCCACCTCCAGATCCTCCATTGGTAAAGCTTTATCAACAGAACAGGGCAAAACCACTGAAGATCCCAGAGGAGCAACCAGAGGACCAGAGGGACCACGCACAGTCAACCCTGAAAACAATGTTTTCCCCATAGAAAGGGAAAGAGAAAAGTGAAATAAAGCTTTTGTTGTCAAAAAACAATAATGACATTTTTAGCTGTTGAAATTTGCATCCCTATGTTATCTATTGTATTTAAAAATTATGCAATTTAGTTTTGAGTAATTCACTGATGTAAATCAAATAGGTAAATCCTATTTGTCCAAGGTCCACTCACTTTAATATTTCTGGACTCAACACTCATTTGTGTGTTTGTGTGTGTTACTGTGCGAGAGAGAGAGAGAGAGGGAGAGAGAGTAATGGCCATTATATATTTGGCATGATGAATATCTGTCGGTGACTCACATTCCTGCAGTGTGATATGTGTTATGAATGGAAATTACATCGGCGACAACTTACAGACAATGAGGGAGCAAGATACAAGTCAATTCAAGTCACCTTTGTTTATATAGCGCTTTAAACAATACAAATTGTGTCAAAGCAACTGCACAATATTAAAATAAGAAAATAGTGCATCAATAATGTAAAATGGCAAAATTTAACATTCAATTTTCATTTGAAGGAATTTCATTTTTAAATTATTGATTGCATCGTCCAGCTCAGTTTAGTTTAAACAGTATCTGTGCAAATCACATACAAGGCCAAGGAAAATTCAGTGGGAGGAGTCAAAGACCTGCTATTAATGAGAGAGCAAGATACAGAGCAAGAGAAAGCACAGGAGCAGTAGTCACAGACCTACAGCCAATAAGAGAGCAAAATACAGGGCAAGGGAAAGTTAAGTGGGAAGAGTCACAGACCAATGGCCAATAAGAGAGCAAAATACAGGGCAAGGGAAAGTTAAGTGGGAAGAGTCACAGACCTATGGCCAATGAGAGAGCAAGATACAGGGCAAGGGAAAGTTAAGTGGGAGGAGTCACAGACCTACGACCAATGAGAGAGCAAGATACAGGGCAAGGGAAAGTTCAGTGGGAGGAGTCACAGACCTACGGCAAGTGAGAGAGCAGATACAGGGCAAGGGAAAGTTCAGTGGGAGGAGTGACAGACCTATGGCAAGTGAGAGAGCAGATACAGGGCAAGGGAAAGTTCAGTGGGAGGAGTCACAGCCCTATGGCAAGTGAGAGAGCAGATACAGGGCAAGGGAAAGTTCAGTGGGAGGTGTGACAGCCCTATGGCAAGTGAGAGAGCAGATACAGGGCAAGGGAAAGTTCAGTGGGAGGAGTCACAGCCCTATGGCAAGTGAGAGAGCAGATACAGGGCAAGGGAAAGCACAGGGGGAGGAGTCACAGACCTACGGCCAATGAGAGAGCAAGATACAGGGCAAAAGAAAGTTCAGTGGGAGGTCACAGACCTATGGCAAGTGAGAAAGCAGATACAGGGCAAGGGAAAGTTCAGTGGGAGGAGTCACAGACCTATGGCAAGTGAGAGAGCAGATACAGGGCAAGGGAAAGTTCAGTGGGAGGAGTCACAGACCTATGGCAAGTGAGAGAGCAGATACAGGGCAAGGGAAAGTTCAATGGGAGGAGTCACAGACCTATGGCAAGTGAGATAGCAGATACAGGGCAAGGGAAAGCACAGGGGGATGAGTCACAGACCTATGGCAAGTGAGAGAGCAGATACAGGGCAAGGGAACGTTCAGTGGGAGGAGTCACAGCCCTATGGCAAGTGAGAGAGCAGATACAGGGCAAGGGAAAGCTCACAGCCCTTTAATGGATTAATTCAGTGGTTCTCAATTCCTGTCCTTGCGCCTCACAGCTCAACACCCCCACCCCCCAAACGCCCCACTCTGCACATTTTGTATGCTTCTCTTATCACTTCAGGCATTTGTTCTATTTGAGCGTATGTGCCCTGTGAAGTGGACATCACAGGATATTCCGCCAAGATTCCAGTTCGAAGCGAACATATATTCCATTCAAAGTGCATTGAAGTGTGCGAGATGTGAATTTAAATTGTATATATTTACAGAGGTATATTATGTCACACTAGTCCATGTGTGAAGACGTTGCACAGTGCAAATCCACGAATGATCCGAAGTGGAGTAAACTTCAACGGATTTCCCTTGCTCAGGGAGTAGAGAGTAGGGAGCAATGAACACTGTGTAGGGACAAAGTCAATCGGAACACAGTTCATGCACGGAGCTCACTTCTAACGAACTGATTAGGAGATATAAAAACAGGTAGTAAATGCTGGGTCAAGTCAGGTAACCAGGAAATATGACCTGATAAAAATGTCAAAGTACGACACATACTGACACACCTCAACATGACAATAGCTGACATGAATGTTACCAAACCAAAGTTAATCAAATCTCAACATCTTGTATTTGAGCTTGTTTTATTGTCTAGATTCCAGCTCTGCTCTTTCCTAACCTTCTGCTTCAGAGGTGCATCATGGGAAGCACTGATTTTCCTTTACTCTCTGCTCCAGCTCATCCACATAAATATTCTTCATTCAAATGTTATTTGCAAAAGGAAATAGATATCTGTGCCTTTTCATTTTGTTAATTGTGTGCCCTTTTTAGATTAAAGAGAACAAAATAAAGAACAAAACATCAGATATTATTGGAAACACAACCACAAATATAAACATAAGCAGGTCCTTGTTCAGTTATGATAAATTCTCTTTGGCTCCTCAAAGTAAAACTGAAGTTTTATAAAAGGTCATTCTAGTGCATCCGGACATGCTGAAACCTGTTTTATTTTACAGAGAAACTGCAACTGATCCAGACAAACTGGTTCTGATTAAGTTGGAAAAACATCACTATAAAAAAATGAAAAGCATCTCTAAAAGAAGTGCTGGGCAAATTAACTCAGATGAATTTCAAACGAAATACACGCCAGCATCCCCTTCAGTTAAAATCATAATTCAGTTAAATAAAATATTTAAATATATGGAAGACTACACTGTGTAAAAATAATAAAATAATAAAATTACCAGCATTATCAGTTTCACTTATTTCCAGACTATAAAAATGGCAAGGAGCACAAATCACCAAAATCTGCCTTACAATTAGAAACACATATATTACATTAGAAAAATAAATCTGAATAAAAGCTGTAGGTAAAAATATCATCATCATCACCATCATTGTCATCATCATCTCAAGTTAATCAACCTAGAAAAATGTTGAAAGCTTAAGACATCAAGCAAAATCATGCTGAACATGACGAGTAAAGCAGTAGATATTCATCTAAATGTGCTCTTAGTTTGTATTAATTATAACACATGCACTGGTTTCACACACTACTGAAGGAGGACACATGATGATTATCTTTTCTTCACTATAGATACAAATAATTACATTTTGATGAAATATTCTGTAAAGTGATCCATATGTAGGCACAAACTCATTTCAAGTGTTTAAGCAGAAGCCTCTAAAAATGTGTCCAAATCTTTAACAGAGACTGTAGTTTTACAGAGATTTAAACAGGGCATAATCAACAATGTGCCTTGCCTTCAGAATTAACTTGAAGAGAGAAAAACAATGTACATACCGTCTGATATAACTGGAATTACAGTCATTATAACGAACACAAGCAGCTCCATGTTCAGTTACGATCATCTCTCTGCATCGTCAAAGTGAAAGAGAACTGGTGCAATGAAGGCAGTACGATTAAACCTGTAGTGCTTTCTTCATGTGACTGAACAGAAACACTTTTTAGTCAGCTGATCATCCAGATAAACCGATTCTGATTAAATGGAAAAACATCATGAAAAAGGTGTGTGTAAAGGAGTTTAATCTGAAACTTTAGAGTCAAGAAATTAGCAGAAATTTGACCCTAAATCAAAAATGTGTTAGTTTAATGAAATAATGTCACATTATTCTGCTGACATTGTAATGTGCTGCATGTAATTTTTTGACTCAATACGACTGAATCCAGATCTGAATAAAGAGAAGCTGGAGATAATAAAAGACCAGCAAACCACTGAGCAGTTTTGACATGGTCATTAACATATTCAAACCTTAGTTTTAAAGTGTGGAGTCCGCATCTGAAGAAGTGAGGAGGACTGGAGGAAAAAACAAACAGTCGGTTCTGAGATTCACAAAGAAATAAAATCAGCCGTGTAAGAGCAAAACCACTGACAGCGGGGCAAGTTGTCACGCATGATGTTATGATAATGGTACCTTTAAGTAAGTACTAGTTCTTGTTTTGTTGACACTTTAAGAGTGTGTAGGTTATGAAGAGAACAAGTTGCTGTATGCTGTTCTGGGGTGCGTTTCCTAAAAATAACTATGGTCGCAAGTTGCCAATAAAGTTCAATGGAACTAATGACCATAGTTAACTAGCGATGCTTTTGGGAAACGCACCCCTGTTCAGCTATGAAAAGAGACTGAAAGAGTAAAGTTTTCTCGGTTCTGTTAAGCCTCCATTTATTACATATTTTGTGACGAGGATAAACAACACACGTCTGGTAACAAGTCACATGGATTAGCATAAGTGAGAAAGCCCTGCATAGATGGATTATATTTACAAAATGCAAATGTTCTGAACTATTGGGGAATTAGTTGAAGAAAATTATGACTGGCTGGAGTATAGGAAGCGTCTGGAGCATGTTTTTACCTCGAATGAGATCACCGACAGTCACATAAAATGCTTAATAATAATATTAATGACAATGAATCTTGTTAAGTGTGTGCAGAGCAAAGGCATATACGCTCATGAGGACCTTGAAAACACAGCAGAAGCCGGAAGAGTTGGCATACAAAGATTTAATCGACCACAGGCCTCAGCCTTCAGTGATTGAGCAGCGTTTTAGGTTCCGAAGCCGTTTTCCGTAAGTCAGGAGAATCTATTTCAAAGTGTGTCTATTTTCAAGCTTTCTGAATATTGCAAGTTTGGGGATGTACTGGAGGACATGCTGCACAATCGCCTCGTATGAGCTTTCATTCACCAAAGTAATAGAAATCACACAGGGCGTGGAGTCAGCAGCACAACATGTAAAAGACATTGCAGATATGTAGAGTGATGTGTTTCATGTGACTAAGGCTGTTAAAGTGCAATGTTACAGATGTGTTTCAGCTAATTATGCAAATGCTTGTAAATTCAAAGAGACCGTGTGCCATAATTGTGGCAAGATGAAACATTTGGCAAAGAAATGCAGAGGTATTTCTCAACTCAAAGGATGGGGGAAACCTCACTCAAAGACACAGCACATAATGGAGACTTGTTCCTATTCAATGTTTTATGGAAGGTTCAGACACTCTGTATGCAACAGTTCAAGTTAATGGGTTAAACTTAAGATGGTGATAGACACGGGAGCTTCAGCACTGATCATCAGTGAGGAGACTTATGGGACGTTATGGACTAATGATCAAACACAGGCATTGTGTCAATCTTCAGTTAAACTGAGAACATATGTGGGAGAGATTATTCTGGAGGTAAGTGAACACTGCCTGAGCCAGCTAGGATGGGATTGGCTCAGTAAAATTATATTCTCATTTCTATTTGATCTATTTGTTGACTTGACCCTCTAACACTTGCACTCTATTCATTTTCTAACTGCTTGTTTTCTTGTGTGTGTGTGTGTGTGTGTATGTATATATATATACAGTATCTGACAAAAGGGAGTACACCCCTCACATTTTTGTAAATATTTTATTATATATTTTCATGTGACAACGCTGAAGAAATGACACTTTGCTACAATGTAAAGTAGTGAGTGTACAGATTGTATAACAGTGTCAATTTGCTGTCCCCTCAAAATAACTCAACACACAGCCATTAATGTCTAAACCGCTGGCCACAAAAGTGAGTATACCCCTAAGTGAAAATGTCCAAATTGGGCCCAATTAGCCATTTTCTCACCCCGGTGTCATGTGACTCATTAGTGTTACGAGGTCTCAGGAGTGAATAAATTTGGTGTTATCACTCTCACTCTCTCATACTGGTCACTGGAAGTTCAACATGGCACCTGATAGCAAAGAACTCTCTGAGGATCTGGAAAAAATAATCGTTGCTCTAAATAAAGATGGTGTAGGCTACAAGAAAATAGCCAATACCCTGAAACTGAGCTGCGGTGCAGTGGCCAAGACCATACAGCAGTTTAACAGGACAGGTTCCACTCAGAACAGGCCTCGCCATGGTCGACCGAAGAAGTTGAGTGCACGTGCTCAGCGTCATATCCAGAGGTTGTGTTTGGAAAATAGACGTATGAGTGCTGCAGAGGTTGAAGGGGTGGGGGGTAAGCCTGTCAGTGCTCAGACCATACGCCGCAAACTGCATCAAATTGGTCTGCATGGCTGTCATCCCAGAAGGAAGCCTCTTCTAAAGATGATGCACAAGAAAGCCCACAAACAGTTTGCTGACGACAAGCAGACTAAGGACGTGGATTACTGGAACCATGTCCTGTGGTCTGAGGAGACCAAGATAAACGTATTTGGTTCAGATGGTGTCAAGCGTGTGTGGCAGCAACAAGGTAAGGAGTACAAAGAAAAGTGTGTCTTTCCTACAGTCAAGCATGGTGGTGGGAGTGTCATGGTCTGGGGCTACATGAGTGCTGCCGGCACTAGGGAGCTACAGTTCATTGAGGGAACCATGAATTCCAACATTTACTGTGACATACTGAAGCAGAGACTGGGCCGCAGGTGTGTTCAAAGGTAAAATTCGCAGTCAACAAAACAAAGAAAAGTCATGTGCTGCTGCTTGTGTTCTGCGGTTACCGTGGAAACCACTATATTCACTATATTCTGCTGTTCTGAAAGCGAAACATTATATTTTTAAATGTGAACCGGACCCAGGTGGATCGACAAGAAGCTATGTTTTATAAAAATCTAAACAAATAATACATATGATTCTATTTAATATTATTATTTATTTATAATAACTGTTTAACTTAAAATAATAATTTATACTTTTTGTGACTCATCCCTTTTCTTAAAAAGTTTTTTTAAAGGCTGAAATGTAAACTGCAGGTCTAACATTTAATTTTACAAATCCTGCAGATACCCAGTTATATTATGGTACCATTTGGAATTTATTTATTTTTGAATAAGCCCTTTTTAAATGTCCTAAGTTGTTTTGCCACTAATAAAAAAAAATAGGACCCCGTACAATAAACAGATAATGAAATTTAGATGTTTACATTGGCTTGTTGTGGTAATATTGCTGCCATTTGACCACAAAGTTCATTTTCTGAACTAGCACACATTTTATAGTTTATACAATCTTTAAAAACACATTATATTAATTATACTTTAATTTCCTTCAATAAAAATTAAAATGATTAAGACTGTAAAAGGTGTGTGGACATGGATTAGTAATCTGGCCCCTTGGTATAAAGGAGAAAAAATGCTGACCCTCGTCAGTCGTTACTATCAAAGCTGCCCATCCCAGCCATAACCTGTCAGTGTAACTCCTGTATAAGATAGAGGTGTTTCCAATAAAGAGTACACTATATTTTAAAACCTTGATTGTGCACATGTGTGTGTGTGGGGGGAGGGGGAGGGTGGGGGCTTTGAATTCTAAATCCGGGCCTGACTACTTTACATTGTAGCAAAGTGTAATTTCTTCAGTGTTGTCACAGGAAAAGGTGTAATAAAATATTTACAAATATGTGAGGGGTGTACTCACTTCTGTGAGATACTGTACATGTATCAGTTGTGTGCAGGTAACAGGTGTCACATGACACTTATGCATGTGTGAGAGAGCATGGCAGACTATGTGAGTGAGAGACTGCATGTGTGAGTGTTTTAGCTTTACTTGTTGACACTATTGACAATTTCATTTTGCCTTAACATCTTCAAGTGAGTGGTGGGGCAAAGCCGAAAGTCCAGCACTCTCTTCACTGCTGATGCTGCGACTATTCTTGTTTGTATGTGTTCCTTCACTGCACTTCCACATTTCTTTTTTTCTCCCTTAATAACAAATTTGTCCACTCTGGTTATTAATTTTAGCGAACTAATGGCTGCTATTTGACTATTTGAACTGAATTCTGCCAAACGTGCGTGCATTTAGTGTATCAGTAATTGTTTAAATAAATTATTTAGCATAGTATTTTTCAATGGTAATTCACGTTAAATATAGTTAACTAATGGTAATAAATAGAACTTTATTGTAAAGTGTTTCTAATCATGAGATAACAGTCAAATATTAGTAGGCTATAAATTGGTTTATTGTCTAGAGTGAGAATGGCTTCTGTTAGCCTGGTCTCAGGTTTATATGTAGGTATTAATACAAAACGTTTACAAGCACAAATCGTACATCTGTGTACATTTTTATTGATGCTACAACGTACCATTTAGACGTATTTCAACGTATAAAACTTACAAATATATATGTATTTTTAGCTAAAAAACATACAAATATTTAAGTATATTTTATATCATTAAGATATTCGTTATCAATGCATTTTTATCCTTTTATCAATAAGCGATTTAGATTTTTAGACCCCTTAACCTACCCCCAAACCTAAACCTACCCATTCTACAGCGAATATGCATTTTTATAATTTTGTTAATAAGCAATTTATATTTTAGACACACAGACCTAATCCTACCCATTTTATAGTGAATATAAAAGGATAAAAATGTAATTGACCAAAATATGCAGGAAAATAACCCTTTTAGTAACAATATAGCATTAGAAAAAATGTTATAGTCGCTTATCCCCCTCCTATATATATATACCTTAACATAGCTATTTATGTAGTGTTACAGTAAGTTATAAGAAAAACATGACAGACAGATAAATGCAATTACAATCATTTATTTATAGCAAAGCTGTCAAAAGTACTACCAAAAGTAATCCAAATGACGATGTGTTGCAGCCGCAGTCCTCTCTGGCGGAATACAGTAGGTTTGTGCGAGGTGCAGAGCAGAAAAATGTTGTTAATCACAGAAAATATTATCCAGATTATTTTCCTGATCCTCTCGCTCTCAGTGAACTCGCGAAGGCGCGTGTGCTTGCTTCATTCAAACACAACTCGACAGAAACACGGCATGTCGCAATCTGTGACGAACGCAGGCGAGAGCCAATGAGTGTTCGATTATCCTGCCGTAAAACCTGTCGTTTGAAGCAGCAACATTTGAATTCGTAGCGAGCGCAGTCAGTCAGTCAGCGCGGGCTTTGCTGTTTACGGTCGCTGATAACTTGCTGCTCGGGATGGAGATCGCCGAATGAAGGCTTGGATTTGGGTCTGTTCCTCACATCAAACAATACAAATTTTGATGTAAATAAAATTGTTCAATCAACAATACAATTGTTTGATGTCGTAATTATGTTGCGGTTTTGCTTTTTTTTTATAGTTCTGTTGTCAGTCACAGCATGTCGGAGAAAGCACTTTCCCCTTCATGGGAACTCGAACTGCGTCCCCTAGGGGTCGCTACGGGGAACGCCCTCAGCGTGACTCGGTCTGAAGATACATATGAAAAAACACCACCTGTTGGCCGGCGACAGCCCATGACGTCACTACCGGCGTGCCACAATATAAGTGCCGCCGGGCGAAAACATCATCAGCTTTTTCGTCTTCACTGACTGGTTTGTTTGAAGCGTGCAGAGTGAATCTGGTAAGAGTACAGTTTTCTAACTCTACTATGGCGAGCACTAGCAAGGCGTTTAGGAAGTGTGTGGATCCGTGTCCTCGTTATTTGACACCCGATGACACACACGACTGTTGCGTCTTTTGTTTGGGCATGGAGCACGCACGCGATGTCCTTGAGGGGCGGTTTGCGTGCATTGTGAGCGGCTCTATGAGGAAGCTCAGCTCTCGCCTGTCCCTCTTTCGAGGAAAGTGGGGCAGCCGCCTGCTTCCGCGATTCAAGACCCACCGCTTGCCGAGGCACGGAGGCGAATGAAATCGTGGGGTTCGCAGCTGGATGTGGCCGATAAGTTGAAAGGGACCGCCCCTTTTCGCGTGTCGGCCGAGAACGAGAGTGAGCTGCTGGATTGTGATGATGCGATCTTTCTGACATAATCAGATTCAGCGGCTAGTGCTCTTCTCGCTGCATATGAACGAGTTTTGGGGGTTGTAGATTAAAAATTTTAATCACCCCCAGCTCGAGTGAGCCTTCCTTTCTTCTTAAAATCTCGATGTGGAGATTGAGAAGGAGTGAAAATACTATTTTTTCTCAGTATGTCATAGGTTCAGCATACTAGTTATGCTGACATTGTGTGAAAATTCTCATTCTGAGGAATGAGTTCTCCGCCTCCAGAGCTCGTCTCATTCTGAGGAATGAGTTCTGCAGTCAGGTGGACTTATGATGACTTCAGGCAGGTTCCTCGAACTGCGGAGGTCTGGACGTGAGTGAGGTTTCTCATCCTCCTGGAGCAGTCATTCTGGTCACCACTGCAAGGGTAGAGCTAGCATCTGCCCCCTCACGATAAGAGGGTTACCTATGAGAGCATGCCGCTCCCTTCTGAGCGTTGAGTGTCTTTCTCATTCTGAGGAATGAGTTCTCCACCTCCAGAGCTCTTATAGGTAGAGCTAGCATTGCTCCCGCAGAGGGTCACCTTTGAGCATGCCGCCCGCGGAGCTCTGAGTTCCCACTCATTCTGAGGAATGAGTTCTCCGCCCTCAGAGCTCTGTGATAGGTCGCCTCTTGCTGGTCGAGCTAGCATTGCTCCCCCTCACTATAGAGGGTTATCTATGAGCATGCCGCCTCCCTGCTGAGCGTCCTGAGTTCCTTCTCATTCTGAGGAATGAGTTCTCCGCCTCCAGAGCTCTAGGTAGAGTAGCATTACCTCTCATTCTGATAGAGATGAGTTCCGCCCTTCTGAGCTGCTGAGTTCCTTCTCATTCTGAGGAATGAGTTCTCAGAGCTCTTCTAGGTATAGAACTGCCTTACTGATGGTCTGGCCTTACTGATGGTCTGGACGTGAGTCCCCTCGGAGGTTTCTGCGGATCCTCCTAGATCTTCAGTCATTCTGGTCACCACTGCAAGGGTAGAGCCAGCATTACTCCCCTCACGATAAGAGGGTTACCTATGAGTATGCCGCTCCCTTCTGAGCGGCGGAGTGTCTTTCATTCTGAGGAATGAGTTCTCCACCTCCAGAGCTCGTTATAGGTAGAGCTAGCATTGCTCCCCTCGTTAGAGGGTCACCTTTGAGCATGCCGCTCCCTGCGGAGCTGCCTGAGTTCCCACTCATTCTGAGGAATGAGTTCTCCGCTCCTCAGAGCTCTGTGATAGGTCGCTCTCCTTGCTGGTCGAGCTAGCATTGCTCCCCTCACTATAGAGGGTTATCTATGAGCATGCCGCCTCCCTGCTGAGCTGCCTGAGTTCCTTCTCATTCTGAGGAATGAGTTCTCCGCCTCCCAGAGCTCGTTATAGGTAGAGCCAGCATTACTCCCCTCATTAGAGGGTCATCTTTGAGCATGCCGCTCCCTGCGGAGCGTCTGAGTTTCCCTCTCATTCTGAGGAATGAGTTCTCCGCTCCTCCGAGCTCTGTGATCTCTGTGATAGGTCGCCGCCTTGTTGGTCGAGCCAGCATTGCTCCCCTCAACCAGAGGGTCATCTATGAGCTTGCCGCTCCCTTCTGAGCGTCTGAGTTCCCTCTCACTCCGAGGAATGAGTAGTTCTCCGCTCCAGGGCATAGAACGTTCTTCTAATAAGTGCACACGCGAGACTTTGGGCACTTTCTAAAATCCACTCAGTGGTAAGTCCGCACATCAAAGATTCTGCGTTCTTTCTAAAATCCCGAAAGGGTAGGGTTACGCGCACAGCTTCGTGCCCTTTTTTGAGTTGGTTAAAGCCCCGGCTTGTGCCTTGGGCCCCGCTCCCCTGTCCCATATATGTTGGGTCCAAAAAAGGGAAAAGAAAGGGGTGTACGCTACCAAGAGGTCTGTTGAGACAGTTCCCTCGGTAAGCTTGAGAGCAAGTGGTAACCCCTGAGTGATCGGCCAGGACCTAGTGAGCCAGGTGCCTGGCCATATCCCCTTAAAGGAATCTTTTCTGATTCCAAGACTTTGAGCTCTACCCTAGGCCCGGTAATCCCGGCACCTAGAACAGGTAAGTACTAGGGTATGCAGCTCGGGCCTTTGGCCGAAGGGGATAATATCACTGACAGCCATCAGCCGTCCCAGGGGCAACTCCCTTAGCCGGGTAGAGCTGGCTTGGTGCTCGCCTTTTTTGAGAAATTGGCTTGCATTCCCCTCAGCATGGTGAAGTGGGTATAACGTTCCCCGTAGCGACCCCTAGGGGACGCAGTTCGAGTTCCCATGAAGGGGAACGTCTCAGGTTACGTATGTAACCATGGTTCCCCGAGTGGGGAACGAGACACTGCGTCCCCTAGGCTTCGAGCCATGCTTCGGACGCAAGCTTCAGACGAAGAAGCTGATGATGTTTTCGCCCGGCGGCACTTATATTGTGGCACGCCGGTAGTGACGTCATGGGCTGTCGCCGGCCAACAGGTGGTGTTTTTTCATATGTATCTTCAGACCGAGTCACGCTGAGGGCGTTCCCCGTAGCGACCCCTAGGGGACGCAGTGTCTCGTTCCCCACTCGGGGAACCATGGTTACATACGTAACCTGAGACGTTTTGTGGCCCATGGCAAACATTACAAGTAAAGAGTAAAGGATTTCAAATGTTATTTATTTTAAGGTTTAAAGTGAAGTCGTGTATAACATTATTTAAGTTATGTAACATACTGACAATAAATGTATAACCTGAATGCACTGTAAGTCGCTTTGGATAAAAGCATCTGCTAAATGCATAAATGTAACGTTAAATATAATTTAGGTCTTTTAATGGAAACGAGCTGGCAGCAGAAATCACACAACAAAACTGTTATAATTTCATATTAAGTAAACGAGTAAACACTTTAATGATGCAATTGGAAACAAGATAATTGATATGACAACTAATAATACAATTAATGCTGCTATTTCAATATTCATAAGGATTCAGTTTTAGATGTCGATACGTCAGATTTGTACGTTTAAATGCTGAAAATACGTCAGTATTGTACGTTTTAGTGCCTGTAAAAACGTAAGTAAATGTTCGTTTTATAGAACGACGTTTTATGTAAAATACATACGAATTACCATGAGATCACGTTGCTTCTGTAGAGGGTGTTGTGGTATTAGTAAAGAACGGGCTGGAGACGACGTGCTCATTCATGACTCTTTACTAAACTGTCAACTTTCGCGCACCTTGCGCATGCGCACATTACACATCCAAACATCTTACTACTACAGAGGGAATTGTTCAATCATACGAGTGGGTGGAGGTATGGACTAAAACTTTGTTTACATCTTCGAAACGATCAGTCCTTTCTGAACGACATGGCAGCTCAAAAGGTAATTTATTTTTATTTATCTATTTTATTATTATTATTAATGCATTTATGTACTGCTTGTGAAATGTCCGCTATGAACGTGAAATTATCTTGTGGATGTCATGTCTTCACCCATTTGAATCTTTTCCCCCAGACAAATGCCCATTAAGTATCTGCAGTATTGTAAATTATACCGCGCCAACTTAAAATGATGTGGACTCCGCCTGATTAATCACTTAGTTAAATAATTTAATAAAAATCAATCAATCTTAAAATGTTATCTTAGTTAATAGGCTAATACTGGGATTTTTTGTTTTGTTTTAAATGTAGAAATACAATTAGGCCTTCTGTAAAATTATTTTTCGAAGTTGTGAAACCATTTCAGCTAAATTGGAAGCGTAAGCACTCAAAAAAACGACACCTTTAGTATGTTTTTCAGAAAAAAAATAGATAACATTTGCTCTTTTCTGTCTAGTTCCTCTGCTCTACCTGTTTTGACTGCTGATTTACAGCCTGAGACTCCTCAGCCTCTCCGCTGTTTTTCTGTAATCTCACAGCAAGAGGTTGAGGACAGAATCAGAAAGATGAAACCATCAACCTGTACCCTGGACCCTTTTCCTACAGCCTTGGTGAAATCTAACCTCTGCGCCATAAGTCCCCTGATTACTAAGGTTATAAATCACTCCCTTCAGACTGGCCATTGTGCCACCTGAACTGAAGACTGCTGTCATCAGACCACATCTTAAAAAACCTACTTTAGATCCAGAAGTCCTTGCCAACTACAGGCCTGTCTCTAACCTTCCATTTCTTTCTAAAGTGTTGGAAAAAATAGTTGCTGCACAACTTCAGACCCACTTAAAACAAAATAATTTGTTTGAGAAATTCCAGTCTGGTTTCCGCTCTGGCCACAGCACTGAAACAGCTCTGGTGAGGGTCACAAACGATCTGCTGATGGCAGCAGACGCTGGCTCTCCATCTCTTCTCATCCTTTTGGATTTGACTGCAGCATTTGACACTGTGGACCACAGCATTCTTCTGTATCGTTTACGTCACACCATCACCACTCTGACTCTGTTTATAACTGGTTTTCATCCTACCTTACTGGGAGAATGGAATATGTTGCCATGGGAGAGGCTAAATCCGTGACACACAATGTCATCTGTGGTGTCCCTTAAGGCTCAGTGCTTGGCCCTCTTTTGTTTATACATTTAAGTTACATTTATGCATTTTAGCAGACGCTTTTATCCAAAGCGACTTACAGTGCATTCAGGTTATACATTTTCATTAGTAAGTGTGTTCCCTGGGAATCGAACCCACAACCTTTTGCGCTGCTGACGCAATGCTCTACCACTGAGCCACACAGGAACATTATACTATATATGCTCCCTCTCAGTTATGTCATCAGCCGGCATGGAATATCATTTCATTGTTATGCTGACGACACTCAACTTTACCTAAAGACCAACTCATCCACTTCTGCTGCCCTGTCATCTTCCACCATGACTACCTGTCTGGAGGAGGTAGAGGCCTGGATGAGTCAAAATGTCCTGCAGTTGAATGGCTCAAAGACTGAGGCTATTCTAGTAGGCACCCCTCACCAGATCCAGACATCCGTAATTTCCAGTATAACTTTTTCTGCCCAAAATATTCCACTCTCAACATCAGTTACAAATTTGGGTGTTAAAATGGACTCTTATCTCACCTTTGAGACTCATGTTAAACAACTGTGCAAGACTTCCTTCTTCCATCTTAGGAACATTTCTAGACTTCGTCCTATGCTTACTATAGCAGATGCAGAAAAGCTTGTTCATGCCTTTGTCTCCTCCAGGCTGGACTACTGTAATGCGCTCCTCATCAGGATCCCTGGCAAAAGCCTACATAAATCGCAATACATCCAGAATAGTGCTGCAAGGATCCTGATGAGGGTGCGCAAATATGATCATATCACACCCATCCTCAAATCACTACACTGGCTTCCTGTTTCATTCAGAATTGTTTACAAGGTCTCTCTCCATACCCATCAGTGCATCCATGGCGATGCCCCATCTTATCTTAAGAAACTTCTTACCCCACAATCTTCAAATCGTACGCTCCGTTCTGCTTCATCATATCTATTAATAACCCCTAGGACTAAGCTTCGCACTATGGAAGATCGGGCTTTCTGCTCATCTGCTCCGAGTTTGTGGAATGCTCTGCCTGTTCATTTACGGACTCCACAACCTGTCAATGCTTTTAAACGTGGCCTCAAAACTTACCTTTTTAGCAAAGCCTTTGAGTAATTTTTTGTTGTTGTTGTTTCATTTATTTAAATTATTAATTTGTATTATTTTTTTTTATATTTCTTATTGTTTTAATCTGTAGCACTTTGGGATTCTGTGTGAATATAAAGTGTGTTATAAATAAAATTGTTATTATTATATTATTATCAAATTAGTTGGTGGAACAGTGCCTAACAGCTGCCAACGTTAGCCTACCTTTGATATTTGCCTAAACTAACTTCTATTATATACAGACCTGTTGCCGTTTGAAATAAATAAATAAATAAAACCGTTTTAAATCATGTTGTGACATGGGTCTTCAGCTTTTAGACGTGGATGACTACAAATCCAACCCAGTATCGCGTGATAAGCATGACCATGCAAAACGTCCACACATGTACCATATTTTTACCATAGTAACTAGTTTCTCTACCGTGTCATGTGTTGTCAATGCACAGTAACTACAACATATTTACCATGCTTCTCCCACCATAACTGCAGTTTTACTATGGTATTTGTAGGTGTGGTAACCACAACAATGTTTTGTGAATTTACCATCGTAACTGTTTACTGTCTTTGTATTTAAAGAACAGTAACACAGCTTATACCATGTTTTTACTCCATAATTGTAATTAAAGCACAGTAACAAAACTCTTAAAATTGTTTTACCATGGTAACCGTAAATGTACTGTGGTATTTGTAGTTAAAGTAGTAATTGTACTGAATAAATTGTAAATCAATATAATTTTCTGTCTTGCAGTTCTGTCAGATCACATACTCCAGCAGCTCTTTTAAGAAGTCATCTCTTGTAAAAGCCATCACTTATTTTTCCGAACTGTAATCCATAATTCATTTACACATAGTTTTGATCTTTCTCTCTCTTTCTGTGCTTCGTGAACTTTTTTTATCTCATAATTTTGACCAATTCCGACAGAAAACTGCTGGAATTAACAGGGAACTTGAACTCGAAGCTCCCAATGCTGATCTTGAAAGGTTCAACCCTTCACAGGTTTTGTTAAACACATTTAGTTATAACTTTTTTGCTTTAATGAACGCATCCTTATTTTATGTGTTAATAATAACTTAAATATGTTGGTCACAGATTATTTTTAACATGTAAATACAGGTGCATCTCAATAAATTAGAATGTCGTGGAAAAGTTCATTTATTTCAGTAATTCAACTAAAATTGTTAAATTCAACGCACACAGACTGAAGTAGTTTAAGTCTATGTTTTGTTTTAATTGTGATGATTGTGATTGTGGATCACATTTAACAAAAACCCACCAATTCACACCAAATCTCAACAAATTAGATTATGGTGACATGCCATTCAGCTAATCAACTCAAAACACCTGCAAAGATTTCCTGAGCCTTCAAAATGGTCTCTCAGTTTGGTTCACTAGACGACACAATCATGGGGAAGACTGCTGATCTGACAGTTGTCCAGAAGACAATCATTGACACCCTTCACAAGGAGGGTAAGCCACAAACATTCATTGCCAAAGAAGCTGTTCACAGAGTGCTGTATCCAAGCATGTTAACAGAAAGTTGAGTAGAAGGAAAAAGTGTGGAAGAAAAAGATGCACAACCAACCGAGAGAACTGCAGCCTTATGAGGATTGTCAAGCAAAATCGATTCAAGAATTTGGGTGAACTTCACAAGGAAAAAAAAACCTGACCCCTGGGGGGTTAGGGTTACGATCTCGGGAAAGTGGTAATTTCTCACGACATTACAACACTGCATTGTTAACTAAATGTATTACTGACATAACAATAACAGAAAAACTTACTTTGCAACAATAATCTATTTTTTATTTGGGTTAATCACAGTGCAGAGGCGTCACACTTACTCATCCATATATGGTCATCTATGACAGGAACTTCCGGGTTCTTGTGGTGAATGGACAGAATCTGTTGAAGATTTATTTGTCTCCACTCAATATATAAAAGTGCAACAACAGATTGCAACAAATAATTAACTCCAGGCTGTTGAATTATTAGTAAAATAAAGCACACCCGAGGTGTCACTTTGTTTAATAATTACAGTACATATGTTTTTATTTAGCTTGAAAGAATGAAAGTGAAATGTGACAACATGCCCCGTATGTGGGGTACATTGAAACATGACCATATGACAACTGATCTAATATTTCATCTGATCTAATGAAAAAAAATATATTCAAGACAAACTAAAATATTTTGTCAATAAAATCTAATTATTAACCTTTTCAAATAAAATTATGTTTTTAAGAATTCAAAAAAATCTAATTTTGGAGTTTGACAATGAACACATTGCAACCGTGCTTGAGACTATGCAAATAACTAGAAATCATATACATTTTACCATGGTATGATTTGAAACAATATCACTCATTAGAACATCAGAAACTAATAAATTAATTTATATGTTAAGATATTTATTTTGTTAAGGAAAAATAATTGGAAAAGTGTAATGAATTTGAAGGGTTTGTCATGTTCTGATCATAAAGAGTTGTGTAAAATCACAATTAACATTCTGGTTTCTACAACTTTCACTTAGGAGCAAACCTCTTCCTTTAAACTTTAAAAAATAACGATTAAAATGTTCATCTTTAATTCAGTTCACAGAGCATCAATTAATGTTAACAAACCTTTTTTGGGCCTTAGTAATTATTGAGACTTAATAAATAATATAGAAGTTTTTAATTGTTAGTTTGTGTTAACTGCAGTCTAAACAATGCTGGGTTAAATATGGACAGAACCAGCAACTGGGTTGTTTTGACCCAGTGTCAGACTTTTGTTTTGCTCCTAGATTGCTCCTAGTCCTTGCCGCTGGGTTTTGTAATGGGGTGTAATGTTGAAAAATTATGCCTAATAGTAAAGTGTTTACTTTTTTAATTTTTAAATAACATTTCTGAGAATGCATGATTAATCAGATAAAGGGATGTAGAATTTTCAGTATTTTAAAACCTCACATAGACTTGAATGTTGCCATTGTATCCAAAACAGTGCAGTATATCACTGTGTCATTTTATTATAATAATTACTGTGAGTGAATATGTTTCACGAGTAGTACAAGGTTCAGTCTGAGTTTCCACTGTCCTCACTGATTATATCAATACACTGAACCTATTTTATAAACCCATATTAACACATTCAAACATGTTCTAACTGGTTTGGTACAAAGGTGTGCGTTGTGATCTTGACAAAGATCTGAATGCCTTTCCATTTCCGCTCATGCTATGATCTTTGGATATGGTCAGTCATTTTATAAGCTGTTCTGTAATTGTTGAAATAAATAATTTTATTACACAAGAGAGAATATTTTATTTAGTTTATATATATATGTATATATACTGTATATAGAGAGATGTTGAGAGAGAGAGAGAGTCTATATATTTCTTTATATTAGAGAGTAAATAGAAAAGTTGAGGGAGATACAGAGATGATCAGTGCATGGCTAACAGGCCAAGCTAACATCCTTTGAGTCAATCTGCATCACCCTCTGCATTCAAAATATTAAGCCATGACAAGCCAAAATAAACATTTGACAACCTGTCCCATCTTGTCATTCACGAAAAACACCTTGCCTCGAGAATCCAGTTTAACCTTTCTGTTCAAATCTGTCAATTACATATCCCTCTGAATGTATGCTATAGAGTGGTTTTATTGTGTCCATACATTTATCCAACAGCATCATAATTGAATTTTTAATTTTGGAGGATAGAATTCATAGGAAAAAGAAAGAAAATGAAAGAGTAGTACTACAGTTACTACAATAGGCCCAATATTATGCCTGTAGCCTTTCCCCCCATGTTATCATAAATATATAGACTTATTCGTTGTATCATAATTTATATATACACAACCTTTTAGAAAAATACCGGTCGGTTTCCAATATCGAACTGGACACTAAACATAGCTGTCTTATGAAAATACTTTTTTTTTTTTTGATGTCTTTGAACATATAAATTTTTGCGTTGAATAGGCTACATATTGTATTTTGAATGTCAAGAAAGAGTGTAATCCTAATGAGGCCATGCTAGTCAAAACAAATAAAAAAAACAGGCATAACCACAATGGAATGGGTGCAGGAACTCACTCACCTCACCTGTTCAGACAAGATATGTTCGTACAACAGTTAATGTCAATACTGATTTGTTTTGCGTTTCTGTTTCTAGATGGAAAAATACTAACAGATGCGCATAGCTGCCCCTGCCATCAGCTCTTTGTTACATCATAAGCTTCACCTACGTAAAATTAATTGGAAATCTCCTTTCTTCCTTGTAACCGCCTATTGACTTTGTATTGTAAAGCCAACAGTTAAAAGATTGCCCAGTGACAGAATCTGGGTTAGTATGGTTTATTTAAAGGTCTAAACAAGGATTAGTAATTGGTGTAATCTGTGTTATTTACAAGTTATTGGGAACCTATACAAATATCTACACTGTAAAATGTGTTAATATACAGTTGTTACTGAAAGGCACCTAATCTAACTCAAATCAAAATGTATTGGTTTAACATAATGGAATTGTATTGATTCATAGTCATAATAAATATTATTTTTGTCTATAATAAAACCAGTCATTTTAGCTGTTGCCACATAAACAGGTTTTCAGTTACATGTGTCAGGAGTCCAGGCCCAGCGTCCCTCCTCTCTCACCACCAGAGGTCACCATCTCCCTTCCTCCTGGACTCATTTCCCTTCGCTCCATACACCTGTCACTCATCACACCCTCAGCTGTTCTCCATCATCACAGTCTATATATTCCCTCCTCTCTCACCACCAGAGGTCACCATCTCTCTTCCTCCTGGACTCATTTCCCTTCACTCCATACACCTGTCACTCATCACACCCTCAGCTGTTCTCCATCATCACAGTCTTTATATTCCCTCTCTCACCACCAGAGGTCACCATCTCTCTCCTCCTGGACTCATTTCCCTTCGCCTCCATACACCTGTCACTCATCACACCCTCAGCTGTTCTCCATCATCACAGTCTTTATATTCCCTCCTCTCTCACCACCAGAGGTCACCATCTCCTTCCTCCTGGACTCATTTCCTTCACTCCATACACCTGTCACTCATCACACCCTCAGCTGTTCTCCATCATCACAGTCTTTATATTCCTCCTCTCTCACCACCAGAGGTCACCATCTCTCTTCCTCCTGGACTCATTTCCCTTCGCCTCCATACACCTGTCACTCATCACACCCTCAGCTGTGCCCATCATCATCACAGTCTTTATATTCCTCCTCTCTCACCACCAGAGGTCACCATCTCCTTCCTCCTGGACACATTTCCTTCACTCCATACACCTGTCACTCATCACACCCTCAGCTGTTCCCATCATCACAGTCTTTATATTCCTCCTCTCTCACCACCAGAGGTCACCATCTCCTTCCTCCTGGACTCATTTCCCTTCACTCCATACACCTGTCACCATCACACCCTCAGCTGTTCTCCATCATCACAGTCTTTATATTCCCTCCTCTCACCACCAGAGGTCACCATCTCCCTTCCTCCTGGACTCATTTCCCTTCGCTCCATACACCTGTCACTCATCACACCCTCAGCTGTTCTCCATCATCACAGTCTTTATATTCCTCCTCTCTCACCACCAGAGGTCACCATCTCCTTCCTCCTGGACTCATTTCCCTTCGCTCCATACACCTGTCACTCATCACACCCTCAGCTGTTCTCCATCATCACAGTCTTTATATTCCTCCTCTCTCACCACCAGAGGTCACCATCTCCCTTCCTCCTGGACTCATTTCCTTCGCTCCATACACCTGTCACTCATCACACCCTCAGCTGTTCCCATCATCACAGTCTTTATATTCCCTCCTCTCTCACCACCAGAGGTCACCATCTCTTCCTCCTGGACTCATTTCCCTTCGCTCCATACACCTGTCACTCATCACACCCTCAGCTGTTCCCCATCATCACAGTCTTTATATTCCCTCCTCTCTCACCACCAGAGGTCACCATCTCCTTCCTCCTGGACTCATTTCCTTCACTCCATACACCTGTCACTCATCACACCCTCCGCTGTTCTCCATCATCACAGTCTTTATATCCCCTCCTCTCTCACCACCAGAGGTCACCATCTCTCTTCCTCCTGGACTCATTTCCTTCGCCTCCATACACCTGTCACTCATCACACCCTCAGCTGTTCTCCATCATCACAGTCTTTATATTCCTCCTCTCACCACCAGAGGTCACCATCTCCTTCCTCCTGGTCATTTCCCTTCGCTCCATACACCTGTCACTCATCACACCCTCCGCTGTTCTCCATCATCACAGTCTTTATATCCCCTCCTCTCTCACCACCAGAGGTCACCATCTCTCTTCCTCCTGGACTCATTTCCCTTCACTCCATACACCTGTCACTCATCACACCCTCCGCTGTTCTCCATCATCACAGTCTTTATATTCCCTCTTCTCTCACCACCAGAGGTCACCATCTCTCTTCCTCCTGGACTCATTTCCCTTCGCTCCATACACCTGTCACTCATCACACCCTCCGCTGTTCTCCATCATCACAGTCTTTATATCCCCTCCTCTCTCACCACCAGAGGTCACCATCTCCCTTCCTCCTGGACTCATTTCCCTTCGCTCCATACACCTGTCACTCATCACACCCTCAGCTGTTCCCCATCATCACAGTCTTTATATTCCCTCCTCTCTCACCACCAGAGGTCACCATCTCTCTTCCTCCTGGACTCATTTCCCTTCACTCCATACACCTGTCACTCATCACACCCTCAGCTGTTCTCCATCATCACAGTCTTTATATTCCCTCCTCTCTCACCACCAGAGGTCACCATCTCCCTTCCTCCTGGACTCATTTCCCTTCGCTCCATACACCTGTCACTCATCACACCCTCAGCTGTTCCCCATCAACACAGTCTTTATATCCCCTCCTCACTCACCATTCTTCCTGGCTATATTATATGAATTAGTGTATGTATATATTTTACTGTGTTCCTCTAGTCGTTCTGTCCCCTGCTCGCTAGGACACCAGCACTGTGTTGCATTCTGTGGTGTCCCACTCTGTTTTCTGTTTCGTTTTTTTGCCTGTTGGCCTTTTTGTTCATTAAACTCGTGCTTACTTGCATTTGTACCCAGACCGTTTTACATTGATTTCTCTCACCGCCCCGTGACAACATGACAGTGTATGATCGATGTTTGTCTTTTTTCGTAAATATTCTATGTATTTTTAAATGAAAACCTTAATAAATGCTGGAAAAAATGGAAAATTATTTAAAATGTTAGAAAATAAATAAAATGTATCAGTGGGCTGGTTATGAGAACTGGTTATGATCTTTGCTGGGAAACTTCAGAAGAAAAACAAACAAAAAAATACTGATATAGTTTACATGTATTCATTTAGCAGATACTTTTCTCCAAAGCAACTTACAAATGAGGAATACAAGTGATTCGTCATAAAGAGGCAAATAAATACAGTACGTGCTCGTAATACTAAATTTCAGACATTGTTCAGATTAGTAGAAGCAAGGCTAGGAGGGAAAATGAAAAGAGAAAGCATTTGTTTTGTATGTTTTTTTCTCATGTTTACTGACTGAATGATCAGACATCAAGAGCATGTAACAGAAGTGTGCAGTATATTTACTGTCAGTAAATGTTAATAATATGGCATGTGCCTTGTTCTTTACTCTATTTGCTACTGATAAATCCAACCCAAGTATAAATATATGCTCGACAAACTCACTTTCTGCTCTTTTGCTCTCAATCCAATCCAATCGCTTTACCAGCTCACACACACCCGATATATAAGCATGAACATTTCATTTGTTTAGCATTCTAATAATTCGATAAATTTCTTCCTGCACATCCTTCTCTGAATTATTTATTCTGCTCTCTGTTTGCTAAGTGTTGCAAACAGACCTGAGTACTACGAGTACAGGACAAACACTCTAAAGAGATGGATGACGCACCTTCACTCTCATCTATTGTAGAAAAGTAAAACCACCCGCCAGTGTCCTAAAATGGCGCTGACATCTTGCGCTAATTCGGGAACCGAGTCTGCGCAGTAGTGAACGTGAAGTGGAGCCGTGGTATGAAGGCCCAGCCCAAACTCCCACAGAGTCAATCCGCAAGCACATCCTCCTGAACTTTTTTAAAGGTCCACTGAAGTGCTTTGAAGCATGCAGCGTTATTCTATGTGGTGACAAAATTTAAACTGAAACAGGACGGCAGGGCGGGAAATATCAAGCAGTCCTGCACCCCCCTTTTTTAAATAACCAATAGCGTTTTGTTTATATCACAGTTTGGACCAAAATGTTAAATGAATTTAGTGTATTAACAAGACGAATAAAATTATAACAGGCCATTTTTGTACAACCTGCATTTTTTCTCTCTGCTACACTTGTTCCTATTGTGTTGCACATTTTAAAAGAATTGTATTCTGACAAGACGAATAAAAATAAGGAATACATTTTTGTAAATGATTTTTATTTTCTCTGTGACACTTTTTTTCCTAATGTGTTGGCAGCAAAATGTTAAACAGATTTTCTGTCTTACAAAATTCGTTTAACATTTTGCTGTCAATAAAAGACTCTTGACAAAACGAATAAACAAACAAATAAAATTGTTCATACTACACTTTTATTTGTTAGCCTATCCCTCTTTCTTTCAGTATAGGAAATTAAAATGTGTGATTCTGGAAACGAGATCTAAATTTAGCGGGAGCGGTCTGGTTGGGAAGAAAATGATTCAAAGCGGACAGCGGGTGAACAAAGAGTGAATATATTGCGGGAGCCTGTAGGTGCGGGATATAACCTCGCGGGAGCGGGACTTAAAAAAACAGTCCCGCGCAGACCTCTACCTGGAGGTGACAGAATAGAAAATTAATTCAAAAGCATGTTTTTATAATTTTCAACCGTTTCATTACGCTTTTGACTCGTTGCCATATCCTACCTTGTAACACATATGACTAATTATTATCTAAATATTAATTATTGTTATTTTCTTGGTTCGCTTATTGTTTTTATTTTATGGCTGTAACCCACAATGCCAAATCAACAAAGATAATAAAAGCCAATAAATATAAATTATCAAGAAAAATGAAATTAAAAATCATATACAGTATATCATGCTTATTCAAATATGACTGTTATAAAATGTCATCCCACCTTTTTTTATCCATTAGATCCCCAGAAAGTGTCGAGGAATTTCTGTCTGTCGTTAAAGAAGGTAAGAAAGTACAATGTTTCAACAAAGAATCAGCTTGTATACACTCTTATGCCTTCTGTTTTAACAGGATTACTTTTCCTTGAAAATATCCTGAGGAGCTGAATTCTCATTAACTAAGTCTAAAGAGAGAAAATATAAGCATTAAACTATTGCAAACGTGACACTTTTAAGGCGGCTGCTTGTAACACAAGGATGGCTGCGATTGCCCTCAATGTCTGAAGCTGTAATGGATTGTCTGCTGTTCACTGACAGACATACTGCATTAAAGAAAGAAGCGCCCGCTCATCGACTATGTTGTCATGTTTTGGAGATTCCCATTTTGTGGTAATGGGACTGTGTAGAGCATATGTGCAAATACTAAAAGCAGAGCTTGACCAGTAACAAGATCTGTGATACTTGCACAGAACATCTATACAGAGTATTACTGTAAAGTGTGAGAGATGCCAAAACATGCCTCGCACATTTGGAAGAACCTGAGATTGCAGCAGACTATGGCTCGAGAAGATGTGTCCCATCTGGATAAGCACTTGGACAAATGTGAGTTTCTCCAAAAAATCTTCATAACGAGACCAAGGCACTTTTTTGTGGAACCAATTGACTCCATAAACAGATAGGTGACCCTAAGTACACTTAATATACAAATGAATGATGTCAGAAACACACAAATCATCATATTCAGTTGTATTATCATATGTCAATTACACTTGAGCTTTTTTTTCTGATTACAAAAGCATGACTGCATTTAATACTAAAAGGTTTTAATAAATCATAATTTCCTGTATATTCACTCCAATGCTGTTTAGTCAAATGTATGAAGGGGTTCACTCCATTGATAATAGAAAGAAAAGAACAAAATGATCTCAGATTGGAGAGCAAGAATAGGATCTGTCACTGTTCAAGGTGAGGGAAATGCTGGAGTAACAGTCTACTGGACGTGAAGGCATCACTCAAATCCCCTCAATACAGCTTTCAGGTGAATTCTGGACTTATTCGCTGGCAGATTCCTCAGGATTTGAAAGCATACAATCATCAGAAAGTTTCCTGGTGTCTATTTTATTGACACTGTCCATCAACACATCTTCAACGAATGGATTGCAGGGAATATATGACAGTCTGATGTTATTCAGATTGTGTGGACAGTGCCAGAGAAGTTCAAAAAAGCCTTTTCTGGAGTTGATTGTTAACTGATACAAGATATTTATTCCATGCCGCATGCATGAGAAACGGATCACCATTCAAGCAAGAGTGTAAAGGCTTCTCTTTTGTGGGACAAAGAATCCCAAATCAAGATAAATATAGCATGAGATTATTTATGAGAACAGGGATTTATGATATGACTAATAGGATCTATACCTCTTATTCCTGGACTCTTTAAAACTAAATATATCAATAATACAAAATCGATTGATACAGATTCATGCAATGTGTGTGTCATTTACATTTGTTTGTAAAAGTACAACATACATACTTTGCTTTTGCACACTTATTGGATACTTCAAAACTGTATAAATGTCTTAATGGATATATTATATTTATTTATTTCTAATAAACTAATATTAATGTATTTTTTATTTAGATTCTGTGGAACTCTTTGGTATTGCACATTTCAAGGTCCAAGGTTCATTTATTCATCACATACTCAATCATGCAGAATATAATCCGTAGTGAAATGTAAATCAGGGGCCCGTTTCAATAAGGAGGTTCAACCAACTCTGAGTTTAAACTTGAATTCAGAGTTGAGTTACTCTGAGATGGGAAACTCTGAGTTTTCGGTTACAGAACAGCTGAATTGTGTTAGTTTACTCAACTCTAAGTAGGTTGACTCTGAGTTGCGCGTGCACCATGACTATGAAAAGTCATGATCAGCGGAGCAACCGAAGTTACGATTCACCATGGCAACAGCTCCCGCCAAAAGGCGTCAGTGTGCGTACTTCGTCAATGCGTAACTTTAACTCTTAATAACTGTCAATAACTTAATAACTGTTATAATATCAGAGGTGAAAACTGTAAATTATTGAACATATTCATTTTAATGGTATCCCACGGCCACAAAAAGTAAAAATACGGAAAATGAAACAAGAACGTGCAGCAGCTAAAATGAAGTATAACAACACAATTAAATCAAGGTAAAGCTTTAAGCATGAAAGGTTCATATGTGGGCTTAATGACTTTACAAACATTTGACATTAAATATCATTCAATGTCTATTTCAATGCTGCAGCTTTTTCCACATAGTCAAACACTCTTTTCACATAGTTAAATATTCTCTAATCCAACCTGTTACATTTCTTAATTAGAGTAATACAATTAACCACTGACTTGTCGACAGCAAGAAGGCAGAGGGAGAACCAGCACCACTGACAGATGAAGAGGAGGTGGTCAAGTATTGGACGAATTCTCAAATCCAAAAGTAAAAAGAATAACTTTTGCTTTTGTATTAGGAAATAAAGATGATAAAAAAGTGAATAATTTGTTTATTTAACAGCAGTGGAGGTGGTTACGGCTCGTACTACCCCTCCATCTGGCATCCTTCCATTCCATACAGTAATTAGTTTCATTTTCAGAAGGTGCGATGATGGTGGAGATATGCTTGTCATCAATGCATCCAACCACATTACTTCCAGCCCGATCTCACGGCAATCCGTTCATATTTTACGAGGTGGCTAATTCAGCATTACTTCCAGATGTCACAGAAAGATGTTATCAAGTGAACATCATTTATCAGATTAGCCTCATTTAAACCGATGTTTTCACCACTGACCTACAGTCCTGTGAAACTCCTCTTTGACGGATTTGTGCCCAGGACAAATGATCATAATGAGTATGAGATCGATGCACACTTTCCCTAAAATCTGCATACAGGACTTATAATGTGCTCTGCATCTCCGATGTTTTAAAGTGCATTTTTCCTATTTTGCTAATTATCTTCCAATGGCGGACGACATTAAACATATTCTTGTTTCCGTTTGCATTAAGATTATTTTTCTTACCCAATGGCGGACAATTTTACTTGTTTTATGTAAAATGCACTTAAAAAGGAAAATCCCCCAGGAAACAAGACTAAATATTGACAATTTTCTCATATATAATTTTACATTTTTAGATATTTGGACTTGAAATAAGACAAAAAATACTCAGTAAGAAAATCACTTTTGCAGTTTGAATTAGGCATTTAAACCTCGCTAAAACTATAAAAAGGGAGAGGAGACTGAAAGAAACTCTGGGTTTACCGAAGAAAACCTGCTCCCGACCAGGTTAGGTTCACGGAGTAAGTTACCACGGTAATTGACTCTGAGTATAAGTTACCTCTATTTCAGAAACGGGCTTGACTTACCCTGCTTTCTCGGATTTGACAAACCTCCCTTTTTGAAACGGAAAACCCAGAGTTTCCCTCATTTCAGGGTTAACGTACTCAGAGTTTTCACTTAACCTCCTTTCTGAAACGGGCCCTGGTCAGGTCCGCTCAATGGACAGTGCAAAATATGTAACAACACAAGAGAATATATATATATAAAAAAATAAATAAAAATAAAGAGTAAAATGTGCAATCAAATAAATTGTTCAATACAGTATTCTGTGGACTTAATAAATAATATAAACAGAGATGTGCAAGAGAAATGTGCAAACGGGTTGTACCGGGTATATACAGTACATAGCAGCAATACGGATGATGGAGAATAGTGCATGTCTTACTGATTATTAAATTGAGTCTTGTAAATGTTATGAGACTGAGTTTAGGAGCCTGATGGCCTGAGGGAAGAAGCTCCTCCTCAGTCTCTCAGTTTTTGTCATCATGCTCCTGAAGCGCTTGCCAGATGGCAGTAGAAAGAAAAGATGGTTACCGGGGTGATTTGAGTCTTTGCTGTAAAGTTATAACTAATATTTAGTTTCATACAAATGGTCATGAGAAATGCAACAATTTGGTGTGAACTATATGTCGATTTTCAGCATTGTACGAATGATGAATACTTGTATAAGTTATTAGAGGTATTTTCCTTCATGTGATGAATTGACTATCAGATAATGTAGGCGCGGCAAAAAGAAGCCGTGCGGGGCGGGATCCGCCCCACAAGAACAATCTGATTGGGACAGCTGCCCGTGGGTGGACACAAATCGAACTGTTTAAAATGAATACTACAGCTTAGGCTTTTTGCTCTCACTCGCTGCCTTGCAAAGACTTGGGCTTTCGGCTCACTGATCGCGCTTTGAAGCACCCTTGACCGTAAAATATGGTCGATAACATAACAACACTACCAACACTTAGTAAAACTCCTGAAGAAACCTTGAAACCTGAAACTATGCGGAAGGAAGTGAAGAACTTCAAAGGTCATCATGTCACAAAGGAACCAGGCAACCGCCAATCGCAGGAGGGGTTCCCTCAGTGACATCACGCAACGAGCCAATCAGCCGCCAGGATTCCCTCAGCCATCCGAAGGGAACGTGTGGAAGCACGTGGAAACTATAAGATCTGCGGCCAGCTCAATTTAAAGCAAGTAATCAAACAATTCTCCACAACCTTACTGAACTGATTAATTGATCTGTATAATATAGCAAAGTCTCTGTTTGTGAACTTACTCTAGTTAAAGTTACGAGAATAGCACAAGAGTGCCAGTTTTAAACTTTCTTCTAACCGCAAAACTCCGAATGTGTATGTTTATGTGTTTTATTAAGTTTAGTCCATGTATTGTAGAATAACAGTTAGCAAATAAACCTTGTTTTATTTATAAAGAATGATGTCTTGGGCTGTGTGATTTTCAAGTTTTAAACCATTTGTCAAAGATTGCGTTACCTAGCTCAAATTGGATAAAGTCCTAATTTAATTTTGTCTTATCATTGGCCACGAAGCAAGATAAATAAAATTGTTAAAGATATACTGATGTTAATGGTAGCTGGATGAGTCGTTAATAAAGTATAAATCATAAGTTAAAGATTAATATCACTTCAATCAAAGCAATATTGAATCTTTAATAAATGATTCCCCAAAGCTAAAATAATAGCTTCTAGATTTATTACATATATGTTGCATATTGTAGGGACCTAGTTTGGCATGATGGTGTAGTAGCCCTCGAAGGCTTATTGCAGCACACATTGTGATGTTTCCTCCACGCTGCTCCGGGACATGCACAATTGTCCTTTGATACAGTTCCTCTCAAATGGGACCTTGTACAATTGCTTCAATGTGATTTTGTGCTTTACCAAGACACGTCTGATCGTAGTAATGCCTACTCGATTGATGTTGATGAATACTTGCCGATCTGCAAGTATTTGTTTCCTAGCTGGTGGAGACGGATTGCATTGTTTGCTCTGACCCTTTCCACAATGGCTAGTTCCTGCTGTTGGGTGAACAGGCGTTGCCGACCACCCCCAGAATGTCTTCTAGTCATTCTGTAAAAATGCAACCACAAATTGTTATTGGTTTGGTTCTTTTTTGCAGTACTGTACACAGTACTGTAACATCTCAATGGTACACTGCTATGTACTATACTGTACTGTATGTTCCACAAAACTACCATTTTTGTTACAAAAGGAGCACTGGCCAACTTGCAATACAGTACATGTGATACAGTAATGTGACATGGTACAGTCCTGTAAATACTGTAGATACAGTCTGGAGTGGAGAGTTGATGGTGGAGGCATCTGTGAACCGGCTTAGATGTGGGTGGACTCTCTGCCCAGCTTCCCTCATTGTCAGGCCATGATTTATCACATGATCCACCAACATTGCTCTAATATAATCTGAATTGTTCCGTGCAAAGCCTCTTCGACCATGTCCTACTTCTCTCTCTCTTCCTCTTCATCTACCTCTTACTCTCCCTGCCTTCATGCTTGCAAAGTTCTTATAATGGCTCAACTGAGGCCTATTTGTGGTTGGCTGATTGGTGATCAGTTTTGTAAGTAAGTGTTTTCAGGTGTGTGTCTAAGTGTTTTCAATCACCCAATGTGTTTTGTATTTTGAATAGATGTGTCTTCCCAATGGTACCCATGAGATTTCATTTATGAATGAAGTGTCTTATGAATGTAACAGTGTGTAGTGTGCAGGAGCAAGTGTAGTGAAGTGTAGTGAAGTGCAAAGCAGCGCTTTTGTTTAAGGCTTGGTTACACTGTGTTTAGGTGTAGTAACAAAAGCTTAAAGTTTTGTTACTTTGGTTTAAGCATGTGTCTGTAGTGTTCAAGCAATAGGCAAAAACTGTAAACGTCAAAAGGCTGTGATTTCACTGAATAAATATGAGCACTGCCCTTTGGGAAACCACTATATTCTGCTCTTCCCAAAGCAACACCTGCTGGCAGCGAACAAATTAGCTTTTTCAATAAGCCTGGCAGATATTTTTGCTACAACTTTTAATTGTGAACCAGTGGGTCGACAAGAAGCTAATGCAGTATACAAATCTAAACAATTAAGACACTAAGCTATATGTAATTCAATATAATAAGTAATTGTTCAATAAAGCAATAAGACCCAAGAATCTGTGGTTTATAGTGAATTTATAACAGTTAAGGGGTGTTGTTAGATGACCGTAACATCTGGTCTCCAAAGCGGAGAAAAAAAACCTTAGCTGTTATACATTCACTGTAAACCATGGCTTCACAGGGCTTATTGCTTTAATAAAACGGTTATTTCATATACGTAGCAAGGTTTCACAAAATGAAACAAAGAAAATAAAAGTAATGATCTTAATAAAATATTCTTCTTCTGCCAAACAATGTAGTTCCTCAGAAACGTTTGCGGTTGCAACCATACATGACCGGAGTGGGATCCATTTTCAGCCCGGGAGTGTAATGTTTAAGACCAGCCCACCACCAATCCCCATCCAACCCCCCCATCGTGGTGGAATCTGGATAAATGAAGTGTCAGATCTGTTCTTACTATCCTGTTATATTTATTTTTGACATGTTTCAATAAAAAAATATGAACTATGTAAATATGGCCATAAATATCAATATCAAATCACATACTGAGTTTTCTGCAACAAAGAGTCCAACTGTTACATTATGAAACAATGGTTTGCATTCAAACAATGAAGTAACAGTTAGTGCAGTAAGAAATATTCTTTTTGCACTATTGTTTTTTTATATCCATGTCAATGTAATTACAATGTTACTTACATTTAATTGAAACAGACAATCAATAGAAAAAAACCTAAACTGAATAAACAAAATTCCTTCAATGTAAGTCACTTTGGATAAAAGCGTTTGCCAAATGCACAACTGTAAATGTTGCTAGTCACTGTACCTTGAGTCGCCAGTTCACGTGTGCTCGTTTGTCTTCGTGAAAAATGCCGCGTCATCCTCCGATGCCTTTCTTTTTTAAACTGGCTTTGTCAGCTTCTCCAGGCATCTTTTTTTTTACTATCCATTTTATTCTATTTTATTAATTCTTCCTGTGATTAGCGCACTCTCGCTAACTCATGCCACAGCATTAATGGTTTCGGTTTGTCTCCATGGCAACGACCTGGGACACGCTTGTGTAGTAGAGGTCTGCTACCCGACCCGAACCCGCGGGTCCCGAGATACTTTCGGGTTTGGTCGGGTTTCGGGTTAATATTTAATGGATAGCTTCGGGTCGTGTAGCTAAACCAAAACTATATGCAGAGGCTTCGCTGCTTTCATAGAGGCACGCACACACATATCAGAGATCGCGCACAAACAGCACGGAAGCTTTTATTAGTAAAATAGCTTCGACAGGCTACTGACTCGCAAGTCACAACATTATATTTATCTGCAATGAGGCGGCAAAATCGCTGTTTTTGAAGTAACTAAGCCTCATTGCTTGTAGAGAGAGACGCGCAGACGCAGGTTCACATGCACGCGCAACTTTCCTCGGTCTCTCGCTCGCTTGGTCTCTCTCTCTCTCTCTCTCTCTCAAATAAATGATTAATTCATTCAAATAAATACAATCTTATTTAAGATCTTATGTCTGATTTAAAGTAGACAGAATGCTAACGAGCCTTAACTGACAAAAAATGACCATAATTTGCACGGTCATCATCTTCTTGTCCATACAAAATTCATAAACTCGGCAGAATGTATGCGACCGCTGCACCTGATGTTCACAAACTTTCATAACTGGTAAATGTTTGTGAAATGTCAGAGCCTTGATTAATCCGTGTCTTTGCATGCAATCGTGAAATGCAACCTTTTCCTTTTTTTTTTGTTATTGTGGGGGATTTGGTCGGGTTCGGGCTTTAAATTTAACTGTGCCTCGGGTCGGGTCGGGTTGGGTCAGGCGATCTCGGCACGGGCGGGTTCGCTTCAGTTTTGAGCCCGTGCAGATCTCTATTGTGTAGAGGAAGAGAGAGAGCGCGCGTGCTCTGACAACAGAAAACGTCACATTTTAATGTTAAATTCAAATCTAGTGTTATTAGCTTAGTTATCAGTCACACAGTAACTTAAATACATATACGTTATTCTGTGTATGTAAAAAAAAAAAAAAGCAAGCGAGTCTGACGGCCCAATTTATGAGCGGGGCAAGAGCGGCCCACCGGGAATTCTCCCGGTTCTCCCGATGGCTACTCCGGGCCTGCATTCTACACAACAATAATGCTTCAAAAACTGAAAATTGAGTGCTTAATCTTGTCATTTTGATATTGTAAAGTTACTTTGACACAATCTGTATTGTTAAAAGCGCTGTATAAATAAAGGTGACTTGACTACAATTAAAGTGCTCCATCACTACAGTGGAAAATAAAAATAATGATATTTTTTTAATATGCAATATGTAAAAAATATGTCAATATTGTATTTTTTAATTACTTGCCACCTTTAAAGTCAATCAAGTCAAGTCAAGTCTGCTTTATTGTCAATTCTTCCACATGTACAGTACATACATACAGAGAATTGAAATTGCGTTACTCTCAGACCCTTGGTGCATACAGTTAACATTAAACACTGACAGTAGACATTCAAATACAGATAAATACAGTTTAACCATATGTACAGACAAACTATACAGATATACAAATGAGGACATTGTAAAAAAAAAAAAAAGATAGATAAAGTAAAGTGGCATAAGGCACATGGCAGATAGAGTGCAAACCAGTTAAATAAACCAAAACTGTGCAGATATGAGTAGTGCAAGAAAAGAAACAGTCTTTTATCAGACTGTCAGAAGAGGTAGATTACAGACAATGCTGAATGAGGTAGAGATCATTGACCTAATAAGTTGCAAATTGGTCCTCCAGCTGTTCCTTATATGTACATTTAACTTTTCCGGCCTCTTATTGCTACCTGTCACAACTTTTTTGGAATGTGTAGCTCTCATGAAATCCAAAATGAGCCAATATTTGGCATGACATTTCAAAATGTCTCACTTTCAACATTTGATATGTTATCTATATTCTATTGTGAATAAAATATAAGTTGATGAGATTTGTAAATTATTGCATTCCTTTTTTATTCACAATTTGTACAGTGTCACAACTTTTTGGGAATCGATTTGTAAATGTGCAATCAGAGGCGCTTCTAGACCCTTTTTAGGTGGGCTTCAGCCCCCTTTTTTGTTGTCTCAGCCCCCCTAAAACTATAATCTGAGCAATCAGGCCAGTGCTGCTTCCTCAAGAAAGTTTATCATTCTCATTCGTTTATCGATCTCTATGTGTGATACTCGCGTGCTGTGATAGATCGTTAATGTGCACGCACACATTTGAATGAAGCGCGCATGCACTGAGAGGCACTGCACGGACAGCACGCCAGCCTGGTCCCATGAAAGCGCATTTCAATGTCAAGATTTTCTGTTTCTATTTGGTGTGCTTATGATACGCACCTTCCCCACACCCCTAAACGTAATCATTGCATCTCGTATGCATGCCAAAATCAGTTTCTGCGTATAAATAGCACACCAAATAAAACAGCAAATCTTGCCATTGAAACACTTTCATGAGATCAGGTCATTCACTTTCGCATCTTCTCAAGCAAATAAGCAAATACACAAAATATTATGTCACAATGGCTGTCTTGACGAGTATTCAAGTAAATGCAGTCGGTTACGTGTTAAATAAACATAAACAGTTAGGAAAATATTGGATGTGTTTCGGTATGATGGATCCATGCAATTCTTAGGCTATTAATGTTAATCAAACACCAAAAGAAAAAACATGAGAATCACTCACCAAGTAACTTCTGTAACTTTAATAGGTAATTGTGACTAATTTCTTCATACAGTAATACAGTTTTCATAAGCAAAGTAAAACAGGCTACTGTTTATTTAGGTCATTTGTATCGTTGTATCTAATGGTCTCCCTGAGGGCTAAGCCCCCCTAAAGATGAAATCCTAGAACCGCCCCTGTGTGCAATGATAGTCAAGTGCAAACCTTAAAACCTGTTTTACATGTAGATGTGTGGAATGAGGAAAAGCGTTTCTTAGGAAAGGTGTCTCTTGTTGATTCTGATGCCAGTTAATCTCAAGAGATCAAGTACAATGTAGAGAAAGAAGAGAGGGTCATTATTAAGTTACCATAAAGTCAAACACAGTGTGTTGTGATGAGTGTGACGTGTGACTATAGTGTCAATGACAGCACGACACATTGAAGTAATGGACTACTATTACAACTTTTAAACCTTTTGTAGGCTGACAGCCACTCATAACTGTTACTGTCCAGTAATGTATGAAGATGATGCTAAATATTTCATGTTGTAAACAGAAAATCAAAGAGTATTGGAGGGTAAATAAGTGACACCTCGGTTCAGATGTTGAGGTGAAGACATTAAACCTGTGGGACATGAACAGCACAATTCATATGTACAAGTTATGCTTAACGTGATTCATACTGAAATGCATTGAAATAGAAAACAATAGGCAAACAAAATCCAGAAGAAGAAGAATTATTTATTTTGTCACATACACAATTGTACAGAGTATAACCAGCAGTGAAATGTGTTTTCTGAATTTAACCCATCCAAATGCACACACACACACACCCACAGCGGCGTCCGGGGAGCAGTTGGGGGTTCGGTGCCTTGCTCAAGGGTCTCACCTCAGTCGTGGACAATTCCTGCCGGAGCCGAGATTCGAACCCACAACCTCGAGTTACAAGTCTGACGCTCTATCCATTACTGCCCAGCCCAATCCGACACAGAGAACGTGGAAAGCAATAAAAGTAGTCAAGTTTATTTCCCACAAAGATAATCCGGCAAAAGAATGTTGATCAAATCAGATGCGTTGAGAGAAATCGAGATACTGTGAGAGCAGCTTCAAACATTTCATCTTCATCACTCGTTTGGACTTTTTGGACGTTTGCTTCATCGCCCAAAGACATCAGATTTTACACCAGGTGAGATAGTTGTAATATCAACATCTACTCATAACTGTTTACTGATTGATTAACTATACAAGTAATTATTTTCTCTTTGTCAATCATATTCTAGAATGAGGTGCGAACATATGAGATTGTATCATTATCTTTATTAATGTGCGCTCTTTTGGGCTAAAGGCTAAATTTAGCTGTTTTTACACAAGACCAGACAAACTCGGTCTAAGCCTCTGTGTTTTTCTGTGTTTGCCTACAAGCTACAGTTTAATGACGAGTTATCGGCATCAATTGCTGCTTAAAAGTAACGTGACTGTCTACATACGAAAAATAAAACCTTCTGAAAGACTTAAACAAAGTTGAGGTGCTTGGACTCGGACTCTGTTATATAAGCAGAGGTCACACATTAATAACCAGTCGTTCCAGCACTGTCCATCAAAACACCTGCTGCTTTTCAGTCTACTCTAGCAACCTTTTCTTCCAAAAGCACCTAGCAACACATTTAGCTGTTTTATCATTTATTTGCTAACTTTTAGCAACTTTTGATAAGTGACTCAAATGATAAAAAGGAACATTTTCCATTTAAAATCACACAAAAAGAGGAAACCAGTGATGCCTAGTAGTGCACACATCACATTAATTAAGTTAGTCGCTATTTGAAATTGTTTACTTTAATAATAATAATAATAATTTAGTTGTCACGCTTCGCAGGAGACGAGGAGAACAATCAACGTTACTTTTGATGATGATAACACTGGGCAACACAGAAATATATTATATACTACTCAAACTAAACAAGATAACTAAACACAGCTGGACATAATTTAACCAATAATGAACTAATAAGAACAGGAATTACCAAATAAGGACAAGACAGGAACACAACGGGAACACACATGTGACATTAGTAATTTAATAATTGTTCATTTATGATACACTTTGTTAGTAGCTTGTATTTGTTGTGATTGTTGATCAGTTGGTACATTGTAAGAAAAATATCTAGAAAAATGGAAAAGGCATTTTTCCAGGACATTATCCGTTATCTGTTGTAACCCTGTAATCCAAAAACACAAAATATAATGTGTAAGTACAAATGAAGTTCATAAGCTTTGAATTGTTCTGCTCAGTTCTTTCTTATTACAGAAGTTCAGCATACTTTTTAAAGACTGCCTTTAATGGTTTTTGAGCCTGCTTTTGCTTATTTTGTCTTTCTGCCCCAAGCAGCTCGGTTGCTACAAAAATCGAGGAAGATATGGACACATGCGCTGTTGAGGCTTCTGCACACAGAGATCATCTAAAGCTACACAACTACGCAAGACGCATATAAAATGCATTTAGAAATTTGAGGTTGTGGTTGAAACTTTGCATGAAGATAGTCGAGTCGAAGGATGTTTTAAGAATAAAAAGGTTTTTATTGAAGAATCATCTTCAGCCCAAACGATACTGAAAGTTTTCACCCAAGTGTTCTACCGGCAGATCATGTGAAACAATGCCCTCGCTCTAGCAGCTCTCTGCCTAGATAGACCCCTAGCTCCTCCCCCTGCTGGTGTCATCTCGTACCGCACCATAACTTGATTTAGGGGTTCTGGGAATTTTCCACCAGCAGACTCATAGGCCTAACTTACAGCTTAACATTTTGTTTTAGAACACTTCTTAATGTGAAACATCCAATGTTAGACATTCATAGAAACAGACAAATAATTCATTTTAACATATTCAACATAAACATGAGTATTAAATGATTAACAATTATTAGATGATTAACAAAATCATACTGTTTTCCTCCTCAAGATTTATGCTCTGCATATCTTCTAAGTACATAATTTATTGTATCTGAACTGCAGCGTAACAATACATAAATAAATAATAATAATAAGTTAATGTGGGGAAAAAATAAAAGCCTGGTTTCACAGACAGGGCTCAGACTAAGCCAGGATTAGGCCATAGTTCAATTAGGTCATTTAAGTAATTTATAAAAGAAATAATAAAAACCTATACAGCTGTGCATCCTGAGACAAAACAAAGGCACTGATATATTAGATTAGGATCAGTCAGTGCACGTTTATTTCAGTTGAATCAGCTCAGAATTACATTTTAGACTGAGACTAGACTTAAGCCTTTTCTGTGAAACTGGTGATAGTGTTTCAGATTCTTCTTGAGTCTAAGTCTGAAGACTTTTTCTCTCTCTTCTATTCCCTCCCCCCCTTCTTCAAAAACGTTGTCTTAAACTCTTTTATTTGTTTTCTCCCTTATTATTCTCTCGCTAAAACAGGGCAGGGTTAGACTGGACTACAGCCCCATTAGAAACTTGCTCAGCCTCGACACAACCCCCACAAGGATTTCCAAATCAGTTTCCTATTTTATTTAACTCTCGGTGTCACTCTCATTAACATTGAAAAATAAACATTAAAAACCTAAAAAATATGCCTAATATGTGGTCTATAAACTATTTATATTATAGGGAGGGGTCAAGCAACTCAAGCAAGCAATGCAAACTCTGCACAAGACAGTGAACATCAGTCAATTCACTAGAGAGAGAAAGTGAAATAACTGATGACTAACACTGCATTAACGGCACATATTCTCTCTGAGACAACGAGAGACGAATCTACTCATTGATAACAGGAAATATCTGTCTTAAATTATTCCCTTAATATATCTCTTGTGGCTCGTAAAGTGAAAAACGTATTTCACGTTAAACAGGTTGTTTTGAAAAGCAGTGCCTGAAATAAAGCTTTTTTATTTCTTATTTTTGTTCCAAAAATGTGCAGAGTTTGTATGGGTCTGGCACAACATGGGGAGAGTAAAATATTACCATTTCCATTTTTTGGTGAACTAACCTGTTAAAGAGCATCCCTCCACGTACATGGACATTTATGAAGTATGTGAAAGTTATGTCAGTTTTAATGTTTCAGTAAAGAAGAAACTTTCTGAAAGCAATATTTATTTAAACAATATCACATGCCCTCATACTAGTGCTGCCATTATAGCATTCTAGAGCGCTATTTACCTGTCCTTACTGATGTGGATGCACCTCTATCTGAAAATGGATAGTTTCATTAAATGTTTTTCCCTTTTAGGCCACTGATGAAGAACAGGCAGTGACTGGGATGAATGCTGGTCAAAGAGGAGAATTTCCCCCAAACTGATGCAACAGTGGTTTTAAAGGAGGACGGTGCCCTGGATGCTGTAAAAGATGTTGCATACTGTGCTGATGGGGCTTCTTCATGACTACATCAATTATGATAAAGAGATCATGAAAATTGGCAGTGATGCATGATCTGTATTCATGGACTATGAAACAAACTGTAAGTGTATAATTTGTAAAAAAACAAATGTTAAATGCTTGTTCTGTGTTTAGAAGAGATGGAGATTACACTCATTCATTCATTCACATACTCATATTCTTTCACACACATGTTTCTGTTAAATGTTATAATATTAGTGTTAATGTTGTGGTTTATTTGTGTACTCTTATGCCAGAATAGTTTGTAAAGAATTATTGTACAATTTTTTATTGTATTATTTGTACATTTATTGTATAATAGTGTTTTTATATATTTTTATACAATTTAGCCTAGCAATGTAGTAATTTTAAACCATAAAAAAGCAACCCAGCCTGCTGGGTTAAACATAATAACCCAAATTGTTGGGTTAAAATAACCCAGCGCTGGGTTGGTCCCTTTTTGATCCAGCGCTGGGTAACCAAAATAACTAGGTTGTATTCAACCCAGCAGTTTTTAGAGTGTGATAATTGATTTTCAATAAACTACACTTTTACAGAAATACTTTGTCTGCCTGGATCTCTTCTCGGTGCATCAATGTCAAACATGTTACGATAATGGAAAGATTGATTGTAAATAGACTTACAAATGAGATAGAAAGTAAAGATCTTTTCACACCAGTTTCGAAAGTGGGTTTTGAACGGGTAGAACAACAATGGACTCAATATAGTGTCTAGAATCAGAGATAAGAAAAGCACAGATAAATAAAGAGGTTATAATAGGAGTTTTTGTAGATGAGGAAAATGATGTGCTTTGGAAGGAAGGAATATATTATATATACTAGACTATATAACTAGGACTATATAGACTATATCCTATATAGGATATATTTAATGAGGTGGAAAAAGGAATGGGGAAGTCAATGTATGCAGATGATGGTGCACTTTGGAAAAGAGGTAGAAATATAACTTATACAGTTAAGAAAGTTCAGCAGGCAGTAAATAAAGTTGAAGAGTGGGCCAGGCCCAGCGTCAGAGGTGGACATGCCTGTGCCCCCCCCTCCGGACTGAGCTGTGTGTGTGTGTGTGTGTGTGTGTGTGTGTGTGTGTGTGTGTGTGTGTGTGTGTGTGTGTGTGTGTGTGTGTGTGTGTGTGTGTGTGTGTGAGTGCGTGCGTGCGTGCGTGCGTGCGTGCGTGCGTGAGTGCGTGCGTGCGTGCGTGTGCGTGCGTGTGTGTGTGTGTGTGTGTGTGGTACACAGGTGTGTTGAGTTAGGTAAAGGAGTCCGGGAGGATAGGTGATGGCGAACTCTGGTGGTGAGAGGAAGCAAGACCGGGCCCGGTCTCATAACATTTAACATACATGTAGAAAAATGATTGATAAATGTAAGAAAGCACTGAATGTTATGAGATGTTTAGTGGGTAGTGAGTGCGGGGCTAGCTGTAGCTCTCTCAGAAACATATATTTGGCAGTTAATAGGTTGGCAATTGATTATCAATTCGGATCAGCAAGCCAGCATGTACTGGGAGAAATTGACAAGGTGCAGAAACAAGCTTTGAGAATATGCTGCGGAGTAATTAGAACATCACCCAAAGCTGCACTGCAGGTAGAAATGGGTGAAATTCCTTTAGAAGAAAGACGTATGCCATTAAAAATGGTTTAAAGGGCTACAATAGTAAACATCCAACTAAGGCGATTTTTGAAGAATGCAGAGAACATGAGAGAACAAATATAAAAAGTATTGGTTGGATAGCAGAAGAAATGGCACTAACAATGAATTTAGTAAATAGGAAATATAGGGATGCAGTGGCTATATCTTCACTCTCAGCATGGTTGTTTAAAATGCCTGCAATAGACCTGTATCTACTAATCAAATAGTGGTGTAATTAATGAAGTTAATCAATACATTGAACAGTTGTACTATGACAATGTACACTTTTATACAGATACATCAAAAGATCCAGAAGCAAATAAGACAGGAATATCAATAGTAATACCACATCTAGAAGTAATTATTGCAAAACGAACTCCAGATTACGTATCTGTATTTACTACAGAGTTGATAGCTATTGTTTTAGCTTTGCATTGGTTGGAAGAGACACCGATTAAGAAAGCAGTTTTTATGCTCAGATTCACTGGTGGCTCTAAGAAGAATTCAGACGGGACAATCAAATTGCAGACAAGATATTATTATAGAAATAATGCAACTGCTATAGGCTTCACGCTCATGACAGGGTTGTTTCATTTCTATGGGTCCCAGCACATGTTGGAAAAGATGGAAATGAGATGGCAGAGAAACACGCTAAGAGATTGTTGAATAAAAATAATGTAAAAATCAGCAAAGCAGAAGCAAAGACAATTATTAAACAAGCTTATTATTCAATCTTGGCAACATAAATGGGATATGGAGAAGATAGGTAGGCATCTGTATAAAATCCAAAAGAAAGTAGGATTTCAAAATAATGAGACTGGAAGTGACTTTATAAGAAGAGAAGTAATAATAGCAAGATTAAGATCAGGACATTCATCTTAAAATGGAAGCCTACATGAAATCAGGAAACATCCTTCTGGATTATGTGGTTTTTGTGGCGAAATTGAAACAGTTGAGCATATTTTATTACAGTGAGAGCATATCTTAAAGAGAGATAGATGCTGAAAACAAAGATACAATCAGAAAGTGCAAATAAAATGGCGTTAGAAGTAATATTAGGCAATATACAATTCAGAAGAATGATAATAAGTTATTTAATAGACACGGGTATTTCCATGAGAATTGTTTTTGTTTGTTTGTTTAACGCCTTCTCATTGTCACTCCATACTCCAGTTCAGTTGGTGGCGGTAATGCACCAAAAGTCGGCTTGCCCATCTCCAATAAACACTACAAGAAGAAGAAGCAGCGCAGATCTAGCTCCTTCTTCCGGTGTACATCGCTTCATCTGCATCCGCGCAGCGCGAGCTAGAACTGATAACGAAACTATAATAAAACCAGCAAAACTCGACAAAAACACTGTTAGAGTGGATCTGACACCAGCATCATGTCTGGAAACTCATTTTCAGGTGTGTACATATAGGCTACCTATATAACTCTGTAGTTACGCTGTTCGTGTGTAAACTTGGTGTTTGTTTACGATAACATGCTTCTGCTAACATGAGCTCATGATTATGAAAAAAGACATCATAAAGTAAAATGATGTCTCAAATTCATCCTGTAACTGTCTGGGAACGCTAGTTTATGGTTATAACCATGCGCAGGTTAACGCACAGGCTTGGCTGCAGCCTAGGCCCCCCGGATTGGCCAGATTATATTATTATTATTTTAAATGAACTTGAACGCTATTTAAGAAGACCCTCACTGGCCATTGAAACGATAAATGAGGATTCGTTCAGAGCGTCTGATAAAAGTAATGTCTTGTATTGTTGAATGCACGCTTAACACCAGAGCTCGCGCGATCGTTAAATCGAAACCGACAGTAAAACACGCACTCGCGCATTCAAAAGCGTTTGTAATACCCCGCGTTTGGAGAGCGACTTTAATGTGACTTTAATGTGCGCAAATTAGTCTAAATAACATATATAGGATGTTATTAGTGTGTAGTCTATAATAGGTTGTGTCGTATATCTCTGTAACATGCTTGGAAAAATTGGTCTCTATTTGCACTTTTAAATTTTGAGAGTGTAGCCTGCTTTAATTATGGCTGCACTTATTGTTTGCACTTAAGACTAAGAAAGAACTGTGTTGTTTGTTTTTAAACTGTTTTCATTTTTTGTTCAATTTGTGAAAACGACTTTAGTTAGGAGGTCCAGAAGTTCTAGAAGCTTATAATTCTAATTCATAAAAAAAATACTAACACTGGCTTTTCTAATCTTTTTGTGTTCTTTCGATTTGTTTTCTCTTTATTTATTATACAAGTACCAAAAGCAAAAAAGGCCTCTTAACACCAGCTTACTCTATTCTTTTTCTATTCTATCTGTTTTCATATTATTTATTATATAAAGAAAAAAAAACTACATGTACTGTGTTAAGCTAACTGAGACTTGTTATAGCACTTGCATGTGATTGCTCTTTTGTTGATTTGTATTGCTTGCATTGTCCTAATTTGTAAGTTGCGCAGGATAAAAGCATCAGCTCAATGACTAAATGTAAGTTTAAATGTACTGTATTTGCATGTGGACCATGTATGGCACTAAATACATTTCTTCAGTAAAGCATAATGATCACACAAAGAGCAGTTTAGGGGCCCCTGACCACCTTAATCCGCTCCCTGGTTATATTTGATATGCATTTGATGCACTAATATAAAGCGTTATATTAGTACATAAAATAACTAGTGTTCCCTATCTGTCAGTCACTACGAGTTATGTCGTGACGACATAGGGGATTTACCTGGAAGCCCCGAACATCTCTAACTAAGAGAAAACGCCAATGAAATTGGCTAGTGGATTTTGCATACCTGAGCCACTCCCCGTGCATACGGATATAAAAGGGCGACAGGTGCATCCACTCATTAGATTTTTGCTTCGGAGCCGAGTGGATGAGAAGAGTGCTGATCTCCACAAAGCCGTTCATCTTTGTTTTGTTCCCGGTTGGCGTAACGGTGCGATCAGCGGAGTCCCTCTCATCAGCGATTCCCCTGGGCACTTCAACTAAAAGAGCAAATCACGGACGATCGCGTCTTTTTCAAGATGCCGTTTCGTCCGTTTCCTTCTGGTTGCGGTCGCTTTTCTGTCAGAGCAAAACCCCTACTCCCTTTCGCTGCACCACCACAGGTACGTCGATTGTGCCGTTGGAGCCGCTTGCACAGCGTCTGGAGGCGTGGCTCACGCTGCCCAGCCTGTCTCGCTGGCTCACGCGCAATCGACTCGGCCACGCCGATTCAGTTCACCAGGCGACCTCCCAAGTTCAACGGCGTTCTCGAGACGCCGGTGGCAGTCCGAACGCCCTGTCTTGCGCGAGGAGATTGCTGTCCTCCTGGCAAAGGATGCAATCGAGCCGGTCCCTCCAGCCGAGATGAGGCAGGGGTTTTACAGCCCTTACTTCATCGTACCCAAGAAAGGTGGTGGCCTTCGGCCAATCCTGGATCTGCGAGTCTTGAACCGGGCTTTGCACAAGCTCCCGTTCAAGATGCTGACGCACAGGCGCATGATCAAATGCATTCAGCCCCAGGATTGGTTTGCAGCGATCGACCTGAAGGACGCTTACTTTCACGTTTCGATCCTTCCGCGACACAGACCGTTTTCACGGTTTGTGTTCGAAGGTCGGGCATGGCAGTACAGGGTCCTCCCCTTCGGGCTCTCCCTGTCTCCCGTGTGTTCACGAAGGTTGTAGAGGCGCCCCCCTGCTACGGGAAGTGGGCATCAGGATCCTCAACTACCTTGACTGGCTTATTCTAGCCCAATCCAGAGAGCAGTTGGGCGATCACAGGGACTTGGTGCTCCGGCACCTCAGCCAGTTGGGGCTTGGTCAACTGGGAAAAGAGCAAGCTCTCCCTGTGCAGAGAATCTCTTTTCTCGGTGTGGAGTTAGACTCGGTGAGTATGACGGCACGCCTCACGGAGGAACGTGCCCAAGCAGTGCTGAACTGCCTGAGTTCCTTCAGAGGCAGGAATGTGGTACCACTGAAACAGTTTCAGAGGCTCCTGGGGCATATGGCATCCGCAGCTGCAGTCACGCTGTTCGGATTGCTTCATATGAGACCACTTCAGCACTGGCTACACTCCCGGATCCCGAGGTGGGCATGGCGCCTGCACACTGCAGTAGGTATCTCCCAGCAGTGTCGCTCCCTCAGCCCCTGGACAGACCTTGCCTTTCTACGGGCCGGGTGCCCCTAGAACAAGTGTCCCGGCATACTGTTGTAGGGGTCGACCGATATGTGTTTTTCAGGACCGATACCGATACCGATTATTACAGATCAAGTAGACCGATAACCGATATTGTGAACCGATATCGTGTCTGGTGTAAAATGAAAATGAATGCCAAAATTAATAATAACAAGAGCTCTGACAAAAACGTTCTTTAAATGCTTTTAAACATGTCTTTAATTCTGAAAACTGTTAATAACAACAACATTAAATAAACAGTAATATTAATAATAACATAAGTGCAGGGATCACCCAGAAGCATTCTGTAAACATTTTGTAAAACTTAAAGTAAGCGTATTTAGCGTGTTGTGTGATTATTCTCAACAAAAGTTGTAATAATTGTTGTAGTTGTATTACGTATATTCTACTGCAGTAATATATTCGCTAAACCGAACTTATATTTTGACAGGTTGCCATGAGGACCTTTTAAGTTTCTGTAGCCTATGTATATATGATATGACGATCGTTTTACTCAAATGAAAACGGTCAAATGCTCATGAAGTGACTCTCCGAGCAGTTCTGGGGATGTTGTTCATGTGATGTCCTCATTTAGTGAGGCGGCAGGCGCTGAAGTCACCCTTGAGCATCACTGCGCTTCAGTATGTATGTGTGCAGTAAATGAAACCGCCTCTGTGTCATTCATTAACAGAGATGCAGAACATGCAGGATTCATATTTAAAGAAAAGTGTTTTCGCGATATTTATATATACTAGTCCATAGCGCGAGTCGATTTAAGTGTACTGACCTACTTTTGATTAATTCATCCAAACTTCGACACGTTCCGTGACATTCCGCGTTATACGGTAAATTCCATTATATGACTGCATTCCGCGATTCCGCCCGCATTTTCCGCATCGCGGACATCATGGGTTATGTTGAAGTGTTTTGCAACTTCAGCAACGTCTGCTGCTGCTTTACCTTTGAGAGACAACTGATGCGTGATCACTGACGCAGCTTCTCAACCCCTCCATAACCTATAAAAATCTGGCGCCCTATCCCACCTCAGACTACTAAATAATTTTACTAAACATTATGAAGAAAAAAAAGTATTTACAGAGAAGAAAACACCTGTTCTGTCTAATTGTCTCTCTGTGCTCATGCTGTATTTTAATGCAGCCAAATTTATATATTTTTCTGTTTTTCTTGTCAGTCAACGGGATAAATATGAAATAGTGACTGAAACACAGCCCTTTAAGAATACATAACCAGCTCCCCCTTCCAAGAAGCTAGTCTGCACAAAAAAATCCTAATTTATCATTTTATTGAGCCATTGTCTGATCAAATCAAATAATACACAATATTAGACAAGACAATTCCTGTGCTGTGATTTCGGCTATATTTGCATGTAAACTTAGAGAAGCAATAATATCTCTTTTAACTGAACTCCTCTCAGATGCTCACTGAACAGAGCAGATGCAGAAAAAGAGCTGCGTGCGTGCTGATCTCAGCAGTACCAACAATCACAGAGACTCGTTAAAGTTTGTCCAAGAAGTCGCTAGATTTGTCACTAGTCACTTTTTTGGAAAAAAAAAGTCGCTAGGGGGGTCTGAAAGTTGGCAACACTGCATGCATCTCTACCAGCCGCGATTTCTTTAAGACTGCAAGGGAAGCTCAGCTTCCCCTATATTTGTCAAAAAATGAATGGTCAAATATATGTACTATTATGTTAACATTTTATTGACTAAAAATGCGTTAAACACGTTCATCTCGAACGAAAACAATTTCGCTTCAGAATCAGCTACTTAGGTCGGCTGACTCGATTTCCTTCTCATTCATTCCGTGGCGTACAGTGCATTACTCTGTTGAAGCCCAGCGTCCATTGACTTCAATGGGGCTGCTTTAAACAGTTTTTCAGTGCTTAGAAACAAGACGGTCATTGGATAATGCTGCGATTATGTCCCGCCCACGGACGCTCAGCGCCTCTGGGATGAATGGAGGAGTGGGCTGGCCCGGACTCCCAGCGTCATGTGATGATTGGAGGGTCTGTCATCTCTTTTTAATCCACTTTTATGTCCTAAAACGCTGCTTTTTGGGGTCGACAGCTTATAAAAGCGTATTTATTGGTTTTTTAGCTTGTTTGCTATACACATTGTCACATATCAGCTTTTAGACATTTCTTTTTTTTTTTTTATAAATAAATGACAAGGAGGCGGCAGCTTCGCAATGCAAAGAGACGGTTGGTGTGGGCGTGGTCTTCAGATTATGACGCGTATCACTCTGTGTCTCCATTTCCAACTCAGTCCCATCGCGGATTTTGCATGTGTAGTCGAAAGACAAACTGCTGCAACCTTCATCGTATATTTCACACAATTTCACACCACATTCATTGTTTCAGTTTAACATAATTCCCACATTTCCTCCCGTTGAGTTAAATATATATATATATATATTAGATCGTTTGTTCATTAATTCATATAGTCTGAACTAGCCAGCTAGCAAACTGCACAGCAGGTGTAGAAAGGAGCTTCTCCTGTTTAAAGCGGCTCAAGTCCTACACCCGTAACACAATGGGCCAAGGCCGAAGCAGCCTAGCTCTGCTGGCCATTGAGAGGACACTGGTCAAGTCACTGGAAAAGACGCCTAGTTGGTACGACAGGGTTACAGAGCATTTTCTTGAAAAGGAACGAGGGGCAGAATTTACATATAAATAAATGGACAATTTTTATGATTTAGGCCGAAAATGAGCTTCCCCTCTTTAAAAGATCAGCAGCCGCCACTGATCTCTACTCACCTCTATCTCTCTCGGTCTGACTGCAGCAGCACACGTGACTCATTTTCAGACGCACACACACATGCAGGAATATATGGACCATGGCCAATCAGAGGGGGGGGTCCGCCCTTCACTATCTCTGATTGGTTTAGACCACGATATGAGCCTAATGTGTGTCTGTTGTTGAACCACAGGGAGACTTTCAGAGTCGCAGAGACTTTTTTTCTTTTCTCGAACGGCTGGTCGCACCAGTGCGACCTCAGATTTTTTTAGTCGCACCATTGAGAAATTGGTCGCACTCTAAAACCCTGAAAAGTAAGAAAATATATTCCATTCATTTTAATTAACATGAAAAGCATTACACTTTACATTGTCTAGGTTCCCCAAATGGGTTTGTAACTTTAATGAAAAGCTAATAATTAATTAAATCATAATATTGTAAAATTTAAATGAATCACTTTAATATATCATCAGTTGAAATATATATATTTTTAAATATTTATTTGTTTACCTGCATGTCGTGTGACCAGAGAATCATGAACATGCAAATGCGACACTTAATTATATAAAAAATATATTTTTAAATCTTAGGGGCACTTCATGCGTATACGTATATCGAGTAAAAGAGGTTCAGATGATAAACCTGAAATTATTTGTGTAAATCCAGTTTAACAATAAGTAATAAGTACTTAGGTTTTGGGATCTGATTACATAATCCAGATTACATGTGATCAGTTACTACCCAGCTCTGTCTATTATTATACTTGATCTGTAGATAAAGATCAATGGTTTTACATAAAGATCCTCTTGCTGGAGTCTCGTGCTGTTTCTATTTTCTACCAGATGTCTGTTAGATCATAACACTGGAGTAGAGAGCACTATGAATTGGTCTTCATGCACACAGTAACTTAAATTATTAAATTTGTTACTGTTAAAAGTAAAGGCTCAGTAAACTATCACATAGATTTAATACACTACGCATCAATATCTTTGACCTTTTCGGTGTTGTGCCGCTCTGTATTTGGAGTAGGGGTGTGCGATATGACGATTTTTGATCGTGGATGATAAAAATGTCTCCACGATCTGCTTTTGAAGAAGTATCGTAGTATCGTGCTACAGCACACATTCTTTCAGTTACAGTTCTGGCACCTCCGTCGCTATATAGTGTACAACACGACATACAGTGGTAGAGTTACTCTGACAGGACACTGCACTTATTCGCGATCGCAAAAGTGCATTATTTGCATACAAGCCTTGCCGGTTAAACGTTTCATTCGCGCGCTGGTCTGACGTCTGCTTTTCCTGAGCATATACACCAGAAGCACGCGCACTAAAAGCCTATCTAACAGCGCTTGATTACTGAACTAAGTTATCATTTGCGCTAATATGGTCAAAACACACAAGGTTTACATATAGACTCAGTTGTTTGTATCTAAAATGAAAGTAAACACAACAGCTGAGACAAACAGATGTGCGCCTGTATATTAGATGCGTGCTGGTCTTAAAGGGACAGTACTAAACATGCAGCCGACTGTAATTAAAGGGATCGTTCACCCTACAATTCAATTTCTGTCATTATTTACTCACGCTCATGTTGTTCCAAACCTGTATTCATTTCTTTCTTGTGCTGAACACAAAATAAGATCTTTTGGTGAATCTGGGTAAACAAACAGTTGCTGGTCCACATTGACTTTGATAGTAGGAAAAATATGGAAGTCACAGAGGATCTGCAACTGTTTGGTTTTCCTTGTTTCTCAAAATAGCATTTACGTTCAGCAGAAGAAACTCACTTTCACTTTAAAACTAATTTTGAGTAAATTATGGTATAAAAATAAAACACCATGACAGAATCGACAGACAGATGGCATCATTTTTATTTGTGGGTGAACCTTTATCATTAATAAAACAACAAAACAGAGAAAAATTACTCACTATTCTTGACTGAAAAACTTTAATACAGTTTCTTTAGGAATCAGTCTATATAAATTGTTATTGTTACATTTGTTCATTCAGTTTCTTGAATGCTCCTGCTAAATACACCTATTGTACCTGGAAATAAAGCACTGTTTGTTTTACTTGTATATTATGTGTATTTGTAATCTGTATCTTTGTTCTTAATTTTTTATAAGAAAGATACAACATTTTTATCTTTGCCCACTTTGGCCTAAATTGACCATCATGGCCTCCTAATCATCCCGATACACTGATTGGCTTCATCACTGTCTCCTCTCCACCTGTATCTGGTGTGTGGGGGGTGTTCTGGAGCAATATGGCTGCCATCATATCATCCAGGTGGATGCTGCACATTGATGGTGGTTGAGGACATTCCCCCCCTTCTATGTAAAGCGCTTTGAGTACCCAGAAAAGCACTATATAAATGTAACAAATTATTATTATTATAAATATCTGCCGTTATTATTTTTTCTCTTTTTGTTACCTTGAAAGGCTTAATAATAGGGAAATTAGTTTGGCTGTACTGCTCAGACAACTTGCAAGATAGTAAAACCAACACGACTAAGAATCGTGATTAAAAACGTGAATCGTGATATTTAAAAAAACAAATCTTGATATTATATTTTTTCCATATTTATTTCATTTATTTATACAGGGATAATGCACAACAAAAGTGTTGTGCCAAAGTTAACTATAAAGCTAATTTGTATTTGCAGTCCCTGGGCAGGGTGTTGTTACAACATTCAATCAAAAACAATACAATACATACAACACATACAATATCACATCATATTCCATTTAATTAATAAAAAATAAAATCAATGATCACATGTTTGATTTTGTTTAAGCCATACTATATCGTCCACCCCTAATTTGGAGACTTTTGTATTACAATACTTTTACGCAATGAAAGATTATCAATAGCCTTTATTTGTCTGTCCTACCTATCATATGTAGCTGCCTCCATTACTGTGCTACACATTAAAATAAATGTATTTTTATGTTGGAGTATATATTTATATATAAATGTATTTACTTGTTTTCCATGTAGGCTATTTTACAACAATATGAAGAACAATGTGTAACAATTTACTAGATTTAGTCCTTCACTTGTTCACATTTATTTGTTCCCCACTAAATAAGTGTATTTTTTTCTTCACTAGATGTTTGTCAAAATGATTATGCACTCGTGATTTTTCTAGAGCAGGGATATCCTACTACCATACTGCAGACTTCAGTTTCAACCCTGCTCCTGCTCACCTGCCTAGAATTAGCCTATCGGGTAACCTTGAACATTTTGATTGGCTGAATCTGGTGTTTGATTAAAAAAAAAAGTATAATAAATTAAAGTCACGTGACATGCGAGAGTACTGTATGATGATCGTATGACATCTAAGGCCCTGTCCCAAATGGCTCCCTAAACCCTCGCCGTCTTCCTCTGAGTCCGCACTTACTGTCGGGTAGAAGTCTGCTGTGAGCTTGCACCAGTGTGGGCTCGGCATAAGTGCTGATCGAGGGCGCATAACGGCCACAAAGGGGGCACTCGCGAGCACCCTTCTGAACGCTAAAATGACTTAAATGACTCGTGGACTTAACGGACACACGCATGCGACGGCCATTGTTAGTCCGTAGACTGCAAGTGCACATTACGTGTTCCATTTGGGAGTATGGCGAGAGAAGGCATAAGGAGACGACCGCTCTCGCAGTACTTTGATGACACACACCGATCGGTCTAGTAGTGCTGCTTCAAGTCAAACACATCTAAACAGCCTTCAGAGGAAGCATCTAGTTGGCACACTGCTATGTTACCAAGTCCGCAGTTTGCCGCGGGTTGTTTTTGTGTTCGCGGGTCTTTTATAACATGCAGGATTGACGCGCTACATGTAAACAATATCCTTTGTTGTACTTTCCTGTCAAAATAACGGAGTTCATTTGGAAGTCTTCAGGTTTTAAGAACTGCTGGGTTCTCCTGTAGTGGGCGGAGCTAATGCGCAAAAGACAATCTCATTGGCCAGCACTCACCTATTATAGTTCCTGTTTTGATTTCAGCGAATCAGGTCGAGCGAATGCAGACGACCTGATTAATATTCATGAACCCAGCAGCTCAATAATCCCTAGTGCATTTTATATGGTTATTAGTAGAAGAATTCGTGGTAGTTTTGTAATCTTATCAGCATTATTTGAAGGATTTGTTCCCTTTTTTATAGAAACACTAATTGACAAAAAATATCTTAAGCACCACCACCAGTCCTAAGTTCAGACAACATGACAAATATGCATTCATACATAGTTATTCTAATTACTAAAGTTCTATCATCATATAATCCTAAAATTGAATGCTAAATTATGATAATATCATATTATAATGTTTGACTGACTGATGCTAAGTGAGATATAAAAAAACTGCCATTTTACAAACATAAGGTTTATATATATATATATATATATATATATTAGTATATCAGATAATTAATATTAATCTGGTGAATAAACTAAACAAATTACAAAGCCAATGGAGATTATGTTGCCAATGTGTTCATAGAGGGTTGATAATATTTTCAATAATCCATTGAATTTGATAGGTGTCTCTCACATTGTCCCACAGAAACTTAGATTAGTGTACAATGTTTAATAATGACTATGTATTCTATTTAGTGACCATTTCATTCATTTAACATATTTATTATTGGGGCATCCAAGTTATTTGACATATTTGAACAATAGTTACTTTCATTGGTAATTAGTTTATTTTATAATGATGTAACTCAATTACTATTTGTGAGAAGTAACTAGTAATATAACTTATTTCTTTTTTAAAGTAATGTGCCCAACACTGCATATTATACAATGATTTATTGTTTATCTTTGTTGAATAATACAGAATATAAAATCGCAATATTGGTAAAGAAAATCGCAATTCAGCCCTACCCCTGTTCTACAGTAACTTTCGCTGCTGAATAATCCACTAACCTAGTGTACAATCGTATTTTTGTCATAGATTATGGTATATTTTTCATTAGTTAATTTTTCTTAATGGAGTTGTCTGTTTAGTAGATTGTGTTTAATAGACAAAAGAGTGACAATCAGGTCTACATTGATTTAAAAAAGCTGCATTGTTATCGGGTCTGTATTGGACAACACTGATTTTTTGGGCTAGAATCGGATCAGTTCTGAAAACATGGTTTCAGTGCACCCCAACATGTGTCAGCCACCTGTGTTTGCGTACGCCACTGTAGTATACACTAGCGTACGCGTAAAAAAATGTAACCATTCCAACACAATCTTAATTTGAATAATATAAGCACAACATTTTATTAAATGTCTGCATTCACTACTGAACTCAGGTGACAATGAAACTGAAACTCAGTAATGTAAACTACTTAAATTGTAGCTTTATAATAGATTTGGACTGATTTGCACTGAGCTGCAAGTGTTCACAACACAAATAAGGAAGACAATTTATCTGGAAATTTTATTTGTGGACATTGTTTTTAAGCTCATTACTTTCCTTATTTTTTTTTGCACTCCTCTGTGTCCTTGTCTGCCGTGTTTGTCTGCCATCTTTAATTTGGTTCATTCAAGTTATTTATTTGTATAGCATCCACAATACCCATTGTTTCGAACCAACTTTATAGTAAGTTGTATCTATAATAGTGTAATGCTTTAATGTTATTGGCTTGATAATAGCTTGATGCTTTTTTTTCACAGTGTCTCAGACACAGCTGAATTAGTTTTTAAAGGCATTTAGGCCTGCATATTACTCTGGTTTGTTCAAGCGCATGTAAGCTGAATTCCAATAGTTATTAATATTATATGGTTGTCTTTTCTCTGTGTAGGTTTGTGTTTGTTTATTGCATGCTCCTGAGCGTGTCCTAAAATGTGCAACTGTTCATAAAGTATAATAGGTCTTTATTTGACCCTCTAACTCTAGCACTCTCTTTTCTAATTTGATTTAAAAAAAATAAAATCACATTTGACCCTTTATCAATTGCATATTTATTATCTAACTGCTAGTTTTTCTTGTAAAACTAACACTGGGTTTCTTTTTTCTATATTTTATATACTCGTTTTCTTAATAAATAAAAAACACTTTCTACGTGTACTGCGTTAGGCTAACCAGGACTTGTAATAGCACTTGCATGTTGTTATTTTGTTGGTTTTGATTGCTTCTATTATCCTCATTTGTAAGTCGCTTTGGATAAAAGAGTCTGCTAAATGTAAAGTAAATTTCCATTCTTTCTTTTTTATAGCGTGTGCAAACGCAGGTGGTCGACACATGCGTATCTATATATTAGTCTTTGCACTTTTTTTTTCCAAAATGTATGACCAATAACTAAACTAAATCTGTGGTTATCTCATAGCCCCCTCACACAATTGCTTGTCTCTATGGTACTACTGTGGTGAAAAGGTCAAATATAATGTGATACTTTTGTTTCATACAGCATTTGCTGACCCCAGTCCTGCTCGTGAGAGATCAGGGAGCATGGAATTACCTCCTGAGAGTAAGTCTTTATAAAAAAGAAGGAAATACATTAAACGAGAATGAGAATATGGAAATGAAGGGCAGTTTATTCCTTTCAAAACACAAGTGATTAATTAAAAATCAAAAATCTCAAATATTTTACCAATCACTATTGGTGATTATTATTATTTTTTATCATTATTTATGTGATGTTGCATTAAAACTTTCTAGATTTACATCCTAACATTACGTGTAACATGTTATGTGTTTCAGTGAAGGACTGGAGCAGGGAAAAAGTGAAAACCTCAGAATTATCTGAGATACACACAGATCCAGATCCAGATTTACTACCTCAGCGGGAAACATTTGATGTCAAAAATAAAGAGCTTCATGAAAACAGAGAAACAAAGAAGAAATATGAGATGCTTGATGCTCAGAGGACACCTCATGAAGACATTCTCTATGAAAAGAGCAAAGAACTTGCCTTAATATTCAAAGACAAGGCAAATTATGAAGAAATAATGAAGAGAGAGTTCGATTTGTTTTGGGAAAAACTTGCAATGAATATCATCAGAGACACTCCTCCAATCAGAGACATTGACATAATGAGAGATGTGAGAAAGCTCCTCAGTGGCGATGAAAGTGTTTCTGTAGATCACTGGAGGCAGAGCGGGGATATTTTCACTGTGCAGCGTTATTCAGATTATGTTGTTTTCAAAAAGGTTACAAAAAGTGGAACTGGAGGGACTCAAACTCTATCACGAGATGATGAAGCCCAAATAAGATCATTTGTCACAGATGTTGTTCAGCAGACAGACAGAATGATTCAGTCATTTAACATATTAAAGAAGGGCTACAACATCAGCTGCATTCAACAACTCACAGATGATATCAGAGCAAGAGTAACAGAACATGAGGAAGGGCAAGTGAAATATGTGTTCAAGAATCAATTCTTCATGGATGTGGTTCTGTCCATCTGTGAGAGAGCAAACAAGATGATCACTGACCAGCACAGACTGTTCAGAGAAGACAATGATCCTGTTATAAATGTGGAGGAGAAGAGAGAAGAGTACTATAGTATTTTCCAGAAATACTGTCATGGATCCGCATCAGCTGTTATTTTTGGTGAGATCATCTGTCAGAAACTCATAGAGCCCATTGAGCAGAGTCTCTACAAGAAGACTGCCAGAGATTTAACAGATGAAATTAGATGTAACTGTAAATCACTGAATGGAAACAGAGCACATCTAGAGAAACACATCCTGAAGACACTGGCAGCAGAGGAGAATTTTGACAAATACATGAACTACATTCATAATACCAGAGAGCACTTCAAGAGTTTCATCAGAGATGAAGTCAGTCGGTATATCACTGATGAGTTCAGTGTCAGTGTTTTACCCAAGATGGAGGAGAACATTAAACTCCTGCAGCAGAAGATCGTAAACGCAGTTCATGAATCTACTGAACATGCTCAAGTGAACAGAGGAGATGTTGATTTGTGGTTGAAGAGTTTCACACAGCAGCTCTCAGATGTGCTGGTCTTCTCTGAAAAAGACCTCAGTGGAGTCAATCATGATGATGTTGTGGATTTCAACCTCCTACAAGATGTGATATTTAAAGAACTTTGTGCTATAGTGTGTCACATCAGAAGTAGATTCAACACGGACACATTTCTATTAAAACTGGACTCTAAGTTCAGGACAGATGAGATTCTGATCGATCTCTTCGGTCAGTGCTGTTGGGCTCAGTGTCCGTTCTGTAAAGCCGTCTGCACCAACACTTTAGCAAACCATGATGAAGATCACAGTGTTCTTTTACATCATGTTACTGGGCCAAATGGGTGGTTTCATGGAGGAACAAAACACTTCTCTCTTAGCATCTGCACAACAGCAGTAACAAGTGGTCGATGTTTTTATTCAAATGGTCAAAATGATTCAGTCCCTTGGAGAAACTACAGAAAAGCAGGAGGAGCTTATGCGAAGTGGAGCATCACCCCTGATTTTACCGAGCTGCCCTACTGGAAGTGGTTTGTGTGCAGATTCCAGATAAATCTGGAAAAATACTATGATAAACAATTTGAGGGTTATGGTGAGATCCCAAATGAATGGAGAAAATACTCAAAACAGGATGCTCTTGAGAGTTTGGATAGAAATATGTAATGAAGAAATGAAAAAAGCTTGATTCACATTGAACATTATTTGTCTGTTCCTCACTTCAGTTTGAAATCCTCTCAGCTCCACATAATATATCAGCGAGAGGTTTCGTTGACGTGTTTGTTTCAAAAGACTGTAAATGTCCTTCATACACGTATCAGTAATGTTATCACAATATATGTATGAACAAAATGTCTATTGTCTAATTATATATTTTTCCTAAATCATCTGAAAACAAAAAATGACAGTTTCACAGAAACGTATTGCATAACATTGTGGCAACAATGAAAATTTAGTGCAAAGCTCCTTCGCATTTGAAGAAAATCACTCAGACAAATGTGCAGCATGTTTGCAAGAGCTACAGATTTGTTGGACCTTTGCATGTATCTGATGGCATTAGAAATTACATTTAGTATGTTTTGTGTCACTGTTGAGGAAAATGCAATTGTCCTGTTGCAAGTATGCCTTTTCCTTTTATGTAATACTTTTGTATTATAACTGAACATGTTATTGTATTTGTTTTGTTAAGAAAGACACCACACATGTTATTGTTTTAAGCCTTTATTGAGAATTTTTTTCTAACATACTGTATATTACCAAGATTATAGCTAGAGATGAAACATGTATTAGCAAGGTCTTTGAAGAAAAGGGATGCTACCATTGAATGCTGTGTTGCAGACGCAGTGTATAAGGCATCAAAAGAAGAAAGTCCTGGAGGAGGAAAAGGAGAAAATAGAGGGTTTTTTATAAGAAACGTGCGATGATTAGTTCAGATGCTGGTTCTCTGAACATCGGCCTTGCCATTGATGCCTCTGAACAACCGAGCTTGCAAATTATATGCTTTTGTTTTTATTTCTGTTTTCATATTAGTATTTTGTAAGTAAAGTATTTTCATCTGTAGACAATAAAACTGTACATAATTATAACTAAGACGCCTGCCTGCTTAAAGACTCGTATTTCTAGACTTGAGCAGAACAGACCTTGGAGAAGTCTTCTGTGACCTGTTTTGAAAGATAGGACAGATACGTTATCTTACCTGAGAATAAATGTGATAAGGTAGAAGGTGTAGGGAATCCAGCACCATAAAACAACACCTAGAGTCTGTATTGTTTTTATTACTAACATGAAATGTTCTTTATATTTCACTGGGATATTTAGTGATGGGAGAATTAAAGAAGCTTTTCAAAAATATGAATCAGCTGGTTCACTGTAAAAGTACTCAAAGTAGGCTGATGGCACCTGCTGGTCAAAGCATTGCAAATACAATACAAATTCACTCCAAGCATGTAGCTACATTACACATTAACCTGTCTTCTTCAGTGTGTTGTTGTGCCAATGTTCGCCGGAAGTTGGCGGTAGATCTGCGCTCAAACTCTCTCTGATGATGTTTGATCTTCCGCTTCCGGGCGGCGCGAGTCAGCTGATAACGAAACAATAACAAAACTCCCCAAAAACACTGTTAAAGTGGATCTGACACCAGCATTATGTCTGAAAACCCTTTTCCAGGTGTGTACATATCAGTAGTGAAGGCGAAGTGAAGCGTTGTGAACCAGAGAAGCTTTCAACCCAATTGTATCAGGAAAAGGTTCATTACTCGAAGCTTTTTAAAACTGTTCATGCTGTGGCCATCTAGTGGTCTTAAAAATTAACAACACCTTCCAAAGTGCTGTGATTCATTACATTTACATTTATGCATTTATTGTTAAATAAATATTGCTTTTGTTTTATCCAAAGCGACTTACAGTGCATTCAGTCTATAATAATTTTTGTTGTTGTTCATTACAGCTGCTGGTTTCACATCTGGTTTTACTACTGATTCCTTGTTTTAATTTATTGTATAAAAATGATGGTCATTGTCAAAGTCATTTGTGTCGGTGTACTGCCATTCAAATAATTAAACTAATTTAAACATAAAGTCATGAATTAAATCTGCGATCTATCAATGTTAACTCTGTCTCAGTCCTTAGATTGTTATTTCATGGGCAAAGTTAATTTGACCATAATATATAAATTAGGATAAAAAGAAAACAATGCTAATGCATTATTTTTATTATGTGTTATAATCAGTGTTGGGAGTAACGCATTACAAAAGTAATGTGATTACAGTAGTATATTACTTTTTGCTGTAACGCAGTAATATAACGCATTACTAATAAACATTTTTTGTAATAATAGTACTCGTTACAATCTCAGTGACGCAAGTTACAACACATTTTAACCCGAAATTAAGTGGTGTTAGGTTTTTGTAAGAATTGACACCGCGAGACATTCCCACACCAGAGAAAAAAATCTGCGGGTAAAATAGTATGTCTGTTTACTGTTGCTGGAGCTTGAGCTTGATGTTTGATGACTGCAGAGATGGATTCAACATTTATGAGATGGACATATATTATTTTCAGTTTGTCAAAGAAAAGGACAAGAACATAGTCAAGTGCAATCTATGTGTGACACCGAGGGTATTCTCTACATCAAGAAACAGCACGAGTGATTTGAAGAAACACCTGGACCGGTGCCCCACTAACACTAAGCTAACAGACAGAGCTCAGGGTGTGATTTTTCCATATAAATACGGATTTCCGGGGATTACTGTATGATGATTTAAATCGCTCAAATGGCCTTGAGCTTATTACCTAAATAAACTGTGAAAAGATTATTTTCTAAAACATAATGGACGGAATGATCCTGAGAGCGCTGCACGAGCTCGCGGCGCCATCTGCAGGACAGTTAAAAGCTTTCAAAGGATTCAAAGCGCCATACACGTGTAGAATCAGCGCTGAAGCGTGTTACTCGACCCGGTGACTTTTAATGAATGGCGGTGACAATTTGAGATTGCTAGTGCTGTCATAAAACTCCCAACGGTTGTGTTGTAATTATATAATAGGCTGTAGTCTCAATAGTCTGACGCGCTACATGTCTTCTGTTACAGTACTGTGTTTACTTTCGATTCGCTTGGTTTGAGGTGCTTTAATTTGCATTTGGGAACGCAACATTCGTCATTAGAAGTTTTTTTAAATCTGTTGTTTACAAAAATAAGTTTCAGTGTCACATAATCCTTCAGAAATCATTCCAATATGCTGATTTTCTGCTCAAGAAAAATGTATCATTAATGTCAATGTTAAAAATTGTTTTGCTGCTTAATATTTTTGTGGAAACAATGATACGACTCAAACATTTGTTTAATATAAAAAAGAGAGAGAAATTAATAATTTTATTAATTAAAAAAGTGTGTGAAGACATTTAAAATTATTTATATTCTATAGCCGTCATTATTCTATAGCACATCGCCCTTTACTGGATGTTTAGTGAGCAGCAGTAAACTACATTTTAGCATTTAAGAATGCCTAGTCATTCTTTTGTGGTTATTATAGTGAAAGTAACTTAAAACTAATACAAAAGTAGTGTAACGCATTATATTTCAGATACAGTAATTTTGTAATGTAACTAGTTACATTCGAATGACAGTAAATAGTGATATATAATGTATGACATTTTGGAAGTAACTTGCCCAACTCTGGTTATAATGTAAAGGAAATGGCGCTGAGGTTTGCTTCGTTTGAAGCAGATACTGAAGAAGTCACGTGGTTTCAGGTGAATGAACGTGTTTGTTTACGTCTAAACGGCTAAACTTTATTAGCAGTCTGTTTATGAACTTATGTCCTTCACAACATGTGTTCGTGATTATGGAGAAATACATTATAGAAAATATTCTGACACAATATCATCCCGCAGCTGTCTGGGAACGCTAGTTTACGCTTATAACTGATAAAGCGTTAAATTGGTACATAAAATAACTAAAACTATAATACTAACTGATCTATTGATGAGATCTGCAGTCAGTAATTGTATCTGTTTTATAGGCTATTACACAGAAAACAACATAGAACACACATTTTAGTTTAGGTTTGTTAACAATAACTGGACAAATTCAGGTTTTAGCTGCATAAGGTCATTCACTGTCCGGGACCGCGACTGTTATTTGAAAAGGTTAACTTTAACGGAAGAAACCAGATTGTGCGACCTGCACACACTTTTACTCAAAGAATAGACGATCTGACAGGATTAACTTTAACGTTACCTCCGCTCGAGTGACTCACATCTAATGTGTTTAGTAAAGTCAAATACACCGTGTCTATTTAGTCATGAAGATGTATTTCAGTTTCAGCAGGCAACTATGTACAGCTACACTATTATTCCAGCCACAATTAATCACACCAATGTATATACAATTACAGATGATTACCCAGATAGCAAGCAGACGTTGGTTCAACATTACCCCGATGAGCAAAATGATACCGGATCGACGTCGGAGATCAACGTCGGTTCGACGCCACGAGAAACATCGATTCTACGTTGATTCGATGTCAGTTTGCTATCTGGGTAAGCAGCATATAAATAGTCAGTTTGTTGTTTTACACACGTGCACATAGACATTATTTCATACACGACATTCGTGAGATGCAAGAAATCTTCAGACGTGCCCAAAACAACAAAAGACAATACTTTATATAACCTTTTCTGAGAAGAAGTGTGCGCTATCATTTCTGTCCTGTCAGCTCATTTTATTGTCTTCAACCACAGCTGTCGTCGGTCTTTTGTCTGGCAGAGACAGCAGGTATGCGTTACAATTTCATATTGAAGCCTCTACTACATCGATTCTGGCACCCAACATCACAACAAGATGATATGTTAAGCTCCTTGTGTAGACGAATCTGTAATAGTTTGAACGAGCGCAGTACTACATCGATTCTGCCACCAACATCACAACAAGATGATATTTTAAGCTCCTTGTGTAGACGAATCTGTAATAGTTTGAATGGGCCGCCTACGCTGTGACGTTAATTGTGACGTCGGCCCTAGCATACATTCCTGTAAAAATGTGTAATATATTATTAATATATAAATAAAAATTCATTTTTCGTTTTAAGCCCTATGTTCTGTTGAGTGGCTTTTTTTTGTAGGATCCAGAGAGGTATGTTTTATTTCTTAGCATGTTGTCAGTCTGATTCTGTTTATTATGAGTGTTATTAAATTATGTTTATTATCAGTTCTGTGATAACAAATGATAGGCTACATTAAATACATTACATTACATTTCCCCCCTCCCCCCCAATTTTTATTTTTTCATTTGTATCTTTTTTTCTATTGTATTGCTATCTTTAAATTAATCAATGATATAAAGTTTAAGACCCAGTCATAATCATGTTAAATAATCATGATTCATAATCATAATAATCATAATCATATCAGAAATGTGTTTAAAATTAATTTAATCAGTGTTGATATTGAATTATTGACCAGCCCTAATTTGAAACAATGACAGAGAAAACAGATTTCTGTTAATCTGGTTTAAATGAGCTCCTAGAGACCAATAGATGAGCTCCTCTAACACCGACCAATAGATGAACTCCTCTAACACCGACCAATAGATGAGCTCCTCCAACACCAACCAATAGATGAGCTCCTCCAACACCGACCAATAGATGAGCTCCTCCAACACCGATCAATAGATGAGCTCCTCCAACACCGACCAATAGATGAGCTCCTCCAACACCGACCAATAGATGAGCTCCTCTAACACCGACCAATAGATGAACTCCTCTAACACTGACCAATAGATGAGCTCCTTCAACACCGACCAATAGATGAGCTCCTCTAACACCGACCAATAGATGAACTCCTCTAACACTGACCAATAGATGAGCTCCTCTAACACCGACCAATAGATGAACTCCTCTAACACCGACCAATAGATGAGCTCCTCTAACACTGACCAATAGATGAGCTCCTCTAACACACCAATAGATGAACTCCTCTAACACCGACCAATAGATGAGCTCCTTCAACACCGACCAATAGATGAGCTCCTCTAACACCGACCAATAGATGAACTCCTCTAACACCGACCAATAATTGAACTCCTCTAACACCGACCAATAGATGAGCTCCTCTAACACCGACCAATAATTGAACTCCTCTAACACCGACCAATAGATGAGCTCCTCTAACACCGACCAATAGATGAGCTCCTCTAACACCGACCAATAGATGAGCTCCTCTAACACCGACCAATAGATGAGCTCCTCTAACACCGACCAATAGATGAGCTCCTCCAATACCGATCAATAGATGAGCTCCTCCAATACCGATCAATAGATGAGCTCCTCTAACACCGACCAATAGATGAGCTCCTCTAACACTGACCAATAGATCAGCTCCTCTAACACCGACCAATAGATGAGCTCTTCTAACACCGACCAATAGATGAGCTCCTCTAACACCGACCAATAGATGAGCTCCTCTAACACCGACCAATAGATGAGCTCCTCTAACACCGACCAATAGATGAGCTCCTCCAACACTGACCAATAGATGAACTCCTCTAACACCGACCAATAGATGAGCTCCTCTAACACCGACCAATAGATGAGCTCCTCTAACACCCACCAATAGATGAGCTCCTCTAACACCGACCAATAGATGAGCTCCTCTAACACCGACCAATAGATGAACTCCTCTAACACACCGACCAATAGATGAGCTCCTCCAACACCGACCAATAGATGAGCTCCTCCAACACCGACCAATAGATGAGCTCCTCCAACACTGACCAATAGATGAGCTCCTCTAACACCGATCAATAGATGAGCTCCTCTAACACTGATCAATAGATGAGCTCCTCTAACACTGACCAATAGATGAGCTCCTCTAACACCGACCAATAGATGAACTCCTCTAACACCGACCAATAGATGAGCTCCTCTAACACCGACCAATAGATGAGCTCCTCTAACACTGACCAATAGATGAGCTCCTCTAACACTGACCAATAGATGAGCTCCTCTAACACTGACCAATAGATGAGCCCTCTAACACTGACCAATAGATGAGCTCCTCTAACACCGATCAATAGATGAGCTCCTCTAACAACCAATAGATGAGCTCCTCTAACACTGACCAAAGATGAGCTCCTCCAACACTGACCAATAGATGAGCTCCTCACCAATAGATGAAGAGCTCCTCTAACTCTGACCAATAGATGAGCTCCTCTAACACCGACCAATAGATGAACTCCTCTAACACCGACCAATAGATGAGCTCCTTCAACACCGACCAATAGATGAGCTCCTCTAACACCGATCAATTTAAATTAAATTAAAAGTTAAATTAGGGGTTATTTTTTAGCATCTTTTATGAAACAGCCCCAGGCCCTTCCCAGCAAGGACCCCTAAGATGGCAGCCATCGCGATGCTTGTCCATAAGCGCAACAGAAGCAGTTGTCCCGAATAAAAGACACAAAACAGAAAAAATACCTAACGTAATGAAATCTCTATTACTTGACAAGCTGTTGGGTAATATATATATATATATATAATTGGTATTTTAGTATTAGCATTTCCACCATTTCCAAGATCACAATTTATTTTATTAAAATAAAATAAATAAGATGAAAATTACACAAAGTTGTAAATCATTAAAATACACCTCCAAAAGATTGTACAGTTTAAAGTATTGAAGTGACCATTTTGTTACCCAACAATCACAGTGTTCAGTGGTAGAGCATTTTGTTAGCAACGCAAAAGGTTATGGGTTTAGTTCCCAGGGAACACATTAAAAATGTATAATCTAAATGCACTGTAAGTCGCTTTGGATAAAAGCGTCTGCTAAATCATACATGTAAATGTTGAAAAACAATTTCCAAATACACAATTTTATTGTATTATTGAAAAAAGTATTAAATAACAAGTATGTAATCATCAGGTGGATGCTCTACTTTGGTGGTGGACGAGGATATATCCCCCTTACTACGTAAAGCAATTTGGGTGCCTAGAAAAGCGCTATATAAATGTAACAAATTGTTATTATTATTAATGTTATATAAATGCAAAAAAATTACTATGAAAGTTTTACGCAATAAAACTAGTTTGAGAACTTTTTTCTCAAATAAAATGATCTTATATAAATAAATTAATAAATATGTAGTCCACTGACGAAATGATAGTGAAACAAGACTTTAAACAAGTTCCAAATGTGAGGTTCATGTGGAAATAAGAAATTACAATTTAGTTCATGCGTTACACTAAAAAAGGCCACTAAGTGCCACCAATGCTCCACTGTTATTGTTTAATGCATACTCTGTCACAAATTACAGTTTCTATATCACTTATATCAGAAAATAGGAATCAAATATGGAAACTGGAGTCTTAAATCTTTCCAGTGGTACATGGTTTGCCGTTTGAAACAGGAAACTTAAATTAACTAAACAACTGCTGAGCTAAAAGGGGCAGGTGAAAGAATTTGAAGCGATGTTTAAATGCAAAATAGACTGATTTTAACATATTCCATGTATGTCTTGTTTTTATAACAACATAATCATAAATCATAACTTTAGTTTGCAAGGTTTGTAAAAAAGTCGAATCGAATCTCCTTTAAATGTTAAGAATCACTAACTTACTGGTTTAAAAACAGCTTAAGATTGAATGATACATATAAAAATTCCCTGAGTTAACAGTGCTCAGTGTCCACACAGTGGACAGTGGAGTGTTAAAATAACACTGAAGCAGTGCTGAGGTTCATGAGATTATTAAGGGATGATTGAGCATTATTGACAATGACGACTGATGGTGTTTCATCTAGTTCTTGTGACTTTTGAGCATTTAATAGTTTTTCAATTGGCAGTCTTAGAAAACTAACTGAATCAGAGGAAGACACAGATAACAGCTGTAATTACATGATCACAAATGGTGATTAATGGCTGTCTTTGATCAGCTGGAGGAACGCATCCTTCCTCTGTCAGCAAAACATGCCCAAATGACAATAATACAGCCCTCTCACATTGAAATAAGACAAGTTATGCATGCATTGAACATCCATTGATCATACACAGATCATGTGTTGGAAGTAATTTGTCCCCCCACCCATCCATTGTGGCCTTTTTCCTGAAAGTCATGTGGTTCTCTTTCATAGGTAACTCAACACTGCGCTGAACGCAGGGAACCCACTGACCGAGTCTGAAAACCCATATAGAATCACGCCAATTCATTGGCTGATGGCGCGACGCCGTCTCTGGCCTTAATGACGTCGTCAGGTCATACTGGCGAACGCAGCGCCATCCACTCCTCAGATTTCTCTGCCTTCACGGCGGCTACATTCGCCCTTCGTTGTTGCGATTCTGACCCAGATTACTAACCAGCGATTATTCATTTGCACTTCGCGACTGCTTCAGTGGAACTTTGTTCTCCTCGCGGTGAAGTGCCATGGAATTCGCCGCTGTATGCCACCGTGCACGCGTTTCATCACTCGCGAGACCCACACAGTAAGTGTATTTTGTGTTTGGGCTATTCGCATGCACGTGAGGCGGTTTATGGGACCTCGAACTGCAAAATTTGCGACGATTTCCGTCATAACCCTCCGCTCTCGGCTTGAGGATTATGAACGCGAATCCTCCAAATTTTCACGGCGCATCGAGCACCTCCGCGCCTCGTGAGATCGCGGCTCTCAGAGCCGGCTGGGGTTCGGATGTCGAGCTCGATGAGATGGAGAGTGAGCAGACAGGCCTCGCCTTTTCTCCCTCCCTCCCGATCGCGCACGCGCAAATTCGCCGGTCGAATTTTTGCCTGATTTTCAGTTTCCTAGCCCAAAAGCACGTGATTTCGTTTCTTCGGGCTAGATGATATTCTGCACACGGCAGCCTCCGACTCCGAGGATTTCGGGCCTGCTTAGCAGATGCGCTCCCGCCTAACGGCCAATGGGCGCGGCCTTCAGCGGCCTACTCGAGCTCGTGGGCGTGCTTTCGCGCCACCGAAGCTTGCGCTGGATTGGCCCGATGAGCCCCGCGAGTCTCGAGCTTGACTCGACGATCGCTTCCTCATCGGCGCATTCCAAGCTTGAAAGGAGGAAGCTGCCATTTTCAGTGATCTGCATCGCGAGATCTCCAGTTCCTGGAAGCAGCCATTTTCCTCTCGGCCTTACTAACGCGGCAGCCGCTGACTTCACCAACCTTGTGGGTTCTGTGGAGCAGGGTTACACCGCCATGCCGGTGATTGAGGATACTTTGGCCTCACATCTTTCACCTCTTTGGCTCCTTCTTGGAAGTCCCGCCCCTCCTTCCTTCCAAGCCGTGTGGGACCACTTCCGCCCTTATCGGAAGTCCTACATCGCGGCGGTCAGGCAGGTATGGCCCTGCACACATGGCCATCCTTCAGGCCTACCAGGCGGATGTCCTGAAGGAAATGGACGAAGGGACCGGCTTGACTCCTGAAGCCGTGAAGGAGCTACGAAGAGCCACTGACTTGGCTCTGAGAGCCACCAACACACCGCGCGTGCGTGGGCGCTCTATGGCGGCCGGTGGCGCAGAACGCCATCTGTGGCTCAACCTCACCGAGATTCGGGAGAAGGAGAAGGTGTTCTTAATGGACGCACCCATCTCACAATCTGGGTTGTTTGGGGAGGCTGTTAACGCTGTAGTGGACAAGTTCCGCTCAGCCAAAACTCAGTCGGCTGCTCTCAAACTATTTATGCCGAGGAGAGCAAGGGACTTTTCAACTCCCTCCTCCTCTGTGTCTAGGGAGCAGCCGCTCCCAGGAGAGCCTCTAGCGGCGGAGCCCAGGCCACGCCCTCCCCACTGCGGTTTGGGGAGCCGTGGCGGTCTTCTTCCCGCCAACAACCACGCAGCGGGTTAACATGAAGCGGCCCAACAAGCCTGCCGCTTGGCTAACCCGGTCGTTCCTGACCTCGGTCGAAATGAGGAGAGTCGTTTCACCGTTGCACGGGCGAGGCCAGACCGCAAAAGTGTTTCTGCCCGCCCGAACACGCTCTCCTCACTTAAATCTGTCACAGCCACCCTTCGAGGCTTGGTGTGCAGATCCATTCACCCTCCTTTTCACTCGGGCTGGCAGTTGAGGGACGCGTTGTCTTTCCCCTTTGCAGCCCGTCCATTCGCAGGCGAGCCGCATGTTAGAGACACAGCTGTTTCTCTCCTGCAGTGTACGGAACCCGTGCCGGCCACCCGTCAGCCCAGCACTTCTCTCTCCATCATCCCGAGCAAGGGCGAGGGCTCTCCTTCACGGTGGAGGGTGCCGCTGCTTCCAGGCCTTCTCGACACCCCATCTCAGGTATGTCTTCCCTTGCACGACACTATGATTCCTCTGTCACACTTCCTTCGCGAATGGGAGCGTTTACTGGTATCGCTGTGGGTTCTCCGCACACCGAACCGGTTACACTCTTCAGTTTGGGAAAAATCCACCCGTTTCGACGGGGTTCTGACAGTAGTAAACAGCGCCGCCAAGGCCTCTGTTCTACAACAGGAACTTTCCTCCCTCCTGCAGAAAGGAGCAATAGAGGAAGTACCGCAGTCGGAAGTCGAGCGAGGTTTCTTCAGCCGCTACTTCCTCGTTCCAAAGAGGACGGCGGCTTGAGGCCTATCCTGGATCTCTGGCGTTTGAATCTTTCCCTCTACAAAGGGAAGTTCAAGATGCTGACTATGAGAACCATCATGTCTCAGGTCCAGGAGGAGACTGGTTTGTCACCATCGACCTGAAGGATGCGATTTTCACATCCAGGTCGCTCAGAGACACAGGAGATTCCATCGGTTCGCCTTTGGAGGAAGGCTTATCAATACAGGGTTCTGCCCTTCGGCCTGGCTTTGGCCCGAGGACATTTACCAAATGCATGGATGCTGCACTGGCCCTTTGAGGCTCCAGGGCATCCGTGTACTGAACTATCTGGACGACTGGCTCATTCTGGCTCACTCCAGGAGCTAGTGAGTCGTCACAGGATATCGTTCTCGGCCACATCCATTCTCTTGGCCTCAGGATGAGCCAAGAAGAGTGTGCTCCTCCCATCTCAACGAACTGTATTTCTGGGAGTTCGTTTGGATTCCGTTCAGATGCAGGCCCGTTTGGCTCCTGCCCGGATACCAGTTTTTACAGCATGTTTGGCCCGCTTCAAGCTAGGCCATCATGTCTCTGTAGGTACCTGCCGCAGGCTGTTGGGCCTTATGGCAGCAGCCTCCCCTGTGTTGCCCCTAGGGCTGCTTCACATGAGGCCATTCCTTTGGTGGATGAAGGAGCTGAGGTTACACCCCACTGTACCAGCTACTCGCCTTGGTCAGAGTGTCGCGCAGTTGCTGTCGACACCTGTTAATGTGGCGAGACCCGTCTTTCTCCGGAGCGGGGTGAGAATGGGTGCGATCCACCGTCGCCATATGATCACGACGGACGCATCAATGACGGGCTGGGGCGCGGTCTTCGAAGGAAGGCGGCAGTGGAGAGTGGAGGAAGAGTTCCTCTTTTGGCATATAAACTGCCTGGAACTCAGGGCTGTCTTCCTGGCTTTGAAGTGTTTTCTCCCGTTCTCGGGAGCATCATGTCATAGTCAGGACGGACAATATGGCGGTTGTGTCCACATAAACCGCCAAGGAGGTTCAAGGTCGCGCACCCTGGACAGGCTTTGCGCCATCTTCTCCTTTGGTCCCAAGACAAGTTCCTCTCTTTGAGGCGGTTCACGTTCGGGAGTACTGAACCTGGCGGCCGATTTTCTGTCGAGACAGAAGCTCAAGCCGGGGAATGGATGTTGAACCGTCAGGACGGTATCCCAGATCTGGGATCTGTTTGGCAAAGCGGAGGTGGACCTCTTTGCTTCTCAAGAGTCATCCCAGTGCCCGCTCTGGTTCTCCCTGAGTTTCCGGCGACTCTGGGCATAGATGCGTTCCCACCCATGGCCGAATGTCAGTCTGTACGCTTTCCGCCAATAAAGCTGATTCGGCAGTACTATGCAGAGTGAAGGTGAGCGGTGCCGTCTCCTTCTCATAGCCCCATTCTGGCCCTCCCAGACCTGGTTCTCGGAGCTAACTCCCCTCTTGTATCGGCCTCCTTGGGAGATTCCGATCAGGCGGGACTTACTGTCCCAGCTTCAGGGCAAGATCTGGCATCCTCAGCCGGAGCTCTGGAAGTTGTGGGTATGGCCCATACAGGGCCAAGGGCTGTGATTGATGGTTTGCCTGCGAAGTTCAGGAAACCATAGCCAGTGCCAGAGCCCCTCTACCAGGAAGCTATACTCTTCCAAGTGGGCGTCTTTGAATCGTGGTGTTTGACTCGTGCAATTGACCCAGTTAACTGCCCTGTTGGTCCAGTGCTGGAGTTTTTGCAAGAAAGGCTGACAGCGGGGCGGCTGCTACCACCCTTAGGGTTTATGTGGCGGCCATCGCAGCCTCGGAGAGAGCTGGATGAGATCCCCTTGGGGAGGCATCGGTTGGTCTCCGCTTTCATGCGGCCAGACGCCTAGGCCTGTTCGCCCCACGGCAGTTCCTTCTTGGGACTTGTCAGTCGTCCTCGAAGGACTAGTGACGGCCCTTTTGAGCCCTTAGAGTCAGCTTCGGATCGGATACTGACTCTTAAGGTTGTTCTTTACTGGCGCTTACGTCACTGAAAAGAGTTGGAGATCTGCAGGCTTTTTCTGTCAGTGAAACATGTATGGACTTTGCCCGGGTCTAGTCAAGTTACCCTGCGGCCTAGGCGGTTACATTCCCAAGGTCTTGTCCACGTCGTTCCGTTCTCAAGTGGTCACTCTTCACTCTTTCCATCCCCTCCCTTTGCTTCAAGTGAGGATGAGAGACTCCACATGCTCTGCCCGGTCAGGGCATTGAAGCTATGTGGATCGCTCAAAGTTTGGAGAAGATCTCCCCAGTTATTGATCTGTTTTGGTGCTGGTCGCCGCGGGCTTGCCACGTCAAAGCAGAGAATTTCTCACTGGGTGAGAGAGACGCCATTTCGCTGGCTTATGAGGCGCGGGAACTCCCTTCACCTCTTAGTCTTGGCGCATTCTACTAGAGGCGTAGCCTCCTCTCAAGCTCTTTTAGAGGGTACCCCTGGAGGATATTTGTGTTGCGGCAGGATGGTCCTCTCCGCACACCTTGTCAGGTTTTACAACCTTGGCGTTGATACTGCTCAGGTTCTCAGGTCCTGTCTGTTTGAACCGACCGTATGTCTGTTTGAACCGACTGTATGTTGTTGGTTCATTATCGGAAACCAGATAGGCAGCGCTTACAGCTTGGCGTGTTTGGTATATCGTTCCCGAAGCGTTCAGCGCGGTGTTGAGTTACCTATGAAGAGAACGTCTCGGGTTACTTGCGTAACCCTTGTTCTCTGAGTAGGAACGAGACACTGCGCTGCTCTCCTCACGCTGCCGACAGGATTCTTTTCGGCAGAGAAATCTGAGAGTGGATGGCGCGTTCGCCAGTATGACCTGGCGGCGTCATTGCGTCGAGAGGCGGCGTCGCGCCATCAGCCAATGAATTGGCGTGATTCTATATGGGTTTTCAGACTCGGTCCGCAGTGGGCGTTCGGCGTTCAGCGCGGTGTCTCGTTCCTACTCAGAGAACAAGGGTTACGCAAGTAACCCGAGACGTTTTCTGGAAAGAGAGCAGACCTTGGAGTCCCTCTGTAAGACACAGATCCTTTCTGATTGGCTGACATGCATCTTGCGTGACACGAGTACACTTATATAAGCTCATGCAGTGGCAAAGGACTCGAGCAAGAGTCATCAAGAACACAAGACACATCTCTCAGATGATATCCAGCAGAAAACTCAGTTTGTTGTTTGGAACACAGAATTCCTCAGGTTTGACTTTTTTACATTTCTATTTCACTTTTATTCAAACTAATAATTTCTGATTTGTGGGATGTTCTGGGAACATTCATTCTGTTGGAACCTTTCCAAAAACAGAGCTTAGAGAGTCTTGGTTAGTCAGAATGAATGTGTTATGTTGTGTTTTATGTCTCACACGGGTTAAAGGTGAATTCGAGACGTTCTAAAATGAACAAGGTGAACTTAACTTGGTTTAAATTTTACTGTGATGTAGGCTATTTTCTCAGACCTGCAATTGCAAACTGCAAAAGAAAAGACAGCAGGGAATGAAAGCTATGTGTAATGACTCGATTGAAATCTCTGATTTCAAACTAAATCTTTTGATTAATTGATTTCTTTTAAATCAGTCAAACAGTCCACAATGAAGTGTGAACAATTCTTATCACGAATCATGAATCTGATTGTAAATCTCGAGAAGCAAACTGTAAATCCTGCAATAGATTTCCATTGGTATATATAAAGATTAAAACACACAACAAAGTTATTTAATTTCCAAAAGAAAGAATCAGTTCTGAACTGCCAAAACAAGTCATCATCGTGTAACAAATCTGCTAAATGCTAGTGAACCATTTCTGCTTTGACCCTCAAACACTAGATGTTTCGTGTCGCCGACATCATCAAGACTAAGCTGTTTTCTGTATCCTGAATGCTTTTTTAGCGTATACAAGTGGCTTCCTAATTCCCAAATAATTTCTTTATCTGAACAACAACTTGTGATTAATTACCGATGTATTTATATTCTATTGTATTCTATCTATTTATGTTTAAAACATGTGCGAGAGTAAAAACTAGCTTTTTCATTGTTTCACCATCAGACTAATTTTATAATTATATTTATTTAGTAAAATCTATTGTAAAAGCTATGCCATCATTACTGTTTTTACAGCACTTTAGTTTTACGATTTATGGATGTTTAATTTTTGATGCACACTGTAATGAGTAGATCAATCACCAGAGACTGGGCCATCTGACCAAACAATATTTCAGACACTTTGAGAAATGGGGTGATGTGCAATGTATAATATGAGAAAATGAAAGCGTTTTTTGACTTGGATGCATGTAAACCTAGGAGACCCCAAAACAAAAAGACTGAACTTTAATACAGCATACGGGCACTTTAACATAATCTGTGAAACAAAGAAGCAGATATTCCCACAGCAGCTACATGGGTCAAGAGTTCAGTATAAACAGCTGCGGAGGAAGGGCTCATCCCGATGGAAACTTGGCAACAACTAACACATTCCTCAGTGCGCTTCATTTACTGGAGGACATGCATGAATAAACCTCTTTGCAGAGTCTATTGTTATTTCTCTAAGACAGTGTATATCAATTCAACAGATTTATCTGGGACATACTGGACCCTGTGCTGAATTCTGCAAGATTGAATATTTATTTCAAGGACCGCCAAGGTAATGACTTTAATTCGCTTCTGTTATATAATAACCCTACTTTTATCCTCTGGTTTGGCTTAACAGTTTCACATGGAATATTACAGTTTTTTTCAAAATGCTTACATACAGTTTTTGAAACTATGATTTCTCAAAACTCTACACAGATGTGAAAAATGTAAAACACTACTCTGGTGTGTCTTTTGCTTGTTCAGCAGTGAAGATCAGGAGTTTGTCATAACACTCGCTCACTCATGCATATTCCCATATACACTGCATATACAGTATGAATGTACAACTGATGAATGCCACACAGTAACGCAACTGGACTGAATCAATACTGAACTGATTTGAGCTGTGTAACACTATTGTAAAGTGCTTTACATAAATTTAAGTGAAATAATAATAAAAACAAGGAACATATCTAAATCACAACAATAAAAATTATCTAAAAAATTATTTTAAATGAATTTAAAACAGTTAAGAAAATAAAATTATTATATACAGTGCAATCAGTTTGGACGTAGCACTGTGATCATTGAACAAATGCACAGCTAATCAGATGAGTTTTAAGTCTGGATTTAAATGTGGCTAATGTTTTAGCACATCTGATCTCTTCTGGAAGCTGGTTCCAGCTGCGGGCGGCAAAATAGCTAAAAGCGGACTCCCCTTGTTTTGTGTGAACCCTTGGTATTTCTAACTGACTCGATCCTACTGATCTGAGTGGTCTGTTAGGTTTATATTCAGTGAGCATATCTGCCATATATTTAGGTCCTAGGCCATTGAGTGAATACTACTGTGAAACAATCTCTACTGTATAAAGCACTTTAGAAATAAAGTTGACTTTATGACTTGGCTTGCATATATATATATATGTACAGGTCTCGGGAGTGGGAGGCGTCAGTCGCTAGTGCATCTCTTGAGATCAGGGGAGTGAGGTTTACTTGCACAGCACCTGCACGCTGGCCTCCGTTACAAAGATAGACATACAGACAGACATACAGACTACATTTACATTTATGCATTTATCAGATGGTTTTATCCAAATTCAGAATACATTTTCAAATAAATTGAGGTTATACATTTATTTTCTGTATGTGTGTTCCCTGGAAATTGAACCCACGACCTTTGCGCTGCTAACGCAATGCTCTACCACTGAGCCACAGGAACACAGACTAATAGATAGATAGATAGACTCGATATGCATTCAAAGATGTATATTCAGTGTGTGTGTGTGTGCGTGCGTGCGTGTGTTGTAGAACAGGGGTGAGGTAAAATCAGAGCTGCAGAGGTTCCTATCTGACAGATCACAACAAGCTGATGTGAGTACATTTTTCTGTTTCTGTTTTTATTTTCTGTTTAATAAGTTCTAAAGTGAGGATTTATTCACATTAATGTAGCCAGGAAGAAGAGAAGATCCTTAATTGAAGCTCTTGAAGAAGTACTATAACCAGATTGAGTCGAGGGTGATTTGTTCCTAAACTTCGTTCCTCTGTTGCATCAAGATGTGTTGTGAAGGTAAAACCACTCTTGAGAAAGGAGGAAAAGACCCACCCAATGTTAGTTTAGAATACATAGTTAATGATTTGTTAACATATTTTAATGAGTTTAAGTCCTTAGATAACGCCAAAACAGATGCTGAAGTGAAATATGGCATTAACAATGAGCATGATAATTGCTGGCCAGCTGATGATATCAAACGAGCTTAGGGGAAAACACAGAGATTGAGAAAAACATCATGTAGTAGACGACTCTGGGCTCTTGTGATAATGTTGCAGGTGATACAAAAACAGCAGGTGATACAAAAACAGCAGGCTGGGAATAGTTTCCAGAGATTTGCAGAGTTAAGTGTGAACGATCCACCAGATCAAATGAAAGCTAGGAAAAGAAGAGAAATAGGGGAAGATGATCTTGGGTCAACCGGTGATATCGATCAAGATTTGGGAAAAACTAAATGCAGGAAAGAACACCCAGAAGACATATCCTCAGGTGAAACCACCTACATATGTATCCCACGCTTTGAAATGATTCAAAATGAACAAATAATATTAGAACCACCTAGAGACATAATATCTGACTATAAATTAATAGATGGACTTCCTGGAACTGGGACAGATTCTGTTGTAATGAAAAGGAAATCTTATGTCATGTCATTCAACTGTGACACCATGAATGCTAACTGGGTGTATGAGATACTGAACAGGAATACTGTTCCTGAGAATCATGTGGAGAGAGCAAAATTTGTAGATCCCTATCAAAGAGGTCATCTTGCTGCGGCAGCCAATCAGAAGTGGTGTTGCGAAGCCCTTGATGATGCTAATATGATCGACAACATAGTACCACAGCATCGGGATTTAAACACAGGCCCGTGGAAAAGCTTAGAGGAATACTGTCGAAGAACAGCCAGAGATCCAAATATCCGCAATGTCCATGTGTACTCTGGACCACTTTACCTAGATGAGAATCCTCGGGTGATACAAAGGAAACGGGTGCCAAGCCACTTCTTTAAGGTGATCATAGAGGAGAATGAGATTGGGACAGTAAAGCTGCGATGCCATCAGGCACCCAATGGGAATCTCCCTTTAGAAAATCTAAATACAAACACTAACACAACCATTGAAAACATTCAGCAAAACTCTGGGCTGACTTTCATACAAAACAGACCCAATACGGGACAGAATGCAAAGGCCCATGAAATCAGAGTGACATTACATGGAGAAGATGAAAACGCAGTGCCACGTACTGCTGAAATACAAGTCACAACAAGCCCATTCGTTTAGTCAAACACAGATTGAAATTGATTGAAATTGCTTTCTAGCCAACGAGTGACTTTACCTTTATTTCTATGGGTAAAATAAAAGCATTTTCATGCATTAATCACTGTTCATTGTCAAGAAGCGAACAGCTTGTAAGGAAACGTGAAAAACAAATGCTGGGTTGTCTATGAAAGCCTGTATGATTATTATCTGAAGGACTTGAGATGGAAAATACATAGAAAACTATCATAACAGTTTAATTTTAACCAAGTTTATCTGTCGACATGATGCGTGATGTGTGGGAATATACACATGTTCTCTTATGAGCGTGTTTTATTATATTTTCATAATATTTGCATATCAGTTTATTCAGTTATGTATTTTTACAAGTGTATTCATCTTCTGATTTTGGCTATGATTTACAATCTCTGAATATTATATAATATTTTTATAGGAGTATTCAGTTATAATCATTTATATCTTCTAGAATACTCTGTGAAGTTTAATTTGCTACATTTTGTTTTCCTTCATTTGACGAAACAAAGGTCTGCGTGATATTTACATTTACATTTATGCAGTTATCCGAAGCGACTTACATTGCATTCAAGTTACAGGTTTTATGTTTGTATCAGCTCTTTCTCTGGGAATCGAACCCATGATCTTGGCGTTGATAGCGCCATGCTCTACTATTTGAGCTACAGGATATATTCTTCCTTTGTTTAACATGTGAAAGGTACATCTTGTTATGTTATTGATGTTAATCATCTGTAATCTTTATCACTTCTACTTCTGATAAGTGATTTTTAATAAACTACACTTTTACGGAAAGACTTCGTCTGCCTGGATCTCTTCTCAGTGCATCAATACACAAACACACGAGGAAGAGTAAAAACACAACACACACTCTGTGAATAAAGCTCATTCTGATGATCGATTCTCCTTCGTTTTCATTAATAATCACTTACTGCTCACGACTAGAAGCTTCAATAAGCACCAGTCTATATTGATTTCATACATTTACAAATTCATTTTCTTGGAATTAAACATAGAGGTCAAAATACATTGTTTAAACGCTTTTAATATATATATTTATTTATATATATTTAAAAAAGTAAATATATATTCAACTAATAAAATATATTAATATATTTTAGCAAATATATTTCTTGGCCTTTGTTTGTATATTTTTACAATATATTTAAATGATACATATTTTAAATATATGAATATTAAATATATGAATGTTCCAGACATTTTAAATTTTATTTTTTATTTAGCTTTTATTTTAAATATTATATAATTATCGAAGAATTACAGTAATTCTCATTTGTATACAGATAAATACTGTATTATTCAGAGTATTTTTCTGTTTTCTTAAGGTACATATAAATGTATGTAAAAAAAATCAAAAAGTAATGGCAATAATAATTTAGGAAATCGCGACCAGATGGTGCAAATGGGACCGTTACTCACAGAGTTAAAATATATATATATATGGTCAAATGACTGATAGCAAATGCTGCCAAACAAACTTGAGTAAAATTTTCTAATTAAGAACATAATTTGTATTTAAACTTTAACAAAAAAAAATATTTTACAGGTATTTTGAATGACTGAATTAGCGAGTGAGTGAGTGAGTGAGTGAGTGAGTGAGTGAGTGAGTGAGTGAGTGAGTGAGTGAATGAAGTCAAATGACTTGCAGCAAAGAGAACTTTAAACAGTAGAGATCTGCGTTGGACTTGTAATCCAAGGTTATGGGTTGTGGCTCCAGCAGGAATTCGACTGAGGTGAGACCCTTGAACCCCCAACTGCTCCCCGGCTGCCCGCTGCTCCAAGTGTGTGCATGAATGAATAAGTGTGTGCACTTGGATGAGTTAAATGCAGAGAACACATTTCACTGCTGGTTATACTCTGTATAATTGTGTATGTGACAAATAAAGCTCACCTGAGCTTAATCATCATCATATCTTATGCTGCATGTTGATTTGCAGTCACTAACAGTGCTGTGTATTCATCAGCTCATGCATGTGTTATTGTGTTTTACAAAGAATTTCAAACTGTAAAATAACACTGTTTTCGGTTAAAGTGTTAATTAATTCAATTAGGATATTTTACTTACATTTTATTCTGTCACAGCCTTGACCGTTTTATTTTAAAGTGAATGTATTTAAATGTAAGAGTTCAAGAAATAAAACATTTTGTAAAACATTTAATTAAAATGTATGTGACTTTAATTTTATTATATTAATTTGTATTTATTTATATTTTTTCAACGTATTAAAATTATTATTTTCATTTAATTTTATGTTTTTTGTTTAATTTAACAGTTTTCAACAAATATATTAGTATAAAATATATGTACGGAAATATATATTTTGGCCATTTCTATACATATATGTAAAAATATATTTGATAAAAAGTTTTTTTTCTGTATGAGAAATACACTGTACTTACACAAATCTCTTTTATTTATCCTACACTTTATTTGTCCAAGTGTTTGTTATTTGCATATTTGTTCTTATTTTTATTAACACATAAAATAAAAAACAGAATAAAATCAAATAAAAAACTACACTGTGATATATAACTGTACATCATTATGAAATAAATGTTTGGTCATACTCTCTTGAAGATGTTTTATTATTATTATTATCATTATGGTTCTTCTCAAAATATTTTTTTTTTACAATATGAAGAATAAATAATAACTTTTTTTGGCTATATGACATATTAATAATTTGTTGTCTAGGGTTAGGGTTAGCCTTAAACATTTGTGGACATATCTTGACAGCACCACAATTAATAAATAAATAAATAAAATATAATACAAGAGAAATACTTATCTAATTATTAAGTAGCTGTTAATAAATGAACCCTGTTATCTCCACCTAAACACTCTCAGTTCTTTATCATTCATGAAGACATGGGCCATGGAAAGAGTTATGAACATGAAGATAATTATCTGTTCATATCTGTTCATAACTCCTCCAGCTTCACAACCGTCCTTCATCGCTGCAGAAGTGCTGTTCCAGTGTTTAGAAAGTGAAAGTCAAAGAAGGTCAGACGCCCTTTACAAACAAAAGCAGATTAAACAGTGATGTAGGATGATTTTAAAGTCAGAGGAGAAAATGAGACGGGAGTTTTAACTGTCTTGAATCAGAAAACCCAGAGCTAGACAGGAGGAGCGTTTGAGGTTAAGAAGTGTATGAATTATAATAGTTTTTGTAGAAAATGACCGATCGATTCACTAGATAAGACCCTTCTTCCTCAGCTGGGATCGTTTAGAGCAGGATTTCTTCCGAGGATACGCATGTTATTTTATGACATTATCATTTTAATACCCTCGGAAGGTAAGTGGGTGCAAACACTTTATTTTAGCTACATTTGGCCTAAATCATTTTTTTTTGAAAGTTAGTCAACCTAATTTCTTTATTTAAATGTGGCTAAAATACATTGATTGCAACCACTCACCTTCAAAAAACTAGTAAATTCAATGAAAACACTGCAGTGAGTTTGATCACAGCATATGTTTGATTAATTTATAACCTTGTCAAATCATCAAGACTTGCCTAAAATGGCATCTATAGATATAAAACAGTTCAAGCATGTCACAATGTTAGTTTAAATCCAGCGGACAGTGAACACCGCTGCAAAAATCATTGGTGCCCCTCTCCCCTCCATCATGGACATTTTCCTTACACGATGCTCCAGCAAAGCAAATAGTATCGTGGAGGACCCCACCCACCCTCCACAGTCTCTTCCAGCTCCTACCCTCAGGTGAGCGGTGCGGAGTATCAGAGCCGCTCCGCCAGACTGCTCAACAGCTTTTCCCCAGGCTGTGAGCCCTGAACTCACATCACACCGCCCCTCTCTGAAACCCCAAAAACACCCCCACCCCCCACCTTACCACATCTCAGGAAAAAACTGTTAAACTTTTATCTCTGTGCAATTCAGGTGAGCGGGCCTGCACAAGCCACCTGTAGCAACACACTCTCCTCTGCATGCACTAGACACTTTCACACACCATTGTGTGTCCATAATCCCACAAAGACTGACTGTAATATATGACTGTAATGTATGTATGTATGTTTGGCTCATGCACCACAAATCACCTTACACTGTTCCCCAACCAGCTGCTTGAATGTCTCTCTTTTGCACATGTACAGTATTTGAAGTCATCTGCACAGTTGTACAGTTTGTATTTTTTGTACAGTTTGTATTTTTTGTTTTTTGTTTTTTAGTTTATGTATAGGTAACACTTTTATATATAGCATATGTATAGTCAAAGCTGACAGTAGGTTAGTTTGTGTATAGGTTTATACTGTTTTACTTCGTGTTGTATATTTGTATTTATGTAGCACCGTGGTCCTGTGAGGCACGACATCTCGTCCCGCTATATGTCCACACATGTAGCGGAATGACAATAAAGCTCTACTTGACTTGACTTGATTGACTTAAATGTTCTACATATAATGCGTATTATCCAATCGTTGGAGCGGTGCGAATATAAAAGCTTTAAACTAGACTTTAAAACGAAATAATAATAGAAAATAGAAACTCTTTCAGTAAGATGCATTTCTCTCTAAAGGCACGTCCAGTGAGGAGATATTTTTTCATCAACATAATCGACGGATGTCTAAAATATACAAATAAAGAAATGCCTAAAACAGGCCCGATTAAAATTTGCATTTTATTTTATAATTCTATATATTTCAAAAATAAAACACGCAATATAATGGCATATGCTATATGCAAAACTTTCTCCTATAACTGTATTGCTGCTTATATTTTCTGATTTGTGTTAATCTGTTATGAATACCTTAAAATGTAGAAGATTTGCTGCGACGCGATTTTGTCTGATGTGAATTATTGTTATTTATCCACACAACAAACGCTTTAAAACAGCTTTATTGCATTACAGATCCTTTTAAAGAACTGTCCACGATACGTTTTACGGGTGCTTGATTGTAAAACAATGGCATGGATTCGTTGTATTCCCATTTGTAAAATAGCAAGCCTAATTAATTATTGTAGGCTAACCCGATCGTATATGATAAAGGTGCGTATAGCACGAATTTCTGTTTTTGTTTGGCGTGATATTCATATATAGTAATTGACTTTGGCACGCAAAAGACTGATAAATTCATAATGAATGGCATGGCTGTTCAGTCGGGGGGGACACATATAACTGCTGAAATGTTTGCGAGGCAAATCTCGGGTCTGATGCTCGTGGTACACAGTACGTACAGCCGCACACCTGCAGGCGACACTGGTTTAGAGCAAAAGCTGCATTTTGGATGTTCAAACTCAGGACACCACTGAAGTCCACTATATGCAGAGAAATCCTCAAAAAACATCATTTCTGACTGAAGAAAAAAGACATGCACATCTTGGATGACAAGGGGGTGAGTACATAATCAGTGAACTACTCCTTCAACTGGAAATACTGTTTTCATGGTCAGTTTATCGTTTATTATTTGCTAATGTTACTGAATGTTTAGGTTAGAGAGGTAAAAGCTGAGCGGCTGGAAATAGTGACCTCTCCTGTTTGGAGACAGTATTAACATCATAAACTGAGAGCAATCTTTACGTGACTTACTTTTAAATGTTTTAAATCGATTGAGTCTGATATAATCCAGCGGGCCCAATCCCTGTTTATAGTTTAGTTATGTCATATTTGTCAAGAGATAATTCATCTATTGTAGAGACATAATATGATATATAATATAATATCCTTATACTATAAGTTTCTGGTCTTTTTGCTCGGACAGAAACTGCTCAGATTAAAAGTCATGAAGGTATGAATATTGTGAGTTGTTTGTTTAATATATACTCACAATATATATTGAATAATAGTTTGCAAGTGTACTTATTTATTTCACTTATTTATTACGATCACTTATATTTAATTTTTCTAATATCACTGAATATTTTTATTTCATTACCATCTTTATTAAACATTGAACAGTCCTTCTACAGCATTTATTAATCTTAGTTCATGTTAATTACAACATTTACTGATGCATTATTCAAATCACAAGTTGTGCTTGTTAATATTAATTAATGCACTGTGAACTAACATAAACTAACAGTGAACAACTGTTTTCATTAACTAACATTAACAAAGATTAATAAATAGTGTACTTGTGTTATTCATTGCTTGTTCATGATAATTAATACACTGTAAACAAAAAATCAACTGCACAATATCCAGTTTAAGAAACTTTTCAGTCTCAAATGCTAAAAATGCTGGCAATCAACAAATGTTAAAAAGATTATCCCTTTGCATCACAATACAACAAATAACTAACAATAATCACAAAACAACAACAAAACAGTTTTAATGAAGTCAGCAAACAGCAAAAAACAATCCTATAACAGTAACTGCATAATTAATTAATGGAACGTCTCAGGTTACGTATGTAACCATGGTTCCCAGTGAAACGAGACACTGCGTCTAGGGGTCGCTACGAGAACGCCTCAGCGTGACTCGTGTCTGAAAGATACAAAAACACCACCTGTTGGCGGCGACAGCCCAGCGTCACTACCGGCGTGTCACAATATAAGTGCCGCCGGGAGAATACATCATCAGCTTCTTCGTCTGAAGCTTGCGTCCGAAGCATGGCCCAAAGCCTAGGGGACGCAGTGTCTCGTTCCCCACTCGGGGAACCATGGTTACATACGTAACCTGAGACGTTCCCCTTCATGGGAACTCGAACTGCGTCCCCTAGGGGTCGCTACGAACGCTATACCCACGCCCGCCATGCTGGAGGAGTGCAAGCCAATTTCGCAAAAAGGCGAGCACTAAGCCAACTCTACCAGGCTAAGGAGTTGCCCCGGGACGGTTGATGGCTGTCAGTGACATTATCCCCTACGGCCAGAAGCCTGAGCTACATACCTAAAATCCTTACCTGCTGGGTGCGGAACTACGGACCCAGGGTAGAGCTCAAAGGTCTGGAATCAGAGCGATTCCTTTAAGGGAATATGGCCAAGCACCTAGTGGTAATAACTAGGTCCTGGCCGGTCACTCAGAAGCTACCGCTTGCTCTGCACAAGCTTGCTGAGGGACTGTCTCAACAGACCCTTTGGTAGCGACACCCTTTTGGAACCCAACCCATATGGGACAAAGGAGGCGGGGCCCAAGGCACAAGCCGGGCTTTAACCAGCTCAGAAGAGGGCACGAAGCTGTGCGTAACCCTACCCTTACGGGATTTTTAGAAAGAACGCAGAATCTTTGACGATGCGAACTTACCACTTGAGTGGATTTTAAAAAGTGCCCAAAGTCTAGCGTGCACTTACCATAACATGGATTTTTGAAAGAACGCAAAACACTTGATGTGCGATCTTACCACTGAGTGGATTTTTCAGAAGTGCCCAAAGATCTTAGCGTGTGCACTTATCTAGATGGGTAACGTTCTATGGCTCCGGGCGGAGAACTATTCACCCTTCAGAGTGAGGGAACTCAGGCAGCTCAGAAGGGGCGGCATGCTCATAAACGACCCTCTATGGTGAGGGGAGCAATGCTAGCTCGACCAACAAGAGAGACCTATCACAGAGCTCTGGGAGGCGGAGAAACTCATTCTACAGAATGAGAGAGGACTCAGGCAGCTCAGGCGGGAGGCGGCATGCTCATAGGAGCGACCCTCAGGTGAGGGAGAAATGCTAGCTCTACCGACAGCGAGCTCTGGAGGCGGAGAAACCACCCCTCGAAATGAGAGGGAACTCAGGCAGCTCAGACAGGGGCGGCACGCTCATAGGTGACCCTCGTTGGTGAGGGGCCGTGCTAGCTCTACCAATGAGGAGCTCTAAGGCGGAGGACTCATCCCTTAAAGTGAGGGGACTCAGGCGCCCAGAAGGGAGGCGGCATGCTCATAAGTGACCCTCTATGGTGAGGGAGCCATGCTAGCTCGACCAACACGGAGGCGACCTATCACAGAGCTCTGGAGGCGGAGAACTCATTCGTCAGAATGAGAGGGAACTCAGGACGCTCAGAAGGGAGGCGGCCTGCTCATAGATGACCCTCTAAATGAGGGGAGCAAGCTAGCTCGACCAGCACGAGCTCTGGAGGCGGAGAACTCATTCCTCAGAATGAGAGGAAACTCAGGCAGCTCAGGCGGGAGGCGGGCTCATAGGTGACCCTCTAGGTGAGGGAGCAAAGTTAGCTCTACCGACAGCAAGCTCTGGAGGCGGAACACTCATTCCCCAAAATGAGAGGGAACTCAGACGCCCATAGGGGAGCGGTATGCTCATAAGTGACCCTCTGTGTGAGGGGAGCAGTGCTAGCTCTACCCATAAGGAGCTCTGGAGGCGGAGAAACCATTCCTCACGCCTAGAAGGGAGCGGCATGCTCTAAAAATGACCCTCAGTAGTGAGGGGAGCAATGCTAGCTCGACCAACAAGGAGGCGACCTATCACAGAGCTCTGGGAGGCGGATAAACTCAGACACTCAGAATGAGAGGAACTCAGGCAGCTCAGAAGGAGCAGCATGCTCATAAATGACCCTCTAGGAGAGGGAGCAGCGCTAGCTCTTACCGACAGCGAGCTCTGGAGGCGGAGGACTCCTTCCTCAGATGAGAGGAAACTTAGATGTTCTGAAGGGAGCGGCATGCTCATAATAACCCTCTAAGGTGAGGGAGCAAGGCTAGCTCGACCAACAGGAGGCGACCAATCGCAGAGCTCTGGGGAGGCGGAGAACACATTCTTCAGAATAAGAGGAGAACTCAAGCGCTCAGAAGGGGCGGCACGCTCATAGGTGACCCTCTAGTTGAGGGAGCAATGCTAGCTCGACCAACAACGAGCTCTGGCGAGTGGAGACTTAGGCAGCTCCGAAGGGGCGGCATGCTCATAGGTGACCCTCTATGGTGAGGGGAGCGATGCTAGCTCAACCCACAGGAGGCGCTACTAGCTTGGATCTGGTATCGACGAGTGATGTAATCACTGCGATAGCCGATAACCTTTAGAAATGGATCATACTCATCCATTGGTTATAGGGGAATTAGAGAGGATCAAGAGGGCAGATGCCCCTAAGGAAAGGAGTAGATGTCTTACTCTGGTCCGGACGAAAGTGTCATATAGGGCGCTTCATCCGGAGCACCTCCCTCAGGTTTTGCCTCTCTCTGACCCATGCCTCTCTTTAACCCTACCCGCAGGCGGGGAGGGGCATGAGTCGCGAGACTAGCCTTCTGAGCCCATCTCTGATCCCCAGACCGAGATGGGCTGGGACCTGGTTGTTCGGGGCTCATACCTGGACTTTACAGAAAGCCTTATCCAGGTCTTTCAGCAGATCAATCTGTGCGCCTGAAGCACCGCCATAGTGTGCAGCAGGCGGCGATCTGACCTGCTGCTGCATATGCCCTGCCATTTAAGCAAGATTCAGGGGCTTAGATGGCAAGGAGGAGCCTTGAGAGAGGATGTCTCGCCACAGCGAGATAAGCTGGCTATCATCTCTTGCACAGGGGCATCCTCATAGCCATTTTCACGCACCTCAATGTCAGCATAACTAGTATGCTGAAACCTATGAATGAGAAAAAATAGCTTTTCACTCCTTCTCAACCTCCACATCGAGATTTATGAAGAAAGGAAGGCTCGCTCGAGCTGGGGATTTATGGCCAGAAAGATTTATTTTATGATCCATAACCTCCAAAACTCATTCATATGCAGTGCAGGAGGATTGAGAGGGTTCAGTCTCAACTTCCTCACCCTCAAACATCTCCTGCTCTTCCTGGGCATAACCCAGCAGAGCACTAACCGCTGAATCTGATGATGTCAGAAAGATCGCATCATCACAATCCAGCAGCTCACTCTCGTTCTCGGCCGGCCTTGCGAAAGGCGGTCCTCTCTAACTCATCGGCCATATCCAACTGCGAACCCGCGATTTCAATCGCCTCCGTGCCTCGGCAGCGGTGGGTACCGAATCGCGGGAAGCAGGCGGCTGCCCTCTTTCCTCGAAAGAGGGACAGGCGAGCGAGCTCTCATAGTGCACGCAGATTGCCCCTCAAAGACATCGGCGTGCGTGCTCTTCGCCCAAACAAAGAGCGCGATCGTGTGTGTCATCGGGTGTCAAATAACAAGGACACGGATCACGCACAATCTCAAACGCCTTGCTAGTGCTCGCCATGATAAATAAAGGAAAACTGTATTCCTACCAGAATGCGTTTCTTCAAACAGACCAGTCAGTGAAGGCGAAAAAGCTGATGATGTATGCTCCGGCGGCACTTATATTGTGACACGCGGTAGTGCGTCATGGGCTGTCGCCGACCAACAGGTGGTGTTTTTACATATGTATCTTCAGACACGAGTCACGCTGGGCGTTCCCGTAGCGACCCCTAGGGGACGCAGTTCGAGTTCCCATGAAGGGGAATCACAAAGCCCTCTGAAATGATTTGTTCAGACAACTGGGTTTGACGAGTTGGGACAGTATTTGGTGTAATTTTGTTGGTCTGACAAGGGTTTTTATGAGGTTTCAAGAAAATAGCGTTCTTGAGGTTTGTGTGTCTAGTTTTGAGGCCTAGAGTAAGTTCAAACACTTATATCTGATTCATGGATTACTTTATTTATCATCAAACTCAACTTTAAGCAATTAGTGTTAAAAATCATATCTAATCCAATCAATCCTAATTTTAACTAAATGGCTAAACAGTAAAATAAAAGCATAATTCACCTTAAATACCTTGGACCACCCATGCAACAAATCCCATAATTGTCCCTCAAAGCCTCGAAAAGCTCATTAATTGATTTCAAAATGTGATAAAGTTTCTTGCGGTTCATGATCTACTCGGCTAGAGTCGCTTGGAGTCGTGGATCTTGGGAAGTCATGCATGCAGTTCACTGGAAATGCCGCCCACATGACACCATGACGCCATTTTTAGTTGCTCCCGCCTTTGCTTTGTTCTGATCTCTACACTAAATGCAGTATTAAAATAATGAATGCATAATAAATACTAGTCTCTGCTGTGTTAAACTAATGCATTGGTCATTATATCTGCAAGGTTTAATTAGACACCCATCCTGTGCTTGTTTCTGTGTGCTTCAGACTGACCCCGGAAGACACCGGCGTGTGTTAAAGGCTGTGATGAGCTGACGCTGTGTTAGGACGTCTAAGCTTCTTCCTACAGGTTTGAATGACATGTTACTCTTCAATATGAAGCTATGCCTGATTAACAGGTTTATAAAACAGTTATAAGATGATAAATGATGTTGAAATGTTTGAGGTACTCTTTTGACTAGATGCACCGAACTGTGCATGATTTTGATTCTGCGCCGTCTTCTTTCATTAGACAGTGAGGCGGATTTACAAGAAGTAATGCATCAGGTTTATTTGAGATAATGTGTGATAGTGACTAATGTGGGTGAGGCAGGAAAACCACACGGGCGTTTCCTCTCAACAGAAAGTAGCTCATAAAAAGAGTGGTTAAAAGTGTATTAATGTTGTGTGTTTTGTTTTATTTTGGACTTGTGATCTGTGCGGTGTAAAGATGGCGGAAGGACACATCTTCACACTGAGTCAATTAAAGGGCTTTACTTTTACCACATCTTTCTGCTGGAGTCGTGTAACTCTCTAAGAATAGTTTTCTCAATCTCACAGTTCGATCACAGAGTGCTTATGAGCAAAGGATAACCGCTTGTTTACTGTATGAATGGTGTATGAAACTATCACCACGTGCTTGTGTCTGTGTGCTTTATTTCCGCATGTACTGATATAGTACAATTCAGTTTCTAAATGAGGGATTCACGGTTAAAAACGAAACACCAAAAGTTTGCATGAAGTTTCTTTTTGCCTTTGCATGATTATTCACCTAAAAATGAAGTATTTTCATAATTTCCTCATTAATTTCTTTTCTTCTGTGGAACACAAAAGCAGCCATTTTTGTGTTTATTTGCTGGTCTTTTGAACCGTTGGATCAAGTGCCATGTTGAATATCAATAACCATGTTTTCTTGGAGATTTTTGCATCATGCATCAACACATTTTTCAATCATTTTTAAATGTGCTGTTAAAAAACAACAGTTGAGCAATAATTGAAAGCTGGTTTAACACATAAACCCCTCTCTCTGTCAGTGTTCGGTGATGGAGAGCAGTGTGAATGTGACGTGTTCAGAGATTCAGATCACAGACGGGTTTGAGTTCAGAGTTCCTGCCGATAGATTCAATCTTTTCAGAAGTCTGACTGTGAAGCTCTGGTACTCACAGGTGAGAGAGTGTTTCTGTCCTCAAACTACACCATCATTCACTCAATCACACACACACACACACACACACACACACACACACACACACACACACACACACACACACACACACACACACACACACACACACACACACACACACACACACACACACACACACACACACACACACACACACACACTCACACACACACACACACACACACACACACACACACACACACACACACACACACACACACACACACACACACACACACACACACACACACACACACACACACACACACACACACACACACACACACACACACACACTCACACACACACACACACACACACACACACACACACACACACACACACACACACACACACACACACACACACACACACACTCACACACACACACACACACACACACACACACACACACACACACACACACTCTCACACACACACACACACACACACACACACACACACACACACACACACACACACACACACACACACACACACACACACTCACACATCACACACACACACACACACACACACACACTCTCACACACACACACACACACACACACACACTCAAACACACACACACACACACACACACTCACACACACACACACACACACACACACACATATGATCTGATGGTGCTGTATTTGTTCAGGACAAGCGTCTGATAGCAGATCCATCAGATCCTCAGAAACTGATTGATCCTGTTATTTCTGTCTCATCTGATCGTCTCGTCACGTCTCACTGTGTGGATGAACTTCGTCATGAGATCCGCTGCGATACTACAAGAGTAAATTATTTCTCCTTCAACATCATGTTTATCTGTTTCATATTTAATCCTTCATGAACACTATAAATGATGCTCTGTAATTCATTTCAGTTCAGACTGGACACCATCTTCAGAGGTGAGAGAAACGTTTTAGTATAAACTCTGTGTTGAACTGAATCTTCTGTGAATCATGATGATTGTGAATGTGTTTTTCAGCCAGGAATCAAACTGCAGCGACTCCAAACTCAGGTGAGTTTCAGCTGATAAACGTCTGATTATTCACTAATAAAACACTGCAGATCTGATTCACACTCAATCCACTTTCACTCTTTTCTCTCATATTCACTCATATTTATCATCACTGTGTGACTCCAGATCTACAACATCCAGGTAAACCTCTGTGCTTCTGTTTCTATATTTATCATTTTTATTTAGTTTATGTATTCAGTCATTCAGCTGAATGTATTGTCTCTCACATGTACAGATCAGCTGTGGTGGATTTCTGCTCTTATTGTCATTCTTCTCCTGGTTTTGATCTGTTTCTTGCTGCGTAAACGGATCTTCAGGTGAGTCGAGGCTGATCTCTCCTAACATGATTCTTCAGTCATTACATCTTATAGTTCACAAGAGCATCACGAGTCACATTTTCATCTTCAACTGATTATTTTATTCATTTGATCTCAAAGCTATGAATAAACAGGCAATGTGCAATAACAAGTGTCCATCTGTTTTCAGGTGTTTTTATAGGGAAGCACATTTCATCAGTCAGCGTGAAGCTCCAGACAACACGTGAGTGAATCAAACTGATAAATGAGCTGATTTACTGAATCACATGATCATTTAGGAGCTGAATCAGACAGATGATGTTGTAAGCTGTTGAATCTGTGTCTGCTGTTGTGTAACTGTGTGTGTTTCTTGCAGGGATCTGATGACGGTTGGATCTGATCCTCCAGGAATTGATTCAGTGAATTAGTTCAGTGAGTCAGTTCAGTGAATCAGATCTGTGTCCAGAGGATGATAACCATCTGATGGTTTGAATCAACATCACGGTTCATTTTAATCTCCGTTCGAATGGAACGAGCGATGCCTTGTTTTTCCTTCACATTGAAGCAGGTCTATTTCCAGACCCTTCACCGTCTCTGTTCCTCTCTGTTGACCTCCAGACGATCTGCTGAGACTCTCGTGGCCTTCAGGAGGCAGTTCAAGACTCTTTGTCTGCATGCACTTCACTGACCCACAGTCTTGAATCAAGATAGTTGTCTTAAAACTAAAAAATATCTGTACAAAGCATTTTAAATTTGGCACACATGTATATCACATGAACGTAGCTTTAGAAACCCTAATCACAATCAGCTTTATCATCTTGATCTCTATCTTTCAAATTCTGTCAGTTTTATGAGATTCAAACAGTAAATGTATTTTCGCTGCTCTTTAATGTGCAGTGAAGCGATTGTTTCTTTCTCTTTATTAATAGTTACAGCAGCAAATAAACATGAATGAACATCAGAATCAGAACAACTCTCTGAAATCACTCATAAATCATCAATCAGTGATTCAACTGCAGAAAGACTTCACTAACTCAGAGATCAATAATATCAACAATTCAACCTCCATGATGCACCTTAATGGAAATGTGTCATAATTTATTCATTTGGGAGAACATTTAAATGCAGATTTTACTTTATTAATTACTTAACATAATTTGGTCTGTACAGCACCAGAAAAAAAGCTATTTAATGCTTTGTTTTATTTATTGCAAACAGTGACTTAAGAAAAACTCGCTGTATGTAATTTTGTGTACCTTTACACTGCATTTCACCTCCTTTATGTGTATGAATACCATTGGCTCTGTGAACTGCTGGAGATTTGCTTCTTGAACTGATTAAACATCTCCTGAATAAATGTAAATGTGTTTAATGTTGTTATTCACTAGTTTCCGATTACTTGGATTACTCCGAAACACTCAAAGTGGCTTGCAGCTCTTTTCCTGAAGATGTCTGAGCGTGGTGACTCTTGATGCACTGACTCCAGCTTCAGTTCACTCCTTGTGAAGCTCTCCCAAGTGTTTGAATCAGCTTTGCTTGACTGTATTCTCAAGCTTGCAGTCATCCCTGTTGCTTGTGCACATTTTCCTACCCAATTTCTTCCTTCCAGTCAACTTTGCATTTAATATGCTTTGATACAGCACTCTGTAAACAGGTACACCTTTCTAGTAATGACCCTCTGTGACTTACTCTCTTTGTGGAGGGTGTCAGTGATCGTCTTCTGGACCATTGCCAAGTCAGCAGTCTTCCTCATTATTGTGGTTTCAAAGACAAGATACCCAGAATTTAAACTGTAGAGATGGTCATTTATTGAAACTCAAACATAAATATTCTAATATTTTGAGATACTGATTTTTGACTACATCACTAAAACCCACGCAATCGACACACACTTGCAGACGGCACGTTTGTGATCTTGTCTCCTCGGGTGACGTAGCAGCAGCTAGCGACGATATACGATGACGTAACAGTAACCAAGTGGTGTCTCAATTCATAGGGGTATGTTTTCACTCCTAGCACTTACCACTCGGTTTCGAGAGACAAGGGCTAGGGGTAAGACGAAGGGGTAAGACAGAGAAATGGGATTCACCCTAAAACATGATTGATGGAGAATCACGTAAAGCTGAGTGTCTTCAGAAAGTGTTGATCTGGAGATATGACTGCAGTTATTCTGATCAAAACCAGTCCAGATTTAACTCTGAAGCAGCTGAACACAGAATAAAAGAGCTTTTACTGGAGAACTCTCCATCAGAGACAGAAGACATGAGGAGATTGTGTGCAACATTCACTTAGAGTCTTATAAATTCATCAGATATGATACAGTATGATTTATATGGTTCATACTGAGGTCTGTTTTGCGAAGTTGTTTACAAAAGTACTGTGATGTACTAGAAATACAAATGTAATTCATGTTGTGATGATGGACGTAACAAAATTAAAATATTTTTTTTTAGTGTTTAACTTCACATGTAATGAATCTAAAATATATGAAAGTTTCACTTAAAAAAAATACAAGAATAAAATAACTTTTTCACCATATTCTATTTTGTTAGATGTACCTGTAGTCTGTATATTTTCATGCCTGGAAAATAAATTGTGATTTAACGCATTAAGGAGTTGTTTTTCACTGTCACAGTCATTTGAGTGAAGAAACAGCCGGATTGAAAAACAGATTAAGAATTAAGATTATTATTATTTTATTTGTCACATTAATTATACAGAGTATAACCAGCAGTGAAATGTGTTAATGTAAATAGTAAATCAAAATGTAAATAGTTTAATCAGTGTGTAGTTCTGTTGATGTTCACCGGAAGTGGGCGCCAGATCTGCGCTCAAACTCTCTCTGATGATGTTTGATCTTCCGCTTCCGTTCCCGGCCAGCGCGAGCTAGAGCTGATAACGAAACAATAACAAAACCAGCAAAAACTCCGTCAAAGTGGATCTAACTCCAGCATCATGTCTGAAAACCCCTTTCCAGGTGTGTACATATCACTAAATCACTCTGTAGTTACGCTGTTTGTGTGTAAACCTGCTGTTTGTTTACGGCTAACGTTAAACGGCTAAACTTTATTAGCAGTCTGTTTATGAACTTATGTCCTTCACAACATGTGTTCGTGATTATGAAATATACATTATAGAAAACATTCTGTCACAATATCATCCCGCAGCTGTCTGGGAACGATAGATTATAGTTATTATAACCGATAAAGCGTTACATAAACATCAACTATACACTACATACTGATCTGAGACCTGCAGTCAGTTACTTTCTGGTGTGCTATTAGACAGAAAACAACACTGAACACATTTTAAACTAAGTTATTAATAAAACAAACACTTTTTCTTAATAAATCTAATTTTTAACGCTGTTGAGATTTTTTTTACATGTATATTCATTTTTTTTGCATATCAAGCTGATTGTTTAATATCAAATATTTTTTTAAGTTTATTTATTTTTAACAAGCCATTTTAAGTGTAATGTATTCAATTAACTTAAAAAAGTAAAATACATGTAAAAAAAAAAAAATCTCAACAACATTAAAATTTTGATTTATTAATATAAAGTGTTTATTTTATTAATAACTTAGTTTAAAATGTCCTTTTATATTCTCTTCTGTCTTATAAAGCAGTAAAATACATTTTAATTATAGTATATAGTATACATTTCCATAAAAATATATAATTTATATAATTTATGATATATATTATTAATATAAATAAAAAATAATATTCTCATTTTAAGCACCCTGTTCTGCCAGCTTAATTATTAATTAATTGAGTTAGTACATAAGTAAGTAGGATCCAGAGAGGTATGTTTTATTTTTTGTCATGTTTTCAGTCTGAATCTGTTTATTATGAGTGTTATCAAATTATGTTTATCATCAGTTCTGTGATACGATTATGAAAGTCGACTTGTCAATAAAGTTATCAGCATTTTCAAGATGTCAGTTTTTATCTTTAAATAATAGTTTTAATTAAACCATTACAATAGTCCAATTATTTAACAGTGCAACTTATCAATAAAGTTAACAACGTGGTAATTAATTTGTATTTATTGAAAAGAACTGCAGTGGTTTATTTTTACGTTGCTGTTTTAAAAACCACATTTAACTTATTATATACTATTTTACGTTTATGTATAAATAAGTCAAATATTAATATATAAATATAATAAAATACAATTATTGTTTATTTACACTTATTTATAATTCTAAAATTTTATTTAGCGTTTTATTTGTTTAGTTTGAATCCCTTTTCTCTGTTCAGAGACTTATTATTTTTAGTATCAAGATAAGTATTTATAGTTTTTTTCTGTGTTGTATTCTGTATTTACAAATTAAATTTCCTGTAAAGTGCAACACTTCAGTAAACATAACCATATTTGACTGTAGCTTTCAGCAAAGCGTTTTTTTATTGTTTGTAAAATCCCATTATATTCTTTGTCATGTTGAAGTAAAGATAATGATGAAGTGAGCTCTGGTTCTGACTCTAGATCAGTCGAGTGGAGAGGAGGAGGAGGAGCTGAGACTCGTTCTGATTGGCCGCACAGGCTCAGGCAAGAGTGCCACAGGAAACACCATCTTAGGACGACGTCACTTCCTGTCCATGCTGAGGGCGGGTTCGGTGACCTGCGTGTGCGAATGCGGTCGAACGGACGAAGAGTCCAGCGGGACGATGAAGAGCGTCCTCGTCGTGGACATGCCAGGATTCGGCGACACTCGTTTCGACGCGAATCACGTTCACGCAGAGATTGCGAAATGCATCGCGCTCACGGCTCCCGGTCCGCACGCCTTCCTGCTGGTGATCCCGCTCGGACGATACACGGCGGACGAAGATCAGGCCGTCGCGCAAATGCTGCGCGTGTTCGGCGAGGAGGCGCTCCGCCACACGGTGGTGCTGTTCACACACGGAGATGAACTGGATGACGGCGGGATCGAGAGTTTCCTCGAATCGGCTCCGGAGCGACTGAAGATCCTTCTGCGCGTCTGCGGTGGACGCTACTGCATCTTCAACAACCGAGCGTCGCAGAACCGCGTGCAGGTGAACGCGCTGCTAACTATGGTGAATAGCATGGGTGGAGCTTGTTACACCAACAGCGTGTTCCTGCACGCCGATCGCGCAATACGTGACGAGCAGCGGCGGCGCGGTCACAGCAGACGCCAGGCCCTGAGATCCGCGCTCGGCCGCGTCCGAAGCGAAGTCGCGCTCTCCGGGAAAGTTCTGGAGCGTGTGAAAGTGCTAGTCGCGGCGGGAGCCACCGGGATGGCGGTGGGAGCTGTTTTTGGAGCCGCAGCTCCTCTGGCGGCCGCGGCGGGGGCCTCCATGATGGGCGGCGGATCGGCGGCGGGAAGCGCAATAATAGCGATGGCGACCGGAAAGAGCGCGATGGCTCTTGGTGCAGCGACAGGCGGCGTTTGGGAGGATCAGTGGGGCGCTAGCGGCGCGGAGACCGCAGGACCAAGAGAAGCCGTGCTGGAAGCAGTGCAGCAAGTGGCGTGATCGGTGCTGCAGTGGTGGGCGTGGCTGCAGGCGTGGCGGAGCTGTAGGGGCGGGTCAGCGTTGGGGTGGTGCTGCAGGGAGGAGCAATAACTGCTGGCGAGACAGCTGCATCAAATGCGGTGGCTGCCGCGGGTAGCGCATCGGCAACGCAGGCATCGACCGAGATCGGAAGAGCGGCGGCGGGAATCGCGCTGGCCGGAGGACTGGTGATCCGAGTGGTGAAGGAGAAAGTTCGGTCCGCTTCAGAAAACAGCTTCACTGAACGCAGCTCCTACGAGATCCACTGGAACAAGTGAGCGATGCAGAGCGCGCTGCTAACGTTTACGATTGCGCTGTAAGAGTTTATTCGTATACCGACTGCGTCAGCACTTATCGTCATTGCACTGAGTGACTAATGCTCTTCATTCAGATTTATACCACATAACGTTTATTTGATGTGTTGTGAATTTTTTACTAGTTTTTACTTGTTAATAGAAACCGGCGCAGTCACATTCAGTTACGACGCTCATTTACGGTTAAACATGCTGTTTATTGAACAAACATGCAGTGCTCTTAAAGCCGACCTGCTCAGTATTGCTGTGTTTAAATGGATCCTGGTGTGTGTGTGTGTGTGTGTGTGTGTGTGTGTGTGTGTGTGTGTGTGTGTGTGTGATTGAGTTTGGACTGGTTTCTGGAGATCAGTACACGTGCGAGAGTTTTCTGAAGCTGTTGAACAAAAATAAACACATTAATTATCTCAGACTTGTTTTGATTATGACACAGCACTCAAACATCTGCTCTTATTTCATCAGTGTAAGTGTTTAATGTGACATTATTACGAGATTTATGTTTGTTATTATGCAACCGAGGAAACACAAAGTAATTTTTTCATCTTTAATATTACAGTTGCATTTCACATTTACACGAAAATACATCATTTTCTAAAGTTTAATCTTAATCGGGTGATTAAACATTAGATTTTAAATATTTAAAATTAATACAATTTATATCTAAGGAAATACATATAAAGTAATAACAAATAATTTTACTGTCAGAAACCCAATCATCAAAACTCAAGAATCCCCATTAACAGTGTTTTATTAAGCCATTTTTACACGCTTTGTTTTAGAAAAATGTTGATTTATTTTCTAGATAAGCACATTTTATATTTCCTGACACACATTAGTCTTCAAAGCATCTTTGAAAGGCCTATGTTTAATATTGTTCACATAATTTTATTAATTTAGCAGATGCTTTTATCCAAAGCGACTTACAATTGAGGAATACAATAACCGATACACAATAAAGAGGCAAACAGACACAGAAAGTGTAACACAACATTTCAGGCATCGTTCAGAGCAAAAACTACCTCGACAGTGAGAGGTTAAGGAAAGAGAGCAAAGTATTTTTTATTAAATGTTTTATTTATGAAGAAAAAGTCAAGTGAAGACGGAAGAGATGAGTTTTCAGGTGTCGCTTGGAAATTGTCAGTAACTACACTGGCACACACCCGAATAAATATGGCCTTCTTCTATTCAGGAAAATTAATTTTATGAAATCGTTCAGCCCTTTGTAAAATGATTTATGAATTCATACAGTCGGTCAAGGCCTAATTCCACTTCAAAGGGCCGTCTAATGAACAAAGTTTGTGTTTCGCCTTGGGTGATGATTTTCTGATATATGAATCAAAGTGTTACTGAATGGTGTCATAGTTTAATGTATTGTTTTACATTTTTAATATGTTTTTAAACATTTATTGGACATTTTGATGCCTACTCTTGCTCAAACTATATCCGCATCTTTATTTCTCTGCATAGCCATAATTTCATGCGGCTTGTGACCGTCTAAAATGTCATATATTCGGCTACAGTTTTTGTGAAAATGACATTATCCCTCTTGTTGCACTGCAGCAAAATAATATACATATATCAAGGCTTCCGTTAAAAACAAGTAAACCTAGCAAGATGAATATTGCAACAAAAAGTAGTATTAATATTGAAATATCCTTAAGTTGCTTATGCTTCACTTGATAACTGAGGTGGATGACACTGGTTGGGTTTTAATAAAAGCAGAGAGAGAGTTTCTGTGGTGTGATATCCATCTTATTTTTTTTGTTATTACATTCATTATTTTTACATTCATAACTTGAGTGTGTGAAGCTTCTGGTATCATTCACTTCTAGTTGTTTTAGCTGTGTATAAAAACAATCAATAATGCTGATTGATATTGATCATATTATTTTATTATCCTAATCATTAATGCACTGGTTTAACGTTTAGTTATTCTTTATTCTTCTAGTTATTTACCTAAAGCTTGCACATTCACAAAAATTGCTTAATTGAAAAATAAAGTGCATGGAAATGGATAGTTATGGTTTATAACACATAAAACAACCTATAATCTAAGTTATAGTATAATATATAAAACTAGGTCATCTATTACTAATATAACAATAAAAGTTATCTTCCAAGTCTCATCATTCATGTCCTGTTGAAGGCCTTTTATTGTTTGCATTGTATGTTATCAAATTGACATTATGGTTTATGATTATCTGTCATTAGATTGAGAAAAGATATGCATGCAGGGTATAGCATACTTAAAATAGGGAGTAGTTGTTTCATAACTTTCCCTAATCTGACAAATAATTTAAAGTCAGTTTGATAGCATAACAATACAAATGTGTGGGGAATAAACATTAAATATCTGAAGGTAAAAGCAGTGGGGAATAAAGCGACACGTTTGGCCTGCAGTGTGTGAAGATGAGGATAAAGATGATGTAACTTCAACAACAAAGACACTCTTCAGTCATATTTTCATATTCATCTGACTGCTCATTAAATATTCATTAGCAGTCTCCATTCACTCGCAGCGGCCTGGGCGGGGTTTACTCCGAGAGGCGGGTTAAATGCAAATGAGCGAAGCGCCTCTGCTCATCGACGTACTATCAGGCCACGCTCAAGCGAGCGCGCTGATTGGTCGACAGCGCCCGATCTTACGACGGCTGTATCCAATCAGAGGTGCGAGCGCTGTTTGCGAATGACGTCAATGCCGGAGCGCAAGATGGCCGCGTTTGTTCGGTAAAGCGCTCAAGCGACACCGGAACCGGAGAAACCGCGGATGCAGTGAGAAATTCACCGCGACAGAGAGAATGGACGCCGCAGAGTTCATGGACACGATGGACACGAGCCTGGCCGAGCTGGGCGACGAGTTCACGCTGGGAGACATCGACGGTGAGCGATGAGGATGATGCTCATAAACACATAAACAACACCGATGCGCTGCCCGTGTGTTTATAATACTGAGCGTGTGTGATCCGATCAGAGTTCGGTGTGATTATGTGTCTATAGAAACTCATACACTTGTTATGAATACTAACTCATAATGCCTTCACTAACCAGCTTCAGCTCGGATAGTTTAGTTTAGTGTGTTATAAACTAGAGTGGGTCTAGTGTGGGCTGACTGTAAAGATGACACACTAGCATGTGAAAGAGATGATTTCATCACTGGTATTAATTATCATAAGTGTGTCAGCTTGAACATCACTGTAATAAACGAAGGAATGTAGCGTGATAACACCAGTGTTGTTATTATTAGTGCTGTTATTGGTGTCTTTATTGATGTTATTAGTGCTGTTTAGTGGGATTGTTGTTATTAGTGGGCGCATTATTGGTGTTATTAGTAGTGTAGTGTTGTGTTATTAGTGTTGTTATTGGTTTTCTTTTGTTGTTGGCGTTATTAGCTTTTTTTGGTAGTGTTGTCTGTGCTGTTATTGCTGTTACTAATGTTATTTGTATTATTGATAGTCTGGGTGTTGATTTTAGTGTTATTAATGTTTTAGTGGTGTTATTTGTGCTGATATTGGTGTTTCTAATGTCATTTGTGTTATTGTTAATCTGAATGTAGTTGTTATTGGTGTTTTTAGTGTTAATAGTGTTATTATTGGTGTTTTCAGTGTTGTTATTTGTGTTATTGTTAGTCAGATTGTTGTTATCATTGGTGTTTTTAGTGTTAATAGTGTTGTTATTGGTGTTGTTGTTTGTGTTATAAAAGTTATTGGTGTTATTTTTAGTCAGAGTGTTGTTATTGGTGTTATTGTTAGTCAGATTGTTGTTGTTATTGGTGTTTTTAGTGTTAATAGTGTTGTTATTTGTGTTATAAAAGTTATTGGTGTTATTGTAAGTGAGATTGTTGTTGTTATTGGTGTTTTTAGTGTTAATAGTTTTGTTATTGGTGTTGTTATTTGTGTTATAAAAGTTACAATACTGGTGTTATTGTCAGTCAGAGTGTTGTTATTGTTAGTCAGATTGTTGTTATCATTGGTGTTTTTAGTGTTAATATTGTTGTTATTGGTGTTGTTATGTGTGTTTTAAAAGTCACTGGTGTTATTGTTAGTCAGATTGTTGTTATCATTGGTGTTTTTAGTGTTGTTGTTGTGGTGGTAAGGGGTTGTGTCAGTCCTACAGCAGCTCAAACACACATGCTGACGGTCCGTCAGTCGTCTGATGAAATCTCAATCATTCAGACAAACACAAACCAGAGAGCCGTGATCGATCTGTGAACTATCAGTCAATGAAGCTGCACTGAGACGAGCCTCTCTGTCAACACATGACAACTACAGATGCTGGAGCTGATGCACTCGTGTGTGTCTTATTTATTTTTATTTTACATTTATTTAACCAGGACGTCTCATTGAGATTTAAAATCTTTTACACGAGAGACCTGGCCAAGGTAGCAGCCATACAGTAAGACAATCCCACAATGTTTGCAAAAATATTTAAACATATACTCTCAACAAAAACAGCCACAAGCTTCAATACCAATAATGGCTGTAAATTCACCAGTAGACACACATTCATCTAGTTTTAGATCTCTTTTTGCAAACTACTCCATGCGCAGGGTGCGTAATATGAAAAAGCAGTTTTCCCCAGTTCTGTACAAACTCGAGGTACGTTAAAAAGCAAACACTTGGATGAGCGTAGCTGGTAATTGCCAGAAACGAGACAAAGAAGAGTACAGAGAGGAGCTGGAAGTTTACCTAACATTGCTTTATAGATAAAAACGTACCAGTGCTGTTTTCTACGTATAGCTAGTGATGTCCAACCCTCCATCTTGTAATGAAGCATGGTACACTGAATCAAGGCTCGTTAAGATAGAGGAGGCCGCATGCTTTTATCACCATAATCAAGCACAGCTAGGAAGGAAGCTTCTACATGTTTCTTTTTGGCATTAAAAGTACAATATTATATGAATTGAGTGGGTGTGTGTCAGATCTGAAACTGATCTTCATTATTCATTATCCCATGGTTTCGTGGTGAAATAGGTCACTGTCGTGGTATTACTGGTTGGTTTAGTCCAGTGCGAGTGGAGACTGGTTTCATCTTCCGCAGGTGTGACTGTATCAGTCACTACTGTAATTACACAATAAACCCGTCAAACTGACTGTCTGATACGAGTGTGTGTGTTATCAGTCTTTATCTCTCAGCTCTGACCTTCATCTCATTATTACAGGTCAAAGGTCAGGGTCAGGACTGTGTTAATTGCTGCCAGACGGCAGTTGACCTTTCTGCCCCTTTCAACTTTATACAGCGTCCTGTAATAATAAACTGAGTGTGATTATCAGTGGTTTGTAATGCGACGTGATGTACTCTGATTGCTGCTGTTTTGAAGGTCAGTGTGTTCGCTTGACCCTGACGGGATCTGCTCATCAACACACCGCTGCAGTTATTAATCATATTCAGACGCTAAACTTCACATCTGTGTGTGTTGTGTGTGTCATTCAGAGATGCTGCAGTTCGTCAGTAATCAGGGGGATTTCCCGGATCTCTTTGTGGATCAAATGGGGGGAGCCGTGGCTCCTGTGAAGCCCCTCCCACAGATGGCCCCCAGTGCCATACTGACCCCCCCACACACGCCCGTACAGACCAGCAGCCAGATGCAGATGCAGACGCAAATACAGACACGCACACCCCCGCTGCTGCAGCCACGACCACAACCCATCACACAGGTGAGCCTGACCACACCCTTATGCATGACCACCCCCACATGGACATGCCCTCACTCTATGACCACACTCCTTACTCATGGACACACCCCTCAGTCTCTGACCACACCTTCTCACACTCTAAACACAAATCACCACAGTCTCTGACTGCAACCCATCACACAGGTGAGCCTGACAAATCACCACATGCATGACTGCAGCCCATCACACAGGTGAGCCTGACCACCACCCTCCTTACTCATGACCACACCCCTCAGTCTTGACCACACCTTCACTCTGACCACACCCCTCAGTCTCTGACCACACCTCCTTACACTCTAAACACAAATCACCACACATGACTGCAGCCCATCACACAGGTGAGCCTGACCACACCCCCTTACACATGACCACACCTGCACATGGACACTCCCCCTCAATCTCTGACCACACCTCCTTACACTCTAAACACAAATCATCACACACAGCCGATCACACAGCTGAGCCTGACCACACTCCTCAGTCTCTGCACACACCTCATTTTTACATCTGGATTCTGTGATTTCGCCTGTGTTTTGATTTGACTCGGTCACTCCCTGTGCCGTGCTCTGATTGGCCATCCGCAGGTGCAGACGTTCCCCATGCAGACGCTGGCGCAGCCGCAGACGGTGATGATCACGCCGACCGCCACGCCGACACACCGATTCATCCAGAACCAGGTGATCTGCCAGCAGAACCCCGGCGCCAGCTTCCAGGGTGAGACGCACACACACACACACACACACACATACACACACACACACGCACACGCACACACACGCACACACACACACACGCACACACACACACGCACACACACACACACACACACACATTTACACAAACTATACTGTAAACTAAATCAAAATGGCTGAAGAACTAAATAAACATTTTGCACTTAAATATTATCAATATTCATATCAATAAATATTATAATTATATTCTAACTTAAAAGGCATAATTTCAGTTAGGATGAAAAAAAGCTTTTGGCTTCTCTCTTGAGTCCACAAGAGGGCGCATCGACCAAATTATTACTAATGCACCTTTACTCAACGCAATAAAATAACATGACTATCTGTGAAAAAAAGTGCATATAAACCAATTATAATTAACAAAGTTGCTTAAACACCTGTAAACAAAACAGCACCATGTATTAATGCAAAGTTTAATACAAAGCGCTGAAAGCCAATCACACAGAGTACTTTCTTCATTTAAAAACATGAGATGCTGTGGGATGGGGAAAAAAACGCTATAAAGTCGCGAGACATGTTTTTATCAAAGTTGAACTTGCATCAATTTTGCATGGCTTTCTAAAAATGCGGCTCTTTTGGTGTGAGACGTGAGTGCAACTCTAAAAAATGCGATAAATATGAGTTCTGTGTGAACGTCTTGGTTTCAGGTTTGACGTAAACAACATCTCCGCATTGATGTTCTATTTTTCCGCAATATTTTGAATGAGCAATGCAGCAGCGCCGCATCCAGTGGCTAACAAAAGTATTAAAATGCAACGACACTTACACCGTCATTGCATCTCGTGCACCACTGATTAGGCTGTCTCACACACCTAACATTCAAATGCAACGTTTTGCATTCGAATGTGGATTTTAATGTAAAATTTGACGAATATTGGAAATTCTACTTTTTTTTTTGACAGCCCTACTATACTCACTCTCTCACACAGCTGTGTCTTTCTCAGTGCTCCAGCCGCAGATGCAGAGCATCATGACGTCCCCGCAGATGCAGCAGATGACCATCCAGCACCAGCGTCTGCTGACTCCGTCCGGTCAGACCTTCCAGACGCTGTCCACCGCGCCGGTCCACACCGTATCACAGCAGGTGCCTGTACGTCACACACACACGCTCACTGCAGTCTGTCATTAGTGTGGCGTATGATGTCATGTGTGATTGGCCCTCAGGTGCTGCTGCACCAGCCGCAGATCCTGAAGACGGACTCTCTGGTTCTGACCACGCTCAAACCGGACGGGACGCAGGTGCTGTCGACCGTCCAGAACACGCCGGGCATCACCACGCTCACGGCACCTATGCAGACCACTGCGCTGCAGGTTCCTGTCGTCTCACACACACACACACACACACACACACACACACACTCATGCACACACACACACACACACACACACACTCTACACACACACACACACACACTCTCTCTCTCTCTCACTCACACTCACGCATACACACACACACACACACACACACACACACACACACACACACACACACACACACACACAGACACTGCGCACACACACACACACACACACACAGACACAGACACAGACACACACACACACACACACACACACCTCTCTCTCTCTCTCTCTCAATCTCTCTCAATCTCTCACACACCTCTCTCAATCTCTCTCACACACTCTCTCTCAATCACACTCACACCACACACTTTCTCACTCTCTCACACACACACACACTTTCTCACTCTCACCACACACAACACACACACACACACACACACACACACACACACACTCTGTCTTCTGGCTCTTTCACATTTAAACTGACAAGGCTTAAAGGAGTCTAGCTTAAACTAAACACAGATAGCAAGGTGTGCTGTTCAGGTCTCACCTGCACTCGCATGCTATCAGCACCGGGTGATAATGGCGTAATGACTGCTCATATTCCAGCATATGGCACTAGCATTGAACAAAGAATCACAGGTTGAATTTTCATAGCTTTTGTTGTAATGTTTTAGGAAGCCAGAATGCATATCCATCGACAGAAACATACATTAGCGAACCTTGTCTGTTTTTACTTGTTGCTATTTTTAACAAACCATATTACAGATGCCTTGTCAGATTTAAGTTAAACCACGGTCCAAGTGCAAACCGAACCGTAGGTGGAGAATGGTACGGGTCGATTTTGTACTGAGAACCGTTACACCCCTAGTATCTATCTATTTATACATACATCATCCATCTTTCATGTCAGAATATGATTCTGTATGTCGTCGCTCTCTTTCACAGACGCTGATGAGCAGCAACATTCTAACCACCGTTCCCATGGTGATGGGAGGCGGAGACAAGCTGCCAATCAAACAGCTCTCCTCAGGCACCACCTACAACGGGGGCGGGGCCAGGGTGGGCATGGACCAGGGCGTGGCCGTTACCGTGGGAATGGGAGGAGTCGTGAAGGAGGGCGAGAGACGGACGACGCACAACATCATCGAGAAGCGCTACCGATCGTCCATCAACGACAAGATCCTGGAGATGCGCGACCTCGTGATGGGCAGCGACGCCAAGGTGTGTGCGCCGCACTGCATTCTGGGACGCCTGGAGCTCAGGCGACGGTCTGACTCTCTGTTTGATTTGATTGACAGATGCACAAGTCTGGCATTCTGCGTAAAGCCATCGACTACATCAAATACCTGCAGCAGGTGAACCAAAAACTACGGCAGGAGAACCTGATGCTCAAGATGGCCAAGAACAGTGAGTCACGTCACATCTTTGTGGCTTCTCCCCAAGTACAACTTTGTTTTTGTTTCTTAAATTCACTGTTTAATAGCAGGGCTCGACATTAACGCTTGTCCGGGACAAGTGAATCTTGACCAATCGGACAAGTAACTTGAAAAATTAAATACCAAAAACAATAAAAACTGCCTTTATTTGTGATTTAGCCTTTGTTATAGGGGTGTGCGATATATATCGTTAGCGATAATATCGTAATTGTTGTTTTAATGAGCAATAATCAAACAACACACCTAGAGTGCATGCATACATTACGTAAAGTCGTCTAGGTTAGACTAGCACATATTAATGCATGAAGAATGATCAGAAAATTCAAGATATGGGGCAGAAAAATGTATATATTTATATAATTTCATATAGATCGATCGCTGTTTATTTCTCTCCAAAAATCATCATGATTACAAACAGTTCAATGTACAATAAGTTAATATTAAGAGACTTACGTTTTAGTTTCACCAACAGAAATAATTAGTCTCTGAGCAACGTTACGTATTTAAAATAAAAAATTAGTAACTGGATTTCGTTATAATTATATTTTAAATAGGTGGTAATCAAATTACAGTGCCAAAGTGATTTTAATGAAATTCCTTAATTTAATATTTAAGTAAACAGTTTGAGGATTTTAACCAATAAGGCAACTGATTCTCCGTTGAAAATATAAATAAAAATCTGCATGCAGCCGCCTTTTCATTTAGCAACTCGTGAGTACGCTCATCATCACGACACAAAAATGGAGGACACAACAGAAAGCCATTAGCGTAGTGCATTTCTCTCGTGGAAATACAAAGACTAGTTTATGAATCTGAAAAAGGACGTAACATCAGTGCAGTGAACAAAACTTGTCTCAGCATACGACGTCTAATCTGAAAAAGCATCTTGAGGGAAGTTGTTCTTGATCTTTGAAAATTTTTATCCAGTAACTCGTTTTTCTATTTTGTCATATTTTGAGTGTTGATTGGTCAACATTACGTTTAATATTTCTAAGAATTGTTTTTAGAAATGACTCCAAATTCTCCTATAATTCACACTTTGCATTCAGTTAACAGATCCATACGAATCATGCATTAAATAAATGTTTATAAAGTCAAACAATAGCTTTGTGTGCTTTTCGAATGAATAAAGTCTTCAAGTTCATCTGTAATGTTCAAGAACTGATCATCTTTGACACGGTAATGCGAGTTCATGATTCGACTCGTGAACAGATGATTCTTTTGAGTCAATCTTTTAAATTAATAATTTATTTTGGTTCACATTAAACTGGATAGATCTGGGGTATGTTTCCCGAAAGCATCATTAGCGAACTGTGGTTGTTAAATTACGTTGAACTATAACGGCATTACTTGAGACCGTAGTTGATTTGACAAAGCGTGCCAATTTTGACTCTTTGATTCTTTTGTGCCGATCGCTTCTCCGTAGAGAGGATTATGAAGTAATCACTTAAAGTGTGGTCCATTCATTAAACAAATCTATTGTATAACTTGGAGAACTGTGCCGGTTGTTTGGGCTACTTTTATGATATGTTTGAATGCAGCATAAAGCAGCACTGAATCCCATTCATTGAATTTATATTGATTGGTAGATTTAAATGACATAATTTTTGTTGTTTATAGAAATACGGTGGAAAACTGATGTTAAACAAATGCAAAGAAAACACAAATCTTATGACTGGTAGATGTCACTTATGTAGAGTTGGAAAACATAAAATAAGACATCTAGTATATGTTCCTTATGTTACAAGTATTTCAAGGTAATCTGAAGTATTTAGATTACGTTAATAAACCGGAGTAATCTAACCAAATACATTACTGATTACTTTATAAAGCATGTGTTTTGTTATCTGTGGTGAAATACATTTTAAAAGTAACCTTGCCAGCCCTGTTCGTTCGTGAATGAATCAACTGTTGAAATGATTCGGTTCAGTCGCAGTGACTCACTTATTAACAGTGACTTGATGCCACCTGCTGGCGGTTTTAATTTCACATTTACAGTATTTGTTTTTTTAAATGATTTCAAATATCAGTATTACATGTTTTATGTATCAAAACATATGTATTATTAAACAAATTGACTGATTCAAATTCTAATTTTTTTTTTTAAGTATGAAATTGATAAAGTCATATATAAAAAAAGAAGTAAATATTAGCACTTTATTTTTGTTTAATATAAAATTATTTGATTTTGTGTTTAATACTCCCTTTTTATTTTACAATATAATAGTATTATCCCACTATTAGTTATTATATTATATTTAAAAAGACAAATCTAACTAAATAAGCTAAATGTGTTTTGTATAACTACAATAAATAGTTATATTTATAACTCAATATATAAGTATCTCCGGGCAAGTAACTTTTATTCTCGGACAAGTAAATGACAAATATAAAACATAAGACTGCAATAAGATTTCACTTCTACTGTTAATGCAATTTGCTAGACTACTATGAGATGGATAGACTAAATGTATATAATTCAGATGGGCTACCTGTTATTTTTATGGTATATCAAAATGTGTATATTTTAAATGTGAGTGGTGGTACATTTTACCAGTATTTACCATACATTCAAAACAAAAATGTAAATAGGAAAAATATATATGCAATATGAAAATGATTTAAGGAATTTTTTTTCTTAATAAAACAAAAGATTTGGTTTTCAAAAAGGTACATCTTGAAAAATATTTTTTTACATGACCGTAAATATGAACACACAATTGAATGTAACAAAACAAATGATTACTTTTCTATAAAATCTTTATTAATGCCAAAAATTAGTTCATTTATGTGTCTTTTGGTTCGCTGGGGCAGCAATGTTGCCGCTGTAGTCGTTTATGCTGATATAATTCTCATACCCCTTCTTTTGAAGTGTGGTCCCAAAAAATAGTTTGAAGGGCTATTTGGCCCTTACCCCTACCCCTCCAAGATAATCGAGATACCCCTGTCTCTTCACATTAATGCACAAAACTAAGTGTAGAATTAGGCCTTACGAATATACATTTTTGATTTATCAATCTGAAATCTGCTTTATTTGTATCTTTACACTAAACCTGATTTTGATGGCTGGATTTGACGATTGCGTCCTGTATTTGTCTGTCTCTCTCATAGAGATGGTGTGTATCTCTGATGATGTGGATCTGAAGCCGGAGGGGGTCTTTATTTCTCCTCCTCCGTCAGATTCGGGCTCCAGCTCTCCTCAGCTCTCGCCCTACTGCATCGACTGAGCCGGGCAGCCCGCTGCTGGCGGAGGCGGTGAGACGAGACTCGTCCCTCAATTAATTTTCAGAACAGAGCACAGACTCCACACCTCACTTCAATCACAGACTCCACCCCCTCACTTCATATTTACATCAGAGCACAGACTCCACCCCCTCACTTCATATTTTCACCAGATCACAGACTCCACCCCCTCACTTCATATTTACATCAGAGCACATACTCCACCCCCTCACTTCATATTTTCACCAGATCACAGACTCCACCCCTCACTTAATATTTACATCAGACCACAAACTCCACCCCTCACTTCATATTCAAATAATAGCACAGAATCCGCACCCTCATTTCATATTCAAATCAGAGCGCGGGCGTCCGTCTGATCCATGTGTGTGTGTGTGTTTCAGGTGAAGAGCGAGCCGGACTCTCCGGCATCGGTGGGAGTGATGGACAGCTCTCGTCTGCTACTCTGCACACTCACCTTCCTCTGTCTATCGCTCAACCCTCTTCCGTCTCTGCTGGGGTCAGAGGAGAGCGCCGGGCTGGCGGCTGCGCACGGATCCTCACGCTCGCTCTTCTCTCTGCCCGCACAGACGCAGAGCTTCGGTGAGTCACGTGACCCACCCGCCCGCACTAATCACACGACTGAGCGATCCGCTCTGACGCTAACTTCACGTGTGTGTGTGTGTGTGTCTATCAGGGGCGTGGCTGTGGTGCGTGTTGCCGTGGTTCCTGGTGTGGGTCCTGAGCGGAGTGGGCGTGGTCTGGGGGTGTGTCCGAGTGCTGTACCTGTGGGAGCCGGTCACGCCCCTTCACTCTCCTACATCAGTCAGATTCTGGAGACACAGGAAACAAGCCGACCTGCAGCTGTACCGGGTAAACACATATACACATATTCACTCCAAACACACACACACGTTATCGAGTTGATGTTCATGTGTTGTGTGTGTTTCTCAAGCGATGCCGCGCAGTCCGTCTTGTCCAGAGTGCTGCCCTCCTCCACCTTCGACATCATCTGTTCGCTCTCCTGGAACCTGATTCGCTACTGCCTGCGGAAACCCGCCCCCCTGGGCTGGCTGGTGCGTCTGTTTGGAGGGAGACACGAGGGGGAGGAGTCACAGACCAGCTCACGTGACGCAGCGCTGGTGTATCACCAACTCAACCAGCTGCAGCTCACAGGTGTGTTTGTGTGTGTACAGGTGTACATGTCCTGGTGGGGACTTAAACATGAATACACACAGACTCATGGGGACTCCTTACACAATAAAAAATACAGTTCGTACATAAAAAACATTATGCCTATGGAGAGTCCCTACAAGGATAGCTGACCAGACGTGAGTGTGAGTGTGTGTGAGAGTGTTATAATGTGAGTGTGTTTGTGTTTCAGGTAAGCTGGAGCGGCGGCCGCTTTGGGGTGTGTGTGTGTCTCTGAGCGCTGTGAATCTGAGCGAGAGCGCGGAGGGCAAGATACCGGTCGCTCAGCGGATCCAGATCTTTGTGATGGCAGCCATCAGTCTGAGATCTGCACTGGGGAAACACCTCACCTGTCTGCCTGTGAGCATCACACACACACACGGGGACACACACTCTCACATACACACATGGACACACACTCTCACATCTCTGCTGTCTGTGTTGTCAGGGTTACCTGCTGTGCTGAGGCTCTGGCCTGTCAATCAGACTCTAAGCTCCTCCCAGACTGCCTGCGCTGGATCTTCACGCCGCTGGGCCGCCAGTTCTTTCTGAGCTGTGATTGGTCCGTGAGGCCAGAGAGCAGCGAGCAGATCTTCATGTCTCAGAGAGATGAAGGTATGACCGAGCGACCGAGTGGTGGCCGACTGAGCGTCTGGGCGCAGCACTAACACGCGTGTGTGTCAAGTCAATACTTCCTGGTTCTAGTAAGAACTCTAGCTGCTGCATTTTGGACCATCTGTAGTTTGTTTATTAAGCGTGCAGAACAACCACCTAATAAAGCATTACAATAATCTAACCTTGAGGTCATAAACGCATGAATTAACATTTCTGCATTTGACATTGAGAGCATGGGTCTCAGTTTAGATATATTTTTAAGATGAAAAAATGCAGTTTTACAAATGCTAGAAACATGGCTGTCAAAGGAGAGATTGCTATCAAATAGCACACCTAGGTTCCTGACTGATGATGAAGAATCGAGAGAGCAGCCATCAAGTGTTAGACAGTGTTCTAGGTTATTACTTGTGTGTTTTTAGGTCCGATAATTAACACCTCTGTTTTTTTTCATAGTTTATTAGAAATAAATTATTCGCCATCCAGTTTTTTATATCGACTATGCATTTCATAAGTTTCTCAATTTGGTGTGTTTCACCGGGCCGTGAAGATTTAAAGAGCTGAGTATCACAGCATAACAGTGAAAGCTAACCCCATGTTTCCTGATGATATTTCCCAAGGGTAACATGTAAAGCGTGAAAAGTAACGGCCCTAGTACTGAGCCTTGAGGTACTCCATACTGCACTTGTGATCGATATGATACCTCTTCATTCACTGCTACAAATTGATGGCGGTCAGATAAGTATGATTTGAACCATGCTAATGCACTTCCACTAATGCCAACAAAGTTTTCAAGTCTATTCAAAATAAATTTTTGATCGATAGTATCGAACGCAGCGCTGAGATCCAGGAGCACTAATAGAGAGATACAACCATGATCAGATGATAAGAGCAGGTCATTTGTCACTCTAATGAGAGCAGTCTCAGTACTATAAGATGGTCTAAATCCTGACTAGAAATCATCACAAATATAATTTTTCTCTAAGTGTGTGTGTTTGTGTGTGTGTTTCTAGCGGATCCCATCGCACAGCTGCACCGCTGCTTCTGTGAGAAGCTCCTGGAGAGAGCCGTACACACACTGATCGAGCCGCAGAGCAGCAAACACACCGAGGACGCTGGGTAAAAACACACACCTGTTCACATGCTGGATAAAAAACACACAGAGCCCACAACTAACTACATCTGCCAAGGGCATACACTACCAGTCAACAGTTTTTGAACCGTAAGATTTGTAATGTTTTTTAAAGAATACTCTTCTGTTCACCAAACCTGCATTTATTTGATCCAAAGTACAGCAAAGGCAGTTATATAATATTTAAAATAACTGCATTCTATGTGAATATGTGTTAAACTGTAGTTGATTTCTGGGAACAAAGCTGTATTTTCATCATCATTACTCCAGTCTTCAGTGTCACATGATCTTCAGAAATCATAATAATATGCTGATTTGCTGCTCAAGACAGATTTCTGGTTATTATTATTATTATGTTGAAAACAGCGAAGTTTATTTTTTTCAGGATTCATAGATGAATAGAAAGTTCAGAAGAACAGCATTTATCTGAAATATAAATATTTTGTAACATTATAAATGTCTCTATCATCACTTTTGATCAATTTAAAGGACCCTTGCTAAATAAAAGTATTAATTTCTATAATTTATTACCCCTTTAAAAAATTGTGCTGACGCCAAGCTTTTTAATTTTCTTTAAAATTCTGATCTTTGGATCTTTCTATTCATCAAAGAATCCTGAAAAAAACGTGCTCATCTGTTTTAAATATTTATAATATTACTTCTAATAATAATAATTAGACATTTTGGGAGCAGCAGATCAGAATATTATTATGATTTCTGAAGATCATGTGACACTGAAGACTGGCGTAATGATGATGAAAATACAGCTGCGCATCACATAAATAAATTATATTTTAAAACATATTCAAATAGAAAAATAGTAACTATAGTAATAGTATTTTAAATAATAAAAATATTTCACAATATTACTGCTTTTGCTGTAATTTGTATCAAATAAATGCAGGCTTGTTGAGCAGAAGAGACTTCTTTAAAAATATTAAAAACTTACTGTTCAAAACTTTTGACTGCTAGTGTACTTAATTCAATTATAAGTGATGATAGTAATCTGTATGTCTGTCGCACACTCGTGTTTCTTCGTAGGGAGTTCACGGGTGTTTTGGAGTTCCTGCAGCTGTTGAACAGCTGTACTGAAGACTCCGCCCCCTGCACCACCCCCTTCCCCGCGCTGGCCAATCAGAGCTCAGCACCAGGTGTGTGTCAGTGCCTCAGCGGTGTGTGTTAATGCATTCTCACACACTGATGTGTGGCTCTCTCTCGTCTCTTCAGTGAGGGACCCTGTGTGCCGCTGGTGGGCGTCGGTGCTGAAGGCTGCGGTTCATTGGCTGCAGGGTGATGATGCGTCGGTGAGGTCACTGCTGGCGGAGGCGGAGCGGATGCCCAGAGCGCTGCACACACTGGAGTGAGTGTTCACCCGTTTGAGTGTGTGCTCATAGTCACCAAACTCCAGTCTAACCGTGTGCGTGTGTGTGTGTGTGTGTGTCAGTCACCCACTGCCGAAGGCTGTGCTGACGCTGTGTAAGGCTGTCCAGATGAGTGTGAGTCCACAGAAGGGTGAGGGAGTGGTCAGCTGCCTCAATCACTGCCAGCGCTCCAGCGCTCACCTGCACTACAGTCTGTGTCAGTCACACAACAACACCTGGCTGCACAAGGTACACACACCTGCACTGCACTCATACTCTCACTCACACACTGACACTGCACTCACACCCTCATACACTTACACACACACTTACACACCCTCATACACTTACATACACACACCCCACACTGACTCACACACACACACTGACATGGGCATTCTCTCGATCCAATCATCTTCTCTGACTCTCTCAGGGGGTGGAGCTTCTGGTGTGTGACCTCCTGCTGACTCTGAGGACCAGCTTATGGCAGCGTGGAGGCGGTTCTAAAGCCAGGCCCCGCCCCGGATCTCAGCTGGCTGGATTCCAGAGGGACCTGAGCTCTCTGCGGAAGCTGGGACAGGCCCACAGACAGGCTCAGCACAAGGTGACCTTTGACCCCCGCCAGCAGCTGACCTCTGCACTTGACCTCTACATGCTATTAATGGTTTGTGTATGATTTTTAGCTGTTCCTGCATGAGACGACGGTCCGACTGATGGCAGGAGCCAGTCCAACACGTACACACCAGCTGCTGCGACACAGAACACACAACTACAGCACAGGTACAAACACACACTCACTCTATAGCAGCAGCTGCTGTGTGTTGAGTATGTTGCACTGACGCTGTGTTTGTGTTGCAGATGGTGACTGTGCCCCAGGCGAGCGCGAGAGGGCTCATGCTATCCTGCTAGCGTGTCGTCACCTGCCGCTGCCGCTACTAACGCCGCCGGGTCACAGAGCTCGCCTTCTGGCAGAGGCCAAACGCACGCTGGAGCGAGTCGGAGACCGAAGATCCCTGCAGGACTGCCAGCAGATACTGCTGCGGCTCGGAGGAGGAACCACCATCGCTGCCACATAACACACACTCACACACAGATACGGCTGTGGCTCGGAGGAGGAACCACCATTGCTGCCACATAACACAGACACACACACACACACACACAGATGGCTGCGACTGGGAGGAACCACCATCTGCCACATACACACACACACACACACAGATACTGCTGCGACTCGGAGGAGGAACCACCATCGCTGCCACATAACACACACACACACAGATACTGCTGCGGCTCGGAGGAGGAACCACCATCGCTGCCACAGAACACACATAACACACACACACACACACACACACAGATACGGCTGTGGCTCGGAGGAGGAACCACCATTGCTGCCACATAACACACACACACAAACAGATACTGCTGCGACTCGGAGGAGGAACCACCATCGCTGCCACATAACACACACTCACACACAGATACGGCTGTGGCTCGGAGGAGGAACCACCATTGCTGCCACATAACACAGACACACACACACACACACACAGATATGGCTGCGACTCGTAGGAGGAACCACCATCGCTGCCACATAACACACACACACAAACAGATACTGCTGCGACTCGGAGGAGGAACCACCATCGCTGCCACATACACACACACTAAACACACACAGATACTGCTGTGGCTCAGCTGTATGTTAGAGGATCATGTTAATATTACCATTGCTGCCACATAACATCCAGACACACACACACACACACACAGATACATTTAGTGGCTCGAGGAGGAACCACCATCGCTGCCACATAACACACACACACACACACACACACAGATATGGCTGCGACTAGTAGGAGACCACCATCGCTGCACATAACACACACACACATAGATAAACACACACACACACACTTACTGAATCTTCTTCAGCTGTATGTTAGTCATGATCATGTTAATATTAGATGTATATTAGTTCATCCTGAATACTCACTCACATATCATGCACGCACGGTTCATTTAGATCTACTGCAACAGCTAGTAAATAAATGGCTCATGTGTCTGCAGCTACTCTCACACACACACACACACACATGTTGTACAGAACTGTGTCTTAAAGACCAAAGTCTTCTAGCTAGTGAGACACATGAGGGTATTATATAATTATTTTACATGATGACCTTAACGCTTCATCATGTCTAATTACTTCAGATTTAGTTTCTGATGTGTTTTTTATTTTGTTTCGGTAGTTTTATGTCTTTATTCTTTTAGTTTTGAATATATGACAGCGGGACTTTTATTATGATAAGTCACACACATCAGAAATGAGCTGTTGATACAGTTCTCAGGTGTTTCATCTCAGATCATTTAAGGGTTGGATCCAGACTGAAGCTTGTGTAATTCCTAATTACCCCATGGCAGAAACAGAGAAACAAATAAAGACAATTAGCGTAGCTGTTGTTCCATCCAGGCAAAGATTATGTGTTCAACCCAAGCTAAAGCATAATAATGTGCATTTGATCAGATATAGCCTAACTGCAATACAAGATTATGTCCAATAAATGTCCACCCATCAATCAATGTCATTTTATCTGGCAGTTTTGGTTAGTTTTGATATGTTTCTGATCACAATCAGAAAGTGAGTTACACAAATCATAACTTGAAGATCCCAAAAAATAAATTGTATCTTCTGCGTGGATGTTTTTACTATAGCAGCACGATATGGGACACATTTTTAAGTCCTTCAGGGTATCTTGTAGGAGTGAGGTGTCCAAGTCACAACATCTAACTACTGGGGTGCCTCAGGGCTCGGTTATTGGACCACTTCTCTTCTCTGTCTACATGGCATCACTAGATTCTGTCATTCAGAAACATGGATTTTCATATCACTGCTATGCCGATGATACTCAACTCTACCTCTCATTCCATCCTGATGATACGACGATAGCTACAGGTGCATCTCAATAAATTAGAATGTCGTGGAAAAGTTCATTTATTTCAGTAATTAAATTCAAATTGTGAAACTTGTGTATTAAATAAATTCAATGCACACAGACTGAAGTAGTTTAAGGGTGAATCCCAATTCTCTGTCTTACCCCTTCCCCTTCGTCTTACCCCTAGCCCCTGTCCCTCAAAACCAAGTGGTAAGTGCTAGGGGTGAAAACATACCCTTATGAAATGAAACACCACTTGGTTACTGTTACGTCATCATACATCGTCGCTAGCTGGCTGCTTCGTCACCCGAGGCGACAAGTGTTGATCACAAACTCTCCGTCTGCTAGTGTGTGTATGTCGATTGCGTGGGTTTTAGTGATGTTTCTCTCTAGTCCGAGAAATGCGGGACTGTTGCGCAAATCAGCAATGTAACGTTAGCGTGGAAAAATAGCGATATTTAAAAATGTTTCAATTAAAAACATGGTTGCAAATATATATGTACAGGACTATGTAGAGCACAAAACAAGACTGTCGTAAGTTTTTTATCATAGTTTATTTAAGCCGAAAATACTTTATGGGACTCTCTGGATGATCTGGGTACCCCTTGGTTTCAAGTAAGCTCGCGAAAATGCTTGGTTTTGAGGAGTATCTACCCCTTCCCCTTAGCCATAACCCTCGATCAAAACCAGAATTGGGACAGCCCTTACTCTCACGTGAACACGCAAAACTAAGGGGAAGGGGAAAGACAGAGAATTGGGATTCACCCTAAATCTTTGGTTCTTTTAATTGTGATGATTTTGGCTCACATTTAACAAAAACCCAACAATTCACTCTCAACAAATTAGAATACGTCATAAGACCAATAAAAAAACTTTTGTAGTTAATTGTTGGCCTTCTGGAAAGTATGTTAATTTATTGTATATGTACTCAATACATCCTTTTGCTTTAATTACTGCCTCGATTCGGCGTGGCATGAAGGTGATCAGTTTGTGGCACTGCTGAGGTGGTATGGAAGCCCAGGTTTCTTTGACAGTGGCCTTCAGCTCATCTGCATTTTTTGGTCTCTTGTTTCTCATTTTCCTCTTGACAATACCCCATAGATTCTCTATGGAGTTCAGGTCTGGTGAGTTTGCTGGACAGTCAAGCACACCAACACCATGGTCATTTAACCAACTTTTGGTGCTTTTGGCAGTGTGGGCAGATGCCAAATCCTGCTGGGAAATGAAATCAGCATATTTAAAAAGCTGGTCAGCAGAATGAAGTGCTCCAAAGTGTATTGGTAATCGGGTGCAGTGACATTGGTTTTCAAATGGACACAATGGACCAACACCAGTAGATGACATTAAACCCCAAATCATCACAGACTGGAAACTTAACACTGGACATCAAGCAACTTGGGCTATGAGTTTCTCCACCCTTCCTCCAGACTCTAGGACCTTGGTTTCCAAATGAAATACAAAACTTTCTCTCATCTGAAAAGAGGACTTTGGACCACTGGGCAACAGTCCAGTTCTTCTTCTCCTTAGTCCAGGTAAGATGTCTCTGATGACAACTGTAGCCAAATTCCTTGACATGTCTGTGTGTGGTGCTCTTGATGCCTTGACCCCAGCCTCAGTCCATTCCTTGTGAAGTTCACCCAAATTCTTGAATAGATTTTGCTTGACAATCCTCATAAGTCTGCGGTTCTCTCGGTTGGTTGTGCATCTTTTTCTTCCACACGTTTTCCTTTCACTCAACTTTCTGTTAACATGCTTGGATACAGCACTCTGTGAACAGCTTCTTTGGCAATGAATGTTTGAGGTTTACCCTCCTTGTGAAGGGTGTCAATGATTGTCTTCTGGACAACTGTCAGATCAGCAGTCTTCCCCATGATTGTGTAGTCTAGTGAACCAAACTGAGAGACCATTTTGAAAGGAAACCTTTGCAGGTGTTTTGAGTTGATTAGCGCATTGGCATGTCACCATATTCTAATTAGTTGAGATAGTGAATCGGTGGGTTTTGTTAAATGTGAGCCAAAATCATCACAATTAAAAGAACCAAAGACTTAAACTAGTTCAGTCTGTGTGCATTTAATTCATTACGAGTTTCACAATTTGAGTTGAATTACTGAAATAAATTAACTTTTCCACAACATTCTAATTTATTGAGATACACCTGTACTCGCATCTTAGCTTGTCTAACAGACATTTCTTGCTGGACGAAGGACCATCACCTTTAACTCAACCTTACCAAGACACAACTGCTTGTGGTCCCATCAAACCCATAATTTCATAACTTTCACCATCTAGTTAGGCTCATCAACCATAACTCCTTCAAAAACAGCCAGAAACCTTGAAGTTGTGATTGATGATCAGCTGACCTTCTCAAAGCACATTGCTAAAACTACCCGGTCCTGCAGATTTGCTTTATTAAACTTCAAGAAGATCCCTTTCTTTCAGAACATGTTTCACAACTCCTTGTTCAAGCTCTCGTTCAGCCCAGGCTGGACTATTGACATTGCTCTTTTGGCAGGTCTTCCAGCCAGTTCTATCAAACCTTTACAATTAATCCAGAACGCGGCAGCAAGATTATTATTTAATGAGCCGAAAGGAACATGTCACACCTCTGTTCATCAATTTGCACTAGCTACCAATAGCTGCTCGCATAAAATTCAAGGCGTTAATGTTTGCCTACAAAACCACCACTGGCTATGCACCGCTTTATCTAAATCCATTACTTCACACTTATGTGCCTCTAGAAGCTTGCATTCTGCAAGTGAACATCGCTTTATTGTGCCATCCCAAAGAAGCACAAAATCATTTTCACAGACTTTTAAATTAAATGTTCCCTCCTGGTGGAATGACCTGCCAGATTTTTTTAATTTAAAGAAATTTACATATAAGTCAATTTCATTCTAAGCCAGGTGTGTCAAAATCAGTTCCTGGAGACCTTAGCTCTGCAGAATTTAGTTCCAACCTGCACCAACACACAAACTATGTACTGTTCAAACAAGCCTGAAGGACTTGATTAGATGGATCAGGTGAGTTTAATTAGGGTTGAATCTAAACTCTGTCGGGCTCCGGCCCTCAGGAAGTGAGTCCTGTTCTAAGTGCATATAAGATGCCTTCAAAAATATGAATATACAAAAACAATCTGTTTTTCTGTGGTGATTTGTGTTTGTTTACACGTGTGACACAGTATATCTTAAGCATATTCTGATGCTCTATTTTACTTAAAGGGATAGTTCACCAAACTATGTAATAATTTAATAATCATTTACTCTTCTTCACGTTGTTCCCAACTTGCATGATTTTCTTTCTTCTGTGGAACATAAAAGTTATTTTGAGACTTTTCCTATTATAAAATACTTTTTCATATCCATCAAAGATTATTTTTTTTGCTTCCTTATAAGCACAATGGTTTATTTCAATGAATTTCACAAAAACTATCAACACCAGTAATATTTGTAGTGCATATCACATACATATCCATTTTTAACAACTATGTCAGTTTAGTTGTTTATCTGTTTATTTTCTTGTATCTTTTTAAGTTCTCTTTTATTTAGTTAATTTATTCAATTTACCATTCTAATTTATTTATATTGACGTTTTCAAATATCATCACTTGAAGGCTGATCCGACATGTCCACAAGTCTTTCATCTGACGTCTGGGTATTTGGCGTGCTGTCCGGGGAGAGGTCACGAGCTCGGTAATTAGGGGCCAAGCACCAAAGGTGCGTAGGCATCTATTGTAGAAGCGTTCTTATGCTTCTTCCGTTTCTTTTTCCGCCATTGCGTCTATGGCAGCCCATAGAACCACTTGTGGAAAAGTAGTAAAATTTGGCACACTGATAGAGGACAGTCTCGATACTAACCACAGCAAGTTTGGAGTCTCTAACTCAAACTCTCTAACACCACCACTTGTCCAAACTTTCACTCATGTTTATGCTATTAACTTTTGAACAGTTAGCCACAGAAGGAAAATACATTTTCTCAGATTTTTTTACTCAAAATTAAAGGTTTCGTTTTTTTCGCTATTTTCAATTGTTCGTAAAACCTACTTTTTTGAACTCTTCCTAGTCAGTTTGTCCGATTTTCACCTAATTTGGCTGAGATCATCTACAGACCCTGCTGGCAAAAATATATGGAATTCAAGTTGATTCGTCAAACCGTTCTCGAATAACACGCTAATGAATTCTATGAAATATGGATCTGAGTCTATATCTCCGCTACGATTTGGTATTTTTTATGAAAGGCATGACTTGAGACTACCTGCAGTGTTTCGGCGCTGTGCCCTCTAGTGGTCAGGAGATATGAAAAATGCATACTTTTGCTTATAACTTCTGAATAGTTTCATACATTCACTTTAGTGTTTACTGTAACTGGAGAAAATCTGGAAAAGACATGGAGAGCACAAAACAGACAATAAATTCTGCTAGTCTGGTCACAAAACATCCTTCTCAACAGCTCGAGTGAACTGAGATCTTAAGTCAATAAACTATTTTTAGTTACATACGAATATGACTCAGTCTCTTTCTTTTATAAACAGAGAACACAAAATTGCATGAAAAGAAAATGTAATACATCATACCTGGAAAAGACATGGAGAGCACAAAACAGACAATAAATTCTGCTAGTCTGGTCACAAAACTGTCAAAAAATAATACACAAACCAAATTAATATAGGAAATGAAAAGCAGACGCCAGTCTGGCTAGGCCAGTCCAGGCTCTGCGCCCCGAACCCTCTCACTTTTGTTGTTAGAGCGAATCAATATTGTTGTTATATGTCTGGCCTCATGTGATTGGACCGTTCTCAACGACTCTCATTCCACTCAGCAGCTCGTCAGTTGACAGACAGGTACTAATTAATGTGGAAACAAGCGCAATATCTCGAGATGAAAGAAAATTCAGTTTTATCTTTACAAAAATACCCGTTCACAAGGCGTTCGGATGAAGAAAAAAAAAGGATCAAGGAGCTTGGACCAGATCGCCCATACTTTCAGTTTGTTTGAAGGTCTGGAATCCATGGCAGCTTTCATTGGCCAAGGCCCGTCCATGAGGCCGTTTGACTGACATGTCAAACAACCAATCACATTTTGTTTCGTTCATCATCACGCTTCAGGGCATGGAAATGTCGCCACAATAACAGACCGGTGTGTAAAACTGTCAGACGTATTTTGAAGTGGTCATATGACGTTGCTAAAAATAACATTATTTTGTGTATTTGGTGTAATGCAATGTGTTTCTGCGGTTTAAGGTAAAAAAAAAACATTATTTTCCACATACTGTACATTATTGTTGCTCCAGGTCTTTCTGAAATTCACAAATTTTTACAAGGCTCATTGTTCTGAGAAGCGAGACGTGCTCTAATTGGCCAGCTATCCAGTGCGTTGTGATTGGCCGAATACCTCAAGTGTGAGGCGGAGATGTTCGCCCTCTTACTCTATTGATGCCGTATCGCGGCGAGACAACCTAAAAACAATAAAACCCACAATAAACGAGGCATTTATTCCATCCAGTAGGGACATAATTATTGATTATAATGACTTATATTATCTTTGTACACGTCGCGTTGCATCGCTGGGTAAACATTACCATGTCTGCATTTGTGATTAGAGAAACGACAAACAACAAGCACTTCTCCCTAGTGAAAAATATTATACTGAAGTACAATTTATTTGTATGTACTTTAGTATAAATAAATATATTTTGGCACACTATAAATTGGTATACTTAAAGTCTGCTAAATTGGATGGAACAACTAATTTTGTACTAAATGCATTTTAGTTGTGCAAAAGTAGTACTGAAGTTCAACTAAAGTTGTAATAAATATACTTGTTTGTGCTAAAGTGGAACTATTCCAAGTATACTTAAGTACACTAAGTATATTGTTTTATTCAATTTTTGAAATGCAGAATTCATTCAACTAACTTAAAATGTCTCCTCTAACACTGACCAATAGATGAGCTCCTCTAACACTCACCAATAAATGAGTTCCTCTAACACCGACCAATAGATGAACTCCTCTAACTATGACCAATAGATGAGCTCCTCCAGCACTAACCAATAGGAATGCAATGATATTACAACTGACTCTCACATACTATCATAGCCATAAAGCCGTTCTCTCTGTTTTTATAACAGCTGTACCTTTTATAGTTAGAACAGCTGGCATTAGAACAGTACAATCTAACATTGCTCTTTAAAGCATTAACAATCACTAAACTAAAACTTCAAATCACTCAATTTTAACTGCTATAAGCAATGCACATTAACTCATCTGAGCTTAGTAATTATGACCAGTGTTGGGGAAAGTTACTTTTAAAAGTAATACATTACAATATTGCATTACTCCCAAAAAAAGTAACTAATTACGTTTTATGGAAAGTAATGCATTAAATTACTTTTGCGTTACTTTTTAAATATGAGCAGGGCTTGATTGTTTGTTTTTAATACAAGAAGTTCTATTTAGAGCAAATGTCCTCTGTCCCCCTTCAACACCTCCCACCACTTCTATAACAGCTGAAGACTTTGCAACTTTTTTTACAGACAAAACTAAAACAATCAGTAGTCAATTTTCCCCTCCATTCACACAGGACCTCCAACCAACTAGATCCACTGCTCAAACACCCATCTTCTCCTTCTGTCTCCTCACAGAGGAGGAAGTATCCAAACTTCTCCTCTCCAGCCAAGCTACAACGTGTCCTCTAGACCCAATCCCCTCGCACATTCTCCAAGCAATCTCTCCCGCACTCCTACCAGCACTCACACACATCATCAACACATCTCTCCTCACAGGCTTCTTCCCCACTGCATTCAAGCAGGCTCGGGTAACCCCACTGCTCAAAAAAAAACCTACGTTAAACACTTCTCTTTTAGAAAACTACAGACCTGTCTCTCTCCTTCCATTCATAGCCAAAACACTCGAACGTGTTGTCTTCAAACAGGTCTCATTGTTTCTTTCACAGAACAACAAACTGGACCCTAAACAGTCAGGTTTCAGGAGTGGCCATTCAACTGAGACTGCGCTACTCTCAGTCACCGAAGCCCTGCGAATTGCAAAAGCCGATTCCAAATCATCAGTCCTCATTCTGCTGGATCTGTCTGCTGCTTTTGACACTGTCAATCATCAGATCCTCCTGTCCACCCTCTCATCACTGGACATCACTGGGATTCCAATTTGCTGGTTTGAATCCTATCTCACTGGTTGGTCTTTCAAGGTGGCCTGGGGAGGGGATGTATCCAAAGCACATCAACTGGTCACTGGGGTTCCTCAGGGCTCGGTTCTTGAACCCCTCCTCTTCTCCACATACACTACATCACTAGGTCCCATCATACAGGCACATGGCCTACCATTTCTACGCTGATGACACACAGCTCTATCTCTCATTTCGACCAGATGATCCAATGGTAGCGGCACGGATCTCAGGCTGCCTGGCAGACATCTCGGCATGGATGAAAGAATATCATCTACAGCTCAACCTGGCAAAGACTGAGCTTCTTGTCTTCCCTGCCACTCCAACTCTACAGCATGACTTCACGATTCAGTTAGGTTCATCAACAATTACCCCATCAGCTTCGGTCAGAAATCTTGGTGTAATCTTTGATGATCAGCTGACCTTCAAAGAGCACATTGCAAAGACTGCTCGATCTTGCAGGTTTGCACTTCACAACATCAGAAAGATCAGGCCCTTTCTGACAGAGCATGCTACACAACTTCTTGTCCAGGCCCTTGTCATTTCTAGGTTGGACTACTGCAATGCTCTTCTGGCTGGACTTCCATCAAACACAACCAAACCTCTACAAATGATTCAGAATGCAGCGGCACGACTGGTCTTCAACGAGCCCAAAAGAGCACATGTCACACCTCTCTTTGTCTCCTTGCACTGGCTACCAGTTGCAGCTCGCATCCAGTTCAAGACACTGATGCTTGCATATAAAACAACCACAGGGTCAGCACCCACCTACTTCCACTCACTATTACGAATCTACATCCCTTCCAGAAGTCTAAGATCTGCTAGTGAGTGACGCCTCGTGGTACCATCACAGAGAGGCTCAAAATCACTCTCCAGAACATTCTCGTTCACCATTCCTGGCTGGTGGAATGATCTTCCCACGCACATCCTGAATGCTGGATCCCTGTCAATCTTCAAGCAACAACTGAAAACTTATCTCTTTCAACACTACTTGACTTCATCATAAAAAAATAAATATATATATTTTTCTATATCTTCATCTTTCTCTTTACCTTTCTCTCCTTCCCTTGCTATCTTGTATTTATTTGAACAATGCCTGAGACTTGGTGTTAGGGGCACTTCCTCTGTCTGTTTGCCTCTTCAAGATTAATCACTTTATGTATTCCCTAATTGTAAGTCGCTTTGGATAAAAGCGTCTGCTAAATGACTAAATGTAAATGTATCCGGAATGCTGGATCCCTGTCAATTTAAGCAACAACTGAAAAGTCATCTCTTTCAACACTACTTGCCATCCTAAAAAATAAAATAAAAACTTATTTAAATATTTTTCTAAATCTTCATCTTTCTCTCCTTCCCTTGCTAGCTTGTATTTATTTGAACAATACCTGAGACTTGGTGTATTTATTTGAACTTCCTCTGTCTGTTAGCCTCTTCAAGATGAATCGCTTTATGTATTCCCCAGTTGTAAGTCGCTTTGGATAAAAGCGTCTGCAAAATGACTAAATGTAAATGTAAAAGCCCTTTCACACCAAAAAGTGTAATGAATAAACCTCAGGCTGAAGGAAAAGTAAATTCACGTCTGTACAGTAGAACACAGGAGAAAAAGTTAAACACTCTTCAGCAATAAAAAACAACAACGAAACACAATTGCTAGTTTATCTAAAGTAATTTTTGCTTATTAGTATGGTTGAACTGGATCATCAAAGGTCAGCAGCAAACACATTGGTTAATAAAAAGAGATTAGATTTATTTGAGTTGTTTAACATTTCATTATTGCAGGTTTGCGTCATATTCTGAGTTTGCATTTCACTGTTTTAATTCATTTTGATGAATACTGAATCTGTTTTTTGCAAGTGGGATGAATTAATGCACATTCACATTTAGTCTACTACAGTAAGATCATGTTCACACAGCGCACTGTCAGTCAATAAATGGAAAAAAAGTAACTGAGATATTTTCTAGTAAATTAAAAAGTAATGCGTTACTTTACTAGTTACTTGAAAAAAGTAATATTATTACGTAACTCGCGTTACTTTTAATGCGTTACCCCCCAACACTGATTATGACTGTACTAGATACAATTTTCTTTACCCATTACAGTAAACATTTTAGGCCTGAGTCTCCCGTCACATCACGGTCGAAGGAACTGTAAATGAGCACTGTACCTGTCCTGTTAATGAACTCTACCTGTTTCTTGATGATACCACTGTAGAACCTCCAGAGGCATCTGCTGCAGAGCCTGGTCAGTACCTGGATGGGAGACCTCCTGAGAAAACTAGGTTGCTGCTGGAAGAGGTGTTAGTGAGGCCAAAAGTGGGTGCTCACCCTGCAGACTGTGTGGGTCCTAACGCCCCAGTATAGTAACAGGGACACTATACTGTAAAAAGAACCATCCTTCAGATGAGACGTTAAATCGAGGTCCTGACTCTGTGGTCACTAAAAAGAGTGGGGGCTTAACCCCGGGTGTCCTGGCCAAATTTCCCCATTGGCCTCTGACCATCATGGCCTCCTAATCATCCCCATACACTGATTGGCTTTCATCACTCTGTCTCCTCTCCACCAATAAGCTGGTGTGTGGTGGGCATTCTGGCGCAATATGGCTGCCGTCGCATCATCCAGGTGGATGCTGCACATTGGTGGTGGTTGAGGAGAATCCCCCCTTCCACATAAAGCACTTTGAGTACCGAGTAAAGCGCTATATAAATGTAACAAATTATCGTTAACTTTTTTTGCTGATGCGCTGAGCGAATCGGGGAATCTTCCCATCCCTATTATTGCGTATGCGGTTTTGGACACTATTGTATTTGTCATTTAATCATTAATTCAAGAGATTTGTTCTAAAATGATGATTCACCCAGTAATAAAACTAGTGAAGTATGAGTGAGTTGAATCGTGCATTCAAACCAATTTTTCATAATTTTTATATTACAAAATGGTGTATTAAATATTACATTTTAAATACATATGAATATAAAAAATGCATTCAAATTAATTATTTTTAACCAGAATGCAGAAATTATATTTTTTCACACATTATTTTGTTTAGTTCAGAATCGTGATCTCTATTTGAGACAAAACAGTTGTGATTCTCAATTTATCCAGAATCATGCAGCTAATACAATATGTGAACAGAACGGTATAATATACAGTGGGGCAAATAAGTATTTGATACACTGCCGATTTTTCAAGTTTTCCCACTTACAAATAATGGAGAGGTCTGTAATTTTCATCATAGGTACAGAACCAAAGACAGAGACAGAATAAAAAAAATCCAGAAAATCACATTGTATGATTTTTAAATAGTTAATTTCCATTTAATTGCATGAAATAAGTATTTGATCACCTACCAACCAGCAAGAAATCTGGCTCTCACAGACCTGTTAGGTTGTCTTTAAGAAGCCCTCCTATCCTCCACTCATTACCTGTAATAATTGCACCTCTTTGAACTCGTTACCTGTATGAAAGACACCTGTTCACACACTCAATCAAACAGACTCCAACCTCTCCACTATGGGCAAGACAAAAGAGCTATCTAAGGACACTAGGGACAATATTGTAGACCTGCACAAGGCTGGGATGGGCTACAGGACAATAGGCAAACAGCTTGGTGAGAAGGCAACAACTGTTGGCGCAATTATTAGAAAATGGAAGAAATTCAAGATGACTGTCAATCTCCCTCGGACTGGGGCTCCATGCAAGATCTCACCTCGTGGAGTATCAATGATCCTGAGAAAGGTGAGGGATCATCCTAGAGCTACACGGGAGGACCCGGTCAATGACCTGAAGAGAGCTGGGACCACAATCTCAACGGTTACCATTAGTAACACACTACACCATCATGGATTAAAATCCTGCAGCGTGCGCAAGGTCCCCCTGCTAAAGCTAGCACATGTCCAGACCTGTCTGAAGTTTGCCAAAGACCATCTGGATGATCCAGGAGGCATGGGATACGGTCATGTGGTCAGATGAGACCAAAATATAACATTTTGGAATAAACTTCACTCGCCGTGTTTGGAGGAGGAAGGAAGAGTACAATCCCAAGAACACCATCCCAACCGTGAAGCATGGGGGTGGAAACATGCTTTGGGGGTGTTTTCTGTAAAGGGGACAGGACGACTGCACCGTATTGAGGGGAGGATGGATGGGGCCATGTATCGCGAGATTTTGGCCAACAACCTCCTTTTGTGCAGCTAATACGAGATGTGAAAGGAGCGGTATATATACACACACACAGGCATGTCTTCTCTTCGCTGAAACAGAAGTTATGTATCAATCATAAAGGAGAGAAACTGAACCTGAAGTATTGATCTCATCAGGCTCCTATTGATCCGATACCAGTATCAACGTTCATATCGATACTACCAATATTAGAATAAATCTGTCCATCGCTAGAAGAAGGGTTGCTAATGTAGACAAACTCATTCAATATCACTCATGTGTGGAGTGAAATATTGTTTATAAGGCAAATAAAAGCTTTATTGAGAAATGTAAAAGCCAAAAAAGCAATTGTAATGCTTCATGGCTTTTAGGTATTACAACTAAACTAAAATAACTTTTTCCTGATTCAAATACAATCAGCAGACGATAAAAGTTGTTGACAAAATAAAAAGATAATGTATTAATAAAAAAGGTAACATTTAATCAATAATTACATTTAATCAGCAAATACAAAAACAAGCTAAGTAAAAGTGAAAACTAATGAGCTGGATATCTCTCTCCAACTGACTCACAAGTATGGATGGATATCTGTAAGGGGTGTAACGATTCATGAATATATCGATACGATGTATGACGATATGATGCATCTATGCCACGCGTAAAATATAGATATCTGTAGTATAAAAAGGCACCTTTATTTTGGCACTGTCCACATTTTCATAAAATGTCCATCTATGCATTACAGCCAACGTGTGCATTCTCGTTCAATCTCACGTATCAGGACTCGATATAAGGACTGCCCGAAGGCACGGGGCGAGCATATAAGACGCTCGGGGTTGTTGCAGTAACAGTCGAGTGCTGTGTGAGAGGTTTCCCGCGCACACATCTGAAGCACGCACACAGACATCTGCGTCTACACCGCGAGAATACTGAGCTCTCCTTCGCTTGTTTGTGCATGAATGAATAAATATAGAAAAAACTACATCAAAATGCATGTTTTGGCTAATATCCTTGTAAACAGTCGGTTAAGCATGTCTTAATGTAAACAGTGGAGAAAGAAAAGGCATGTGTATCAGTATATTAAATCTGTGCTTTCGTTAATAAAAATGTAGATGCTTGTTTAAAATATGTATATAATATCGACACATCAATCGATACACTCCTGTATCAAATTGTATCGTGTAATTTTTTGAGGTATCGGCAAATATCGTATCGCTGGGTATGAGAATCGGTATCGTATTGAGACAAACCATTCGATTTACACCCCTAGTATCTGTAAGGTTTCATTGGTGTTACTATTCTTACAATCCTGCTTATTAAACATATTGAACATAATATGTACGCCCTAAGAAATCACAATGATATAATTTATATCATGAAGCAAAATGATACACAAGAATAAAAGTGTTTGACATTGTTCTTTGGGGAGAATCTTTGAGTTGAATCTGCAGGTTTTGAAGATGAACTTTATTCACTGTGAAAACTTTAGATAATGTTTCTTTGTCATGTCACTTGTAATGACATATTTATCCAGATTATATTTCACTGCTAGATGCATTATTGTATCACATTTGATGACAGTGCAGCATCAGACCTGAATCTGAAGATAATCTACTTACTGTGATATATTTTTGTATGTTTGTGTAGAGCAGATGAACGATTGAAACACTTCCCACATGCAGTGCAGTGATACGGTTTCTCTCCAGTGTGAATCCTCTCATGTGTTTTCAGGTATCCTGACTGACTGAATCTCTTGTCACAGTGTGAACACTTGTAAGGTTTCTCTCCAGTGTGAATCCTCTCATGTGTTTTCAGGTCTCCTGACTGACTGAATCTCTTGTCACAGTGTGAACACTTGTAAGGTTTCTCTCCAGTGTGGATCCTCTCATGATTTTTTAAACGCTTTGCTGTAGTAAAAGTCTTTTCACACTCAAAGCACATGTACTCTCTCACACCAGTGTGTATTTTCTGATGTTCTTTTAAGTATTCTAGACATGAAAAACTCTTTCCACACAAAATACATGAATGTGGTTTCTCCTTTGTATGAACTCTCAGGTGATTCTTCAGGTTTGAAGCTCTCAAAAATATTTTGCCGCATTGATCACATGTGTGCAGTTTCTCTCTAGTGTGGATGTTTATGTGATCCTTAAGGTGTGCTGATTGTGAGAAACTCTTCCCGCACTGATCACAAGTGAACGGTTTCTCTCCAGTATGAACTCTCATGTGAAGCTCAAGATCATATTTGTTTGTGAAACTCGTTCCGCACTGAGTGCAGGTGAAAGATTTATTGGTTCTTCTTTTCTTTAAATCTTTCTGTTTGGGTTTTTCTCCACTTTTGACATGATTTATCTCCTCAACTTCATTAAATTCTTCTTCCTCCTCATTATCTTCAATCAACTCTGAAACAAAATGAAAAACAGTACATTTGTCAGTAACCCATTAAAAAAACTAAACTGAAATGTGAAAGGACAAAAGTTAACCCTGATATAACAGCAGAAAGTAGATAATTGCATCACTTAATTATTTTCATGCAATTTTATAATTTATACGTCCCTAATAGTTTCTATGAATGAGGTACACTGATCTTAAAATTATTATTTTTAAAACATTATAGGCACGAATACCAAGTTTCTATAATGAGAACTATTAAAGAAATCTTTGTTCTATTGTATTTATTTCTGCTATTGCTTGTAATTTGGTTATCTGTAGAAAATATTTTTAGCACTGAGCCCATAGTAGCATTTTGAGATTTGCATTTGTGAGTTGAAATATGTATATAATATCGATACACTCCTGTATCAAATCATATCAGGTGTTCCTGTGGCGCAGTGGTTAGACCATTGCGTTAGCAGCGCAAAAGTTGTGGGTTCGATTCCCAGGGAACACACATACTGACAATAAAAATGTACAACCTGAATGCACTGTAAGTCGCTTTGGATAAAAGCGTCATGTAAATATAATTTATTGAGGTATCGGTAAATATCGAATCGTGGCAAACCATTCGATTTACACCCCTAGTATCTGTAAGGTTTCATTGGTGTTACTATTATTACAATCCTGCTTATTAAACATATTGAACATAATATGTAATCCCTAAGAAATAACAATGATATAATTTATATCATGAAGCAAAATGATACACAAGAATAAAAGTGTTTGACATTGTTCTTTGGGGAGGAACTCCATCTTTGAGTTGATCTGAATCTCAGTTGAATCTGCAGGTTTTGAAGATTAACTTTATTCACTGTGAAAACTTTAGATAATGTTTCTTTGTCATGTCACTTGTAATGACAGATTTATCTAGATTATCTTTTTGATGCATTATTGTGTCACATTTGATGACAATGCAGCATCAGACCTGAATCTGAGGATGATCTACTTACTGTGATATATTTTTGTATGTTTGTGTAGAACAGATGAACGATTGAAACACTTCCCACATGCAGTGCAGTGATACGGTTTCTCTCCAGTGTGGATCCTCTCATGTGTTTTCAGGTATCCTGAAAGACTGAATCTCTTGTCACAGTGTGAACACTTGTAAGGTTTCTCTCCAGTGTGGATCTTCTCATGATTTTTTAAACAGCTCGCTGTAGTAAAGGTCTTCTCACACTCAAAGCACATGTACTCTCTCACACCAGTGTGTATTTTTTGATGTTCTTTAAGTATGTCTAGACATGAAAACTCTTTCCACACAAAATACATGAATGTGGTTTCTCCTTTGTATGAACTCTCAGGTGCTTCTTCAGGTGTGAAGCTCTCAAAATGTTTTGCCGCATTGATCACATGTGTGCAGTTTCTCTCTAGTGTGGATGTTCATGTGTACCTTAAGGCTTGATGATTGTGAGAAACTCTTCCCGCACTGATCACAAGTGAACGGTTTCTCTCCAGTGTGAACTCTCATGTGTCGCTCAAGAAGACATTTGTTTGTGAAACTCTTTCCGCACTGAGTGCAGGTGAAAGATTTCTTGGTTCTTCTTTTCTTTAAATCTTTCTGTTTGGGTTTTTCTCCACTTTTGACATGATTTTTCTCCTCAACTTCACTCAATTCTTCTTTATCCTCGTTATCTTCAATCAACTCTGAAACAAAATTAAAACAGTACATTTGTCAGTAACTCGTAAAAAAAAAAACTGAAATGTGAAAGGACAAAAGTTAACCCTGATATAACAGCAGAAAGTAGATAATTGCATCACATAATTTATCCTTTTCATGCAGTTTTATAATTTATACGTCCCTAATAGTTTCCATGAATGAGGTACACTGATCTTCAAATTATTATTTTAAAACATTATAGGCACGTAATACCAAGTTTCTATAATGAGAACTATTAAAGAAATCTTTGTTCTATTGTATTTATTTCTGCTATTGCTTGTAATTTGGTTATCTGTAGAAAATATTTTTAGCACTGAGCCCATAGTAGCATTTTGAGATTTGCATTTGTGAGTTGAAATATGTATATAATATCGATACACTCCTGTATCAAATCATATCAGGTGTTCCTGTGGCGCAGTGGTTAGACCATTGCGTTAGCAGCGCAAAAGTTGTGGGTTCATTACACATACTGACAATAAAATGTACAACCTGAATGCACTGTAAGTCGCTTTGGATAAAAGCGTCATGTAAATATAATTTATTGAGGTATCGGTAACATCGAATCGTGGCAAACCATTCGATTTACACTAGTATCTGTAAGGTTTCATTGGTGTTACTATTATTACAATCCTGCTTATTAAACATATTGAACATAATATGTAATCCCTAAGAAATAACAATGATATAATTTATATCATGAAGCAAAATGATACACAAGAATAAAAGTGTTTGACATTGTTCTTTGGGGAGGAACTCCATCTTTGAGTTGATCTGAATCTCAGTTGAATCTGCAGGTTTTGAAGATTAACTTTATTCACTGTGAAAACTTTAGATAATGTTTCTTTGTCATGTCACTTGTAATGACAGATTTATCCAGATTATATTTTATTGCTTGATGCATTATTGTGTCACATTTGATGACAATGCAGCATCAGACCTGAAAGAGATGAATCTGAGGATGATCTACTTACTGTGATATCTTTTTGTATGTTTGTGTAGAACAGATGAACGATTGAAACACTTCCCACATGCAGTGCAGTGATACGGTTTCTCTCCAGTGTGAATCCTCTCATGTGTTTTCAGGTATCCTGAAAGACTGAATCTCTTGTCACAGTGTGAACACTTGTAAGGTTTCTCTCCAGTGTGGATCTTCTCATGATTTTTTAAACAGCTCGCTGTAGTAAAGGTCTTTTCACACTCAAAGCACATGTACTCTCTCACACCAGTGTGTATTTTTTGATGTTCTTTCAAATGTTGTAGGAGTGAAAAACTCTTTCCACACAAAATACATGAATGTGGTTTCTCCTTTGTATGAACTCTCAGGTGCTGCTTCAGGTGTGAAGCTCTCAAAAATGTTTTGCCGCATTGATCACATGTGTGCAGTTTCTCTCTAGTGTGGATGTTCATGTGTACCTTAAGGCTTGATGATTGTGAGAAACTCTTCCCGCACTGATCACAAGTGAACGGTTTCTGTCCAGTATGAACTCTCATGTGTCGCTCAAGAAGACATTTGTTTGTGAAACTCGTTCCGCACTGAGTGCAGGTGAAAGATTTCTTGGTTCTTCTTTTCTTTAAATCTTTCTGTTTGGGTTTTTCTCCACTTTTGACATGATTTTTCTCCTCAACTTCACTCAATTCTTCTTTATCCTCGTTATCTTCAATCAACTCTGAAACAAAATTAAAAACAGTACATTTGTCAGTAACTCGTAAAAAAAAAAAAAACTGAAATGTGAAAGGACAAAAGTTAACCCTGATATAACAGCAGAAAGTAGACAATTGCATAACATAATTTATCCTTTTCATGCAGTTTTATAATTTATACGTCCCTAATAGTTTCCATGAATGAGGTACACTGATCTTCAAATTATTATTTTAAAAAGATTATAGGCACGAATCTCAAGTTTCTATAATGAGAACTATTAAATATGTTTGATCAACTACAAACTGTGCGTTGCATCAACAGAGCGACCATACATTTGCGTTATGTTTTTATTAATTTTTCATATTAGTCATTTATGTAATGTATAAAAAAAAATGTATCGTTTCATATTATTGTCTTGCTTGTGTATTTTCATTGTTTAATCTTATGATTGTGAGGTTCCATTAACTGTTTTGCAAATAAGAGATAAGAGGGAATGTTTATGGAAACTCAAGGTTTATTATGGGATGTTGTAGTGTTTGGTAAAACTACAAGTGCTGGTCAGATGAAGTCTGAGCATTGAAACACACACAACTAAGATTATTCAATAAGTTTTGCTCCTTTTTATCATCACCACTTCGTCTCCTGCTTCTGCCCTTCTCTGGCTTTGCTCAGTCAACTTCTTGATTGATAAAAGACTACAAAACTTGATGTTAATGAGTTTTGGGTATCGACTATTTGTTCAGATACCAGAAAAAAATTGATATTTTCTGACAGGATCTGGCTTCCGGGACTGGATCTTAACTATCTGGCATGGAGACTCGATCTAACATACATTTAGTTGAAAAAAAAGTACCCAGTTCATAGGAAGCGTCTCTTATTATTTAACAGCTTTAACGATTTTTCCTGTTACAACAAACTAAAATCTAAACTGTGTGAAGTTTTTTAACTGTCAGCAATATTAATGAAGAATGAATAATAAACACCAACCCGTTTGTTGTTCAGTATCTTCAGTGTGTTTGATTCTGCAGGGTTCTGGATCTCTCATCTTCTCTCTGTCCTCTTTAATAAACTTAATAGTCTCTTAACCTCTTAATAGTCTTTGCAGATTTCAGATCTTCTTCACTTGTAAACTGATGGGATTATTCCAGCATTTATTGGTGAATTGCTGAATGTGTGATTATTGTGGGAGGAGTTTCACTGAACATGGATTTCTGTGTTAAATAAACAATAAATCAAAGAGTCAAAATGTTCCATTAAATGACATTGTATTTGTAAAAAGGTTAGTTCACCCCAAAATAAAAAGTCTGTCATTAATTACTCGCCTCGTGTCGTTCCAAACCCGTAAGACCTTCATTCATCTTCAAAACACAAATTAAGATGTTTTTGATTAAATCTGAGAGCTCTCTGACCCACCATAGCGCAAAAAAACGGTTCCTAGAGACAAGAATTACTTATTACAGGTGAGAATAATAAATATATATATATATATATATATAATTAAACATAAAATTTTCCTAAAACATTCCTAGTGTCCAGACTGAATTAATAAGAATGCCGTTTCATATTTACAAAGTACACAACCACAATACTTGACTACATCAATTATCTCTCTATAGAGGAAATAAATTAATACAAATTGTAATGTTAATTCACCAAAATGTTGTATCTCACTTTAGTAACTTAAGTGTCTGAAGAGCTAAGAGCTAACGTTACATAGTTAAGTAAAGGGGATTTATTTTCCTCATTTGTGAAGCTATTTGTCCTGAACAGCTCCGTATTAAACTCATCTTTTATGAATGGAGGAAATTTAGACACAATATGATAGTTTTTAATGGTTGAAGGGCATTTCTGGAGTAAAAGTCTCTTTCTTCACTGACTACACGTGTTAAAATCACTCCAGCACTGTTCATACGAGAAGCATTTACCTCACATCCCTTCTGCGATCAAACTTACTTATGCGAAATAATAGAGAAGAGAAGAAAAAAGCAAATAATAGAGAAGAGAGAGAAGACTCACCCTCACCGTCCAGCTCTGTCCCTCGCTCATGCGCACACCGAGTGATCCTTACGAGCACTGCAGAGTGAAGCCAGAGCTGCTGCTTCTTCTGTGGATTAATTGGCGGGTCGCATACCAGTTTTTTATGTGCATACCGCCACCTCCTGTGCAGGAGTGTGAAGTGATTTCAATCTAGATATATATTATGATATCTATAAAGTCTGCTAAATTGGATGGAACAACTAATTTTGTACTAAATGCATTTTAGTTGTGCAAAAGTAGTACTAAAGTTCAACTAAAGTTGTAATAAATATACTTGTTTTTGCTAAAGTACACTTAGTACTTAAGTACACAATTTTTGAAATGCAGAATTCATTCAACATTAACTTCAAATGTCTCCTTTAACACTGACAATAGATGAGCTCCTCTAAGACGGACCAATAGATGAGCTCCTCTAACACTGACCAATAGATGAGCTCCTCTAACACTGACCAATAGATGAGCTCCTCTAACACTGACCAATAGATGAGCTCCTCCAACGCTGACCAATAGATGAGCTCCTCCAACGCCGACCAATAGATGAGCTCCTCTAACGCCGACCAATAGATGAGCTCCTCTAACACCGACCATAGATGAGCTCCTCTAACACCGACCATAGATGTACTCCTCCAACACCGACCAATAGATGAGCTCCTCTAACACCGACCAATAGATGAGCTCCTCTAACACTGACCAATAGATGAGCTCCTCCAACACTGACCAATAGATGAGCTCCTCCAACACCGACCAATAGATGAGCTCCTCTAACACCGACCAATAGATGAGCTCCTCTAACACCGACCAATAGATGAGCTCCTCCAACACTGACCAATAGATGAGCTCCTCTAACACCGACCAATAGATGAGCTCCTCTAACACCGACCAATAGATGAGCTCCTCTAACGCCGACCAATAGATGAGCTCCTCTAACACCGACCAATAGATGAGCTCCTCTGACATTGACCAATAAATTAGCTCCTCTAACATTGACCAATAGGAATGCAATGATATTACAACTGACTTTCACATACTATCATACTCATGCAGCCTTTCTCTCTGGTTTAATAACAGTTGTACCTTTTATAGTTAGAAAAGATAGCACTAGAACATTACAATCTAACATTGCTCTTTAAAGCATTAACAATCACTAAACTAAAACTTAAAATCACTACATTTTAACTGCTATAAGCAACGCACATTAACTCATCTGAGCTTAGTAATTATGACCAGTGTTGGGGAAAGTTACTTTTATAAGTAATACATTACAATATTGCATTACTCCCCAAAAAAAGTAACTAATTACGTTACTTAGTTACTTTTTATGGAAAGCAAGGCGTTACATTACTTTTGCGTTACTTTCGCGTTACTTTTTAAATATGAGCAGAGCTTGATTGTTTGTTTTTAATATAAGAAGTTCTATTTAGAGCACATGTCCTCTGTCCCCCTTCACCACCTCCCACCACTTCTACAACAGCTGAAGACTTTTAAACTTTTTTTACAGACAAAACTAAAGCAACCAGTAGTCAGTCTTCCCCTCCATTCACACAGGACCTCCAACCAACTAGATCCACTGCTCAAACTCCCATCTTCTCCTTCTGTCTCCTCAAAGAGGCGGAAGTATCCAAACTTCTCTCCAGCCATCCTACAACGTGTCCTCTAGACCCAATCCCCTTGCACCTTCTCCAAGCAATCTCTCCCAAACTCTTACCAGCACTAACACACATTATCAACACATCTCTCCTCACAGGCTTCTTCCCCACTGCATTCAAGCAGGCTCGGGTAACCCCACTGCTCAAAAAACTTACATTAAACACTTCTCTTATAGAAAACTACAGACCTGTCTCTCTCCTTCCATTCATTTCCAAAACACTCAAATGTGTTGTCTTCAATCAGGTCTCATTGTTTCTTTCACAGAACAACAAACTGGACGCTAAACAGTCAGGTTTCAGGAGCGGCCATTCAACTGAGACTGCGCTACTCTGTCACCGAAGCCCTGCGAATTGCAAAAGCCGATTCCAAATCATCAGTCCTCATTCTGCTGGATCTGTCTGCCGCTTTTGACACTGTCAATCATCAGATCCTCCTGTCCACCCTCTCATCACTGGACATCACTGGGAGTCCAATTTGCTGGTTTGAATCCTATCTCACTGGTTGGTCTTTCAAGGTGGCCTGGGGAGGGGAGGTATCCAAAGCACATCAATTGGTCACTGGGGTTCCTCAGGGATCGGTTCTTGGACCCCTCCTCTTCTCCACATACACTACATCACTGGGTCCCATCATACAGTATTGGTTGAACTGGATCATCAAAGGTCAGCAGCAAACACATTGGTTAATAAAAAGAGATTAGATTTATTTGTGTTGTTTAACATTTCATTATTGCAGGTTTGCGTCATATTCTGAGTTTCACTGTTTTAATTCATTTTGATGAATACTGAATCTGTTTTTTGCAAGTGGGATGAATTAATGCACATTCACATTTAGTCTACTACAGTAAGATCATGTTCACACAGCGCACTGTCAGTCAATAAATGGAAAAAAAGTAACTGGCGTTACTTTTTTGAAAAAGTAACAGATATTTTCTAGTAAATTAAAAAGTAATGCGTTACTTTACTAGTTACTTGAAAAAAGTAATATTATTACGTAACTCGCATTACTTGTAATGCGTTACCCCCAACACTGATTATGACTGTACTAGATAAAATTTTCTTTACCCATTACAATAAACATTTTAGGCCTGAGTCTCCCGTCATATCACGGTCGAAGGAACTGTAAATGAGCACTGTACCTGTCCTGTTAATGAACTCTACCTGTTTCCTGATGATACCACTTTTGAACCTCCAGAGGCATCTGCTGCAGAGCCTGGTCAGTACCTGGATGGGAGACCTCCTGAGAAAACTAGGTTGCTGCTGGAAGAGGTGTTAGTGAGGCCAAAAGTGGGTGTTCACCCTGCAGTCTGTGTGGGTCCTAACGCCCCAGTATAGTAACAGGGACACTATACTGTAAAAAGCCGTCCTTCAGATGAGACTTTAAATCGAGGTCCTGAATCCGTGGTCACAAAAAATCCCAGGATGTCCTTCGAAAAAGAGTAGGGCTTAACCCCGGTGTCCTGGCCAAATTTCCCCATTGGCCTCTGACCATCATGGCCTCCTAATCATCGCCATACACTGATTGGCTTTCATCACTCTGTCTCCTCTGCAGCAATAACCTTGTGTGTGGTGGGCGTTCTGGCGCAATATGGCTGCCGTCACATCATCCAGGTGGATGCTGCACATTGGTGGTGGTTGAGGAGAATCCCCCCTTCCACATTAAGCACTTTGAGTACCGAGTAAAGCGCTATATAAATGTAACAAATTATCGTTAACTTTTTTTGCTGATGCGCTGAGCGAATCGGGGAATCTTCCCATCCCTATTATGGAGTATGCGGTTTTGGACACAGCTATTGTATTTGTCATTTAATCATTAATTCAAGAGATTTGTTAAAAAAAACGATGATTCACCCAGTAATAAAACTAGTGAAGTATGAGTGAGTTGAATCGTGCATTAAAACTATTTTTTCATAATTTTTATATTACAAAATGTTGTATTAAATATTATATTTGAAAAACATATGAATATAAAAAATGCATTCAAATTAATTATTTTTAACCAGAATGCAGAAATTATATTTTTTCACAAATGATTTTGTTTAGTTCAGAATCGTGATCTCTATTTGAGACAAAACAGTTGTGATTCTCAATTTATCCAGAATCGTGCAGCTTATACGATATGTGAACAGAGCGGTATATACAGTGGGGCAAGTAAGTATTTGATACACTGCCGATTTTTCAAGTTTTCCCACTTACAAATAATGGAGAGATCTGTAATTTTCATCGTAGGTACAGAACCAAAGACAGAATAAAAAAATCCAGAAAATCAGATTGTATGATTTTTTAATAGTTAATTTCCATTTTATTGCATGAAATAAGTATTTGATCACCTAACAACCAGCAAGAATTCTGGCTCTCACAGACCTGTTAGGTTGTCTTTAAGAAGCCCTCCTATCCTCCACTCATTACCTGTAATAATTGCACCTCTTTGAACTCGTTACCTGTATAAAAGACACCTGTTCACACACTCAATCAAACAGACTCCAACCTCTCCACTATGGGCAAGACCAAAGAGCTGTCTAATGACACTAGGGACAATATTGTAGACCTGCACAAGGCTGGGATGGGCTACAGGACAATAGGCAAACAGCTTGGTGAGAAGGCAACATCTGTTGGCGCAATTATTAGAAAATGGAAGAAATTCAAGATGACTGTCAATCTCCCTCGGACTGGGGCTCCATGCAAGATCTCACCTCGTGGAGTATCAATGATCCTGAGAAAGGTGAGGGATCAGCCTAGAACTACACAGGAGGACCTGGTCAATGACCTGAAGAGAGCTGGGACCACAATCTCAACGGTTACCATTAGTAACACACTACACCATCATGGATTAAAATCCTGCAGCGTGCGCAAGGTCCCCCTGCTAAAGATAGCACATGTCCAGACCCGTCTTAAGTTTGCCAAAGACCATCTGGATGATCCAGGAGGCATGGGATATGGTCATGTGGTCAGATGAGACCAAAATATAACATTTTGGTATAAACTCCACTCGCCGTGTTTAGGGGAAGAAGAAGGAGGAGTACAGTCCCAAGAACACCATCCCAACCGTGAAGCATGGGGGTGGAAACATGCTTTGGGGGTGCTTTTCTGTAAAGGGGACAGGACGACTGCATCGTATTGAGGGGAGGATGGATGGGGCCATGTATCGTGAGATTTTGGCCAACAACCTCCTTTTGTGCAGCTAATATGAGATGTGAAAGGAGCGATATATATACACACACAAAGGCATGTCTTCTCTTCGCTGAAACAGAAGTTATGTATCAATCATAAAGGAGAGAAACTTAACCTGAAGTATTGATCTCATCAGGCTCGTATTGATCCGATACCAGTATCAATGTTCATATCGATACTACCAATATTAGAATAAATCTGCCCATCGCTAGAAGAAGGGTTGCTAATGTAGACAAACTCATTCAATATCACTCATGTGTGGAGTGAAATATTGTTTATAAGGCAAATAAAAGCTTTATTGAGAAATGTAAAAGCCAAAAAAAGCAATTGTAATGCTTCATGGCTTTTAGGTATTACAACTAAAATAAAATAACATTTTCCTGATTCAAATACAATCAGCAGACGATAAAAGTTGTTGACAAAATATAAAAAGTAAAGATAATGTATTAATACAAAAGGTAACATTTAATCAATAATTACATTTAATCAGCAAATACAAAAACAAGCTAAGTAAAAGTGAAAACTAATGAGCTGGATCTCTCTCTCCAACTGACTCACAAGTATGGATGGATATCTGTAAGGGGTGTAACGATTCATGAATATATCGATACGATGTATGACGATATGATGCATCTATGCCACGCGTAAAATATAGATATCTGTAGTATAAAAAGGCACCTTTATTTTGGCACTGTCCACATTTTCATAAAATGTCCATCTATGCATTACAGCCAACGTGTGCATTCTCGTTCAATCTCACGTATCAGGACTCGATATAAGGACTGCCCGAAGGCACGGGGCGAGCATATAAGACGCTCGGGGTTGTTGCAGTAACAGTCGAGCGCTGTGTGAGAAGTTTCTCGCGCACACATCTGAAGCGCACGCACACAGACATATTAAATCTGTGCTTTCGTTAATAAAAATGTAGATGGTTGTTTAAAATGTTTATAATATCGACATATCAATCGATACACTCCTGTATCAAATTGTATCGTGTAATTTTTTGAGGTATCAGAAAATATTGTATCGCTGGGTATGAGAATCGGTATCGTATTGAGACAAACCATTCGATTTACACCCCTAGTATCTGTAAGGTTTCATTGGTGTTACTATTCTTACAATCCTGCTTATTAAACATAATATGTAACCCCTAAGAAATCACAATGATATAATTTATATCATGAAGCAAAATGATACACAAGAATAAAAGTGTTTGACATTGTTCTTTGGGGAGGAACTCCATCTTCGAGTTGATCTGAATCTCAGTTGAATCTGCAGGTTTTGAAGATCAACTTTATTCACTGTGAAAACTTTAGATAATGTTTCTTTGTCATGACACTTGTAATGACAGATTTATCCAGATTATATTTTATTGCTTGATGCATTGTCACATTTGATGACAATGCAGAATCAGACCTGAAAGAGCTGAATCTGAAGATGATTTACTTACTGTGATATATTTGTGTATGTTTGTGTAGAGCAGAAGAATCATTGAAACACTTCCCACATGCAGTGCAGTAATACGGTTTCTCTCCAGTGTGAATCCTCTCATGTGTTTTCAGGTATCCTGAAAGACTGAATCTCGTCACAGTGTGAACACTTGTAAGGTTTCTCTCCAGTGTGAATCCTCTCATGTCTTTTCAGATGTGTTGACCGACTGAATCTCTTGTCACAGTGTGAACACTTGTAAGGTTTTTCTCCAGTGTGGATCCTCTCATGCGTTTTCAGGTATCCTGAAAGACTGAATCTCTTGTCACAGTGTGAACACTTGTAAGGTTTCTCTCCAGTGAGGATCATTTCATGTATTTTCAGATGTGATGACTGAATGAATCTCTTGTCACAGTGTGAACACTTGTAAGGTTTCTCTCCAGTGTGAATCCTCTGGTGCCGTTTTAAACAGCTCACTGTAGTAAAAGTCTTTTCACACTCAAAGCACATGTACTCTCTCACACCAGTGTGTATTTTCTGATGTTCTTTTAGATGTTCTAGACGTGAAAAACTCTTTTCACACAAAAGACATGAATGTGGTTTCTCCTTTGTATGAACTCTCAGGTGATTCTTCAGGTGTGAAGATCTTAAAAATGTTTTGCCGCATTGATCACATGTGTACAGTTTCTCTCTAGTGTGGATGTTTATGTGATCCTTAAGGTGTGCTGATTGTGAGAAACTCTTCCCGCACTGATCACAAGTGAACGGTTTCTGTCCAGTATGAACTCTCATGTGAAGCTCAAGATCATATTTGTTTGTGAAACTCGTTCCGCACTGAGTGCAGGTGAATGATTTCTTGGTTCTTCTTTTCTTTAAATCTTTCTGTTTGGGTTTTTCTCCACTTTTGACATGATCTATCTCCTCAACTTCACTCAATCCTTCTTCCTCCTCATTATCTTCAATCAACACTGAAACAAAATAAAAAACAGTACATTTGTCAGTAACTCATTAAAAAAACTAAACTGAAATGTGAAAGGATATAAAAGTTAACCCTGATATAACAGCAGAAAGTAGATAATTGCATAACATAACTGATCCTTTTCATGCAATTTTATAATTTATACATCCCTAATAGTTTCTATGAATGATGTACACTGATCTTCAAATGATTCGTTTTAAAACATTATAGGCACGAATCCCAAGTTTCTATAATGAGAACTATTAAATAAATCTTTGTTCTATTGTATTTATTTATGCTATTGCTTGTAATTTGGTTATCTGTAGAAAATATTTTTAGCACTGAGCCCATAGTAGCATTTTTAGATTTGCATTTGGGAGTTAATAAAAATGTAGACGGTTGTTTTAAATCTGTATATAATATCGATATATCGATCGATACACTCCTGTATCAAATCATATCATTTTTTTAAGGTATCGGTAAATATCGTATCGCTGGGTATGAGAATCGGTATCGTATTGAGACAAACCATTCGATTTACACCCCTAGTATCTGTAAGGTTTCATTGGTGTTACTATTCTTACAATCCTGCTTATTAAACATAATATGTAACCCCTAAAAAATCACAATGATATAATGTATATAATGAAGCAAAATGATACACAAGAATAAGAGTGTTTGACATTGTTCTTTGGGGAGGAACTCCATCTTTGAGTTGATCCACTTGTAATGACAGATTTATCCAGATTATATTTTATTGCTTGATGCATTATTGTGTCACATTTGATGACAACGCAGCATCAGACCTGAAAGAGCTGAATCTGAAGATGATCTACTTACTGTGATATATTTTTGTATGTTTGTGTAGAGCAGATGAACGATTGAAACACTTCCCACATGCAGTGCAGTGATACGGTTTCTCTCCAGTGTGAATCCTCTCATGTGTTTTCAGGTATCCTGAAAGACTGAATCTCTTGTCACAGTGTGAACACTTGTAAGGTTTCTCTCCAGTGTGAATCCTCTCATGTCTTTTCAGATGTGTTGACCGACTGAATCTCTTGTCACAGTGTGAACACTTGTAAGGTTTTTCTCCAGTGTGGATCCTCTCATGCGTTTTCAGGTATCCTGAAAGACTGAATCTCTTGTCACAGTGTGAACACTTGTAAGGTTTCTCTCCAGTGAGGATCATTTCATGTATTTTCAGATGTGATGACTGAATGAATCTCTTGTCACAGTGTGAACACTTGTAAGGTTTCTCTCCAGTGTGAATCATCTCATGCTTTTTTAAACCTCTCGCTGTAGTAAAGGTCTTTTCACACTCAAAGCACATGTACTCTCTCACACTAGTGTGTATTTTCTGATGTATTTTCAAATTGTGTATATGTGAAAAACTCTTTCCACACAAAAGACATGAATGTGGTTTCTCCTTTGTATGAACTCTCAGGTGATTCTTCAGGTGTGAAGATCTCAAAAATGTTTTGCCGCATTGATCACATGTGTACAGTTTCTCTCTAGTGTGGGTGTTTATGTGATCCTTAAGGGTTGATGATTGTGAGAAACTCTTCCCGCACTGATCACAAGTGAACGGTTTATCTCCAGTATGAACTCTCATGTGTCGCTCAAGAAAACATTTGTTTGTGAAACTCGTTCCGCACTGAGTGCAGGTGAAAGATTTATTGGTTCTTCTTTTCTTTAAATCTTTCTGTTTGGGTTTTTCGCCACTTTTGACATGATTGTTCTCCTCAACTTCACTCAATTCTTCTTCCTCCTCATTATCTTCAATCAACTCTGAATCAAAATTAAAAACAGTACATTTGTCAGTAACTCATTCAAAAAATAAACTGAAATGTGAAAGGACAAAGGTTAACCCTGATATAACAGCAGAAAGTAGATAATTGCATCACATAATTTATCCTTTTCATGCAGTTTTATAATTTATACGTCCCTAATAGTTTCTATGAATGAGGTACACTGATCTTCAAATGATTCGTTTTATAGGCAAAAAGTATAAAGAAAAGTTTATAGGCACAAATCTCAAGTTTCTATATAGATAACTATTAAATATGTTTGATCAACTACAAACTGTGCGTTGCATCAAGAGAACGACCATACATTTGTGTTGTTTTTATTTTCTTGTTTTTATTAATTTATAACAGTCATTTATGCAATATATATATATATTTTTGTATAATTGTATTATTTGATGATGTTTTTATATTTTCTGTTTCTTATTATTTTCTTGCTTATGTATTTTCATTGTTTAATCTTATGATTGTGAGGTTTCATTAACTGTTTTGTAAATAAGAGATAAGAGGGAATGTTTATGGAAACTCAAGGTTTATTATGGGATGTTGCTGTGTTTGGTAAAACACTACTTGTTGGATTTGTGCTGGTCAGATGAAGTCTGAGCATTGAAACACACACAACTAAGATTATTCAATAAACTTTGCTCCTTTTTATCATTATCACTTTGTCTCCTGCTTCTGCTCTTCTCTGGGTTTGCTCAGTCAACTTCTTGGTTGATAAAAGACTACAAGACTTGAAATTAATGAGTTTTAGGTATCGACAACCCTGCTGACTATTTGTTCAGACACCAGACAAAATAGATATTTTCTGACAGGATCTGGCATCCGGGACTGGATCTTAACTATCTGGCGTGGAGACTCGATCTAGCATACATTTAGTTGAAAAAAAAAGTACCCAGTTCATATGAAGCGTCTCTTATTATTTAACAGCTTTAACGATTTTTCCTGTTAAACTAAAATCTAAAGTGTGTGAAGTTTTTTAACTGTCAGCATTAATAATGAAGAATGAATAATAAACACCAACCTGTTTGTTGTTCAGTATCTTCAGTGTGTTTGATTCTGCAGGGTTCTGGATCTCTCATCTTCTCTCTGTTCTCTTTAATAAACTTAATAGTCTCTTAACCTCTTAATTGTCTTTGCAGATTTCAGCTCTTCCTGATGATTTAATGCTCTTCTTCACTTGTAAACTGATGGGATTATTCCAGGATTTATTGTTGAATTGCTGAATGTGTGATTATTGTGAGAGGAGTTTCACTGAACATGAATTTCTGTGAGGAAGAAGCAGATTTGCCTAAATAAACAATAAATCAAAGAGTAAAAATGTTCCATTAAATTACATTGTATTTGTAAAAAGGTTAGTTCACCCCAAAATAAAAAGTCTGTCATTAATTACTCGCCCTCGTGTCGTTCCAAACCCGTAAGACCTTCATTCATCTTCAGAACACAAATTAAGATGCTTTTGTTTAAATCTGAGAGCTCTCTGGCACACCATAGCGCAAAAAATCGGTTCCTAGAGACAATAATTACTTATTACAGGTGAGAATAATATATATATATATATATATAATTGCACATAATATTTTCCTAATACATTCCTAGTGTCCAGACTGAATTAATACAGATGATGTTTCATATTTACAAAGTACACAACCACAATACTTGACTACATCAATTATCTCTCTATAGCGGAAATAAATAAATATAAATTGTAATGTTCATTCACCAAAATGTTGTATCTCACTTTAGTAACTTAAGTGTCTGAAGAGCTAAGAGCTAACGTTACATGTTTAAGTAAAGGGGATTTATTTTCCTCATTTGTAAAGCTATTTGTTCTGAACAGCTCAGTATTAAACTCATCTTTTATGAACGGAGGAATATTAGACACAATATGATCGTTTTTAACGGTTGAAGGGCATTTCTGGAGTAAAAGTCTCTTTCTTCACTGACTACACACGTGTTAAAATCACTCCAGCACTGTTCATACGAGAAGCATTTACCTCACATCCCTTCTGCGCTCAAACTTACTTATGCTAAATAATAGAGAAGAAAAAAGCAAATAATAGAGAAGAAAGAGAAGACTCACCCTCTCCGTCCAGCTCTGTCCCTCGCTCATGCGCACACCGAGTGATCCTCACGAGCGCTGCAGAGTGAAGCCAGAGCTGCTGCTTCTTCTGTGGATTTATTGGGGGTCGCATACCAGTTTTTTATGTGCATACCGCCACCTCCTGTGCAGGAGTGTGAAGTGATTTCAATCTAGGTATATATTATGATATCTATAAAGTCTGCTAAATTGGATGGAACAACTAATTTTGTACTAAATGCATTTTAGTTGTGCAAAAGTAGTACTGAAGTTCAACTAAAGTTGTAATAAATATACTTGTTTTGGCTAAAGTGGAACTATTCCAAGTATACTTAAGTACAGTACTTAAATACACAATTTTTGAAATGCAGAATTCACTCAACATTAACTTCAAATGTCTCCTCTAACACTGACCAATAGATGAGCTCCTCTGACACTGACCAATAGATGAGCTCCTTCAACACCGATTAACAGATGAGCTCCTCTAACACCGATCAACAGATGAGCTCCTCTAATACTGAACAATAGATGAGCTCCTCTAATAGCGATCAATAGATGAGCTCCTCTAATAGCGATCAATAGATGAGCTCCTCTAACACCGATCAACAGATGAGCTCCTCTAATACTGAACAATAGATGAGCTCCTCTAATACCGATCAATAGATGAGCTTCTCCAACACCGACCAATAGATGAGCTCCTCTAACACTGACCAATAGGAATTCAATATCACAAATGACTCTCACATACTATCATAGCCATACAGCCTTTCTCTCTGTTTTTATAACAGCTTTACCTTTTATAGTTTTATAGCACATGTGTGGAGTAACTCCTCTCTACTAGAAGTTGGTTCTAGCAGTGCAGTGGAGGAGAGAGTAAGTGTTGTGTCTAAGCAAGGTCGCTATATGTTTTCCTAGAACGAAAGTACTTATGTTTGTGTGGTGTAGAGCGTCTGATTATCGGTCTGTGTCAGTGGGTTTGATCTTCCCCCTTTTTCTGTCGGCTGGAGCCCTGGTGCCTCTTTATCTGGTTTTGATGGACCCATTGAAGGACTGGCTCGCTGCGCCCTTGTCTGATTTTGATTCGATAGGCAAGAGGTGAGAGCTTGTCTACAATCTCGTGGGGTCCTGTCCAGTGAGGTAGGAACTTCTTTGACATGCGATGGGGAGTGTTCTGCCTTGGTCGGGCGAAGCTGTAGTACCACACTTTGTCTCTCAGACATTGGGCTCATGGTGAGAGGTATTTTTGTTGTAGTAGGCTTTCCGACCTTCCGCGCTTCGTTATAGTTGCTGTTGCGCTAAGGCGAAAGTCGTTTTCAGGTGCTGATGCAACTCTTCCAGGTACTGGTGAGTGGTATAGGCGGTGACAAGGTTCAGGTCACCAGGTTGGTACAGCAGGTGTAGCGGTAGCGTCATGCTTCTCCCTGTCATCAATGTGAACGGGGGTACTCCGGTAGACTGGTGAGGGGTTGCTCGAGTGGCCATAAGTAACAGAGGAAGTTTAATATCCCAATCCTTTTGATTGGTAGCTACATACTTCTTTAACAGGCTGACCACTGTCCTGTTGGCCTATTCAACTCGATCTGAGGAAATTGGGTGATGGCATATATGGAGCTTGGCCTGTATACCCAGGAGTTTCCACACTTCCTGCATGACCTCGGCGGTGAAGTGGGTTCCTCGGTTAGAGTTGACCCTTAAAGGCAGTCCAAATCTTGAAAAGATGTGGTTCATAAACAGGCAGGCTGTTGTTTCTGCTGTATCATTGGGAGCTGGGAGGCACTCTATCCACTTTGTGAATTCGCAAACCACGGTGAAGAATTATTTGTTACCCCGTGTTGACCGTGGCAGGGGTCCTACCCAGACTATTTGGAGGTCCAACCATGGGAAGGTCATTCCTTTCTTTTGTAGTGGTGCTCTGTGGTTTGGATTTGCCGGTTGGAACTGGCAACACACCAGGCATACTTTAACGTATTCTGCTACGTCTTGCTGCATGCCAGGCCAGTATGCTACTTGCTTGAGTGTTTCATAGGTGGCCTTGTCACCATGGTGTCCGGCACATGGTGCATCGTGTGCGTGTGTCAGCATCATCCCCCTTTGGCCGTGTGGTACTATGAGCTTTGGCGCAGTGAGTGGCTCACCATCTCTTAGATGCAGCATGTGCTTGATAGAGTGAAGCGTGCGGAGCTCGAAGGACGTGTTGAGGTCAGAGGTGGAAATGGGATGAGCTAATGGGTCGGAAATGTGAGCTGCCATAGTTCGTAGTGACAAATCCACAGTTTGGAGGGGGAGGAGATCGTCAGCAGCGAACTGAGGTGATAGGGCAGCGCCAGTGGCGTGCTGGCGGCGGGTAACTGTTGCCACTGAAGGGTTGGGTGGGAGGGCATGAAACGTTCAGGACTCTCCATGTAATGCTCCTGCTTTGGCGAGGGCATCGGTTTGGTCATTTAAGTCTTTGTCTTGTCCTGGTTGACGTAAATGACCTCAAACTTTTTTCCAATAAACAATCATGTCATGTTCAGTGACGATGGCATCGCTTGTTTGGAAGAGTTCCTTGTGCTTGACAGGCTTGTTGTTAGCTGTCTTGAATCCATTCCGTTTCCATCCAGCTTAATGGCATGTGAAGCTTAAACGGGCATAGTTTGAGTCGGTACAGATGAGGAATTCTTTGATGTTGTGGGTTGCAGCCAGTTGTAGGGTGATGAGGATGGCTGCTATTTCTGCATATTGCGATGATTGAGGGCCTAATTTGAGTTGTTGCGGTGGGCACGGGTCATTGTTGAGCCAGACCACACCCGCTCCAGCTTGTAAATTGCCCTTGCGATTGTAGGAGCAGCCATCGACATATGCTGTGGGCATCCCTTCACACACATTCTCCTCGAAGTACCTGTGATTTTTCAGTTGAGGTTGTGGCGGTTCTGCTGAGGTGTACAGTGTGTCCGTTGAACAGTTTTGGCAGGCCGCTAGCCCGTTTCCGAGTGAGGATTTGTAGTTTTGGGCATATCTTGCCTCAACATCCCATCCTTGGAGTGTCATTAGCCAGGTAGATATGCGTGTATTGGTCAACATGCCGTCTCTGATTCGTTAACTGTTGAGGAAGGTGACTGGCTGGTGACAAGTCTCGATGATGACTTTCTGTGCACCAATGTAATTAGAAAAATGCTGGATGGCCCACACAGTGCAAAGCAAAGCTTTTTCACAGTTTGAATACTTGCATTCTGGGGTAAGCAGCGTTTTGCTGGCATCAGCGACCACTCGCTTGACTTTGTCATAGAGCTGGTCTAGGCCTATGCTGAGGCACTGATTAGAGAATCCAGCGTCCAGAATAATTATTTTCCTGGGTCTGGGTAGGCGAGGCATGGAGCAGAGCGCAGGCACTGTTTGAGCTGGCTCAGCTGTGTCCTGGGCTTTCGTCCAAACAAAGGGTTCATCCTTTTTCACGAGGGAAGTTAGTGGTTGTGCGATGTCAGCATAGTTTTTGATTAACTGTTTTGAGTAATTGAACACTCCCATAAAGCTTTGCCGCTCAGAGACGTTAATTAGTGTCTTTATACTTTGGATTGCTTGGGTACGGTTAGATTGTGGCTCGATGCCGTTTCTTCCAACAAGCAGTCCGACATAATTCACCTTGGTTTTGCACCACTGTCCTTTGTGAAGGGCGATTTTAGCTCCTGCTGTTGTCAGCTGGTTTAGGACGTGATCGTTTCCTTGACACCTCAGTCTTCCACACTTGAAATTTTCATTAAGAGATCGTCTACGTAGACGAGGTTGCCTCTGACTCTGGCGTTAGGGCATGCTTTGTTCAGGAAGATATTGAATTCTGCTGGTGAGTTGGCATAGCCAAAGGGGCACCGTGTGAAGGTATACTGTTGGTTGTCAAAGGTGAATGCCAGCTTATGTTGGTCATCGAGGTGGACAGGGATTGTCCAGAACCCGGAGGCGATGTCCAGTGTGGACAGGATTGTCGAGCCTTTGATTTTTGGAATTTCTTGGTCCAACTGGGTCATAGGCCATTGTGACAATGGTACTTGCTGATTCAACTTGCGATAGTCGATAGTGGGCCGCCATTTGCCATTGGGTTTTAGGACTGGTCATATCAGAGCAGAGTATGTGCTGTTACAGGGCCGGATGACCCCCTTTTCCAGCATGGAGTCAACAATTTCTTGCACTGGCTCATATGACGCTATTGGAATCTTGTACTGGCGCACATATGTGGGTGGCGCATTTGGGTTTGTTGGGATGCGCACCGTGTGGATGTTGGTCAGGCCACAATCCAGGGAATCCTTTGCAAAGGAGTCCTTGTACTTGTGCAGAACCTCTTTGAGTCCTTGGCGATCCACTTCATTGTGGAGGGAATCCGTCTCACTCAGGATCTGTTGAATTTGTGCATTAAACCCAGCGGAGGGTTCCTCTGCAGTTGAGTCATTTGAGGTGCTTTGGGCCCTGATGGTCACCTGTGTAGGTGATTCTGTCACAGGCTGTGTTGAGACAGCGTAGACAGCAAGGTGAGTGTCATCTGTTAGCTCTGAACGGCAGAAGTTTTCTCTAGACACCGGCAGAATAGAAGTGATGGCAATTATTTCATGAGGTTTTGTGAATGTTATGGTGTCATTGTAGTCATCTGACGTTAGTTGGGCTGGTATGGGGCCTATGACCGGTACCGTTAGTTTAAAGGCATGGAACGCCTGGTTGATGAGCCATCTCAGGTGACTGGCTTTGGGAACGTGGATGTCTTGGGCCATACAGTTGTTGAACAACACACAGCACGAGATGCCACTTCAATGAGAAGTGTGGCTTCCAGGGTCAGTCCGAGTTTTAGGCAGGTCCTGGAAGGTTGGAAGAAGCTTAGCTTACTGTTGAGATTTTGGCCAAGTCGCATGTTGAGGTGGACACTCTTGCTGTAGGCAGGTATTGTGGCTTCATGCTCCGTGATCATAGCGCATGCGTCTGGCATGGTTTGACCAGATTGGAGGTTCATGAGGTTGACTGAAGTTGTCAGTTGGTGTGACAGGGGAGCCCACATGATGTTGTTTACGGTATCAATGCAAGCATTGAACCGGACCAAGATATCCGCTCCAATGTAGATGTCATGAGGCAGGTCTGGGACGACGAGGAAGTAGTGACTCAGATGTCTGTTGTTCCATCGTATGTCCAGAGCGCAGATGATCTTGGAGGTGGCCATGGTTGTTGACCTGGAACTGAGAGGGAAGCGGCTGTGCTTAGCGACATGTGGTAGACTCTGATGTCTTTGCTTCAGTGTTCTGAATAGCTTCAGGCTGATGGCTAAGTTCTCTGCCCACAGGGCTAGTGCTGCGTCGGACACTGATGTGCCTTGGACATCTATCGCAGTCATGATTTGAAGGGGGCCTGTGTTTGATTCAGGCTCCTGCAGTGAGCAGAGGAGAGTATCCCGGTCCTTGCTGTTTTTGCTTTGTCCAGATCCTGATTCTGATACTGCATCATCAATCGGTGAATTAGGGGCGGTGTCTGTGACTTGACAGTGCGACTCGTTGGAGTCCAATCACTGCCAGGGCAGAGGCTCACGGACTTGTGTCCAAATCTTTGGGTGCTTGAAGTCTATTAGAGGTTCGAAGCTATTAAGCAGATCTTTCCCAATGAGGAGTGGATACGTGTTGAGTGTTGAAACGTATACTGGATGGACGAGGTCCATTGGTCCCACTGTTAGATGAATTGGGGCCACATGTTTTTGTTGAAGACCCGTATGGGTGTATGCTTGGCGGTTCAGTTCGCACCTTTGGAGCTTAAGGGTTCCGTTAGTCCTCTTCGTTCTTTCTTGGACTTCCTTGAGAAGTTCTGTAGACATTAGAGTAATGTCGGCTCCCGTATCAAGAAAGGCTTCGACTCTGAGGTGTCGTTCGATGATGATGGAGAGGTAAAACTTTCTTGCTATACCTTTCTCAATGAGATCGCCTAGGAGTTGAGGGACTGGAGTTTGTGAGGAAACGTTTAGGATGTCAGGACTGATCTGTTGTTCTTCGCTGGAGTGGCAGATGACCAAGACAGCACTTTCAGGAACTTGAGGGGTTTCATCAGCAGGTGTTTGTTGGACGCTGCTGTGATCTGGAGCATTGGGTCTTGAGTTAGTGTTTAATTCTGTTGCTGGGTTTTCAGGTGGGATTTCGTGTCCATCTGAAGTTAGGGTGTTTACTGTTCTCTGAGACTGGGGTGAAGGAGTGCTGTTCTCTGTGGCTGATTGCGTCAGCTGGTCGCTGCCTTCTTGTCCGGCGGTTAGTCAGGCTGAATCTGGTTTCTCTTTCTTTTCCTACTTCCGATCCTCCTCCTTTCGTTGGAAGAACTCATCATCATTTCCATCAGCTTTTGTGAGTCGAAATACAGTGGTGTCTTTTGTTCTTGTGGATTCAGTTTGAGCTCGGTCAGCTTGGAATCTTTGTGAATTCTTTCATCGATTACTTGGGCTGGTTGCTCCAGGGTGAGTTTGTCGTTTTCCCTTGGAGTTTCCATTGCATTCCCATGAGCTTTTTCCTCTTGAGTTTCCAAACAAGCTTGACTGGTTCCACGATCTCTCCCATCGACTCTCATGAGGCCTTGATTGGTCCCATGACTTCTCCCAGTGTCGTCCAGGTGAGCGTTGACGTCCACGCAGTCCATCCCAGCGGTCATACCTCTGTTTAGGTCGGGTGCCAGCGTGAGTCTCGTTCTTTGTTGGACAGGGGTGCATTCCACTCTCTGTGTGGCGGCTTGGCACTGTCTTGGCATTGGGCGCCCTCTAGATTCAACCCTTGACATTGAGTGTTGAAGTCAAGAACTGCTGGGGTTTTGGCGCTCTTTTCTGAGGCCATCTTTTGTTTGCCGTAGGCTTTCTGCACAGATTATCGCAACTGCTGAGTCTTCATTGTTCATGGACATGCGAGAACGCCAAAATGGTGGCTTATGTCAGGATGAAGGTTCCTTAGGAAGAGAGTTTTAAAGTTCAGTTCATCCTCCATGTCAGGTTCGTTTCGAGTTCCAAAGTATGCTCGTCTGAGTCGACTGTAGTAGGCTTGAGGAGGTTTGTGATGTCCTTGTCTCGTCTCCAAAGCAGCCACTAAGCCTTGTTCGGACTCTTTAATGAGGGCCTTTTGAAGCAGTTGATAATCAGTCTTTGTGTTAGCAGGCTGCTGGTCTAGGAAGCTGCGAACTTCAGGACTGGATGTCATTCAGAGTAAATAGAGTTTATCTTTGTCCGTAACGTTAGGTCGCTTTTCCAGATGGAAATGATATCTTGTAGATAAGCTTGGACATTTTGGTTATTTGGCACGCTGGGGTTGAATTTGCCAATGTTCCAGGCAAGCTTGTCGAGGTCTTTTAGGTCCAAGCCGTGCGACGATCTGCGGCTGGCTGTTGCAGGTTCTTTTGGCTTTGTCGTGAGGTAAAGTTCTTCAGAAGGCGCTGGTGAATGTTTCAACACAACCCCCTCCACCTTTTGCTCACATGTCAGTCCAGGAACAGGTGACCCGGTGCTGCTTGGCAGGGGTGAGGCCGGTGCATGTCGTGTCCTCGACGGCTCATGGCGCAATTCATAAGCGTGCTTGAGTTCCTCTTGGAAACTTTCATATTCCTCTTTGAAGTAGTCGAGTTGTCGTGGTGTTAGGCAGCTGATCTCGTTTCTTGACTCATCCAGGTGAGCTTCAAGGGCTTTGATTCTGCTGTTTTTGTCCCTGAAGTCAGCCTTTGCCTTCTCCAGTAGCTGCTCTGCATACTGTAGCTTATTGGAACGATCAATGTAGTCTGCCTTGACTTGTTCCATTCCTCGGCTAGTAGCTGCTAGAGTCTCTTTTAGCCTGTTGATCTCCTCCTCAGTGCTTTGTTTCACCTCATCAGTCCCTTCCTGTTGCTCCTGAGCTTCCAGTTCTAGCTGCATGATGCGCGTGTCAGCTCCTGCTGGAGTTGTGCAGCATGCTTGTCGCTCGACTTGAGGGTGGCGATGAGTGTGTGACTTAAGGAGCCGGTGATCTTGGCTAATTCTTTGTGACTGTAGCTTTGACTTGGGTCTTGTCCCATGAGGCTTGTTATGTTGTCATCCAGCTGGTCCTGTGTCTGATGTTTGAGTGTTTCAGCTGCCTTAGGGAGAAGGCTGTCTGTTGCAACACTTAGCCTTGTTTCCAGATCCTCCCAGTGACCGACATGTTCTGCTTTGTGAGACATGTTCTGGCGGGGTGAGGGAGATCTCGAACCAAACTGACACAGACCTTGAATGGGAAACAAAGCAAAACAAAGCAAAGCAAAACAGGGGTGTAAATGTGCAAAGTACTAATGTTGAGTGTGATTCTCTGCGACTGTGATCCTCTGGTGGGTGTGCTTCTAAATTTTAGCCTCTGTGGGGAAAATTATTGAGCACACACACAGGTATCACAGCTGGGAAACAGAAAAAGAAAAGAAGAACACCAACAGAGCAAGTACAAGGGTAATAATTGGATGTTTCACCTTTTCCTGTAAGAGGAAGTGTAACAAAGTTCGTAAGGAAGGAAGGAAGCGGACAGGGTTGGCTCGTGAAGACTCGGGTGAATTTTATTTACAGATAAACTTAAACAGGTGCGCACTCTGCGCGTCCTAAAAACATCAACTCTCTCGGTTGTCTCAGCGATCACTCTCAGCATTCGTTCCGGCTGTCTCCCTCTCACAGACCGTGCGCCCGAGTCTTCACTCCGTCTCCCCCTGAACTCCTGTTCCACAGTGGCTTTTATCTGGTCTCCACGCCAATTACTGCAATCAGACACAGGTGTTCCTCATTTTGCACTTGACCCACTTACTTACCGCTGTCTCCTGAGTCCTTCTCCCGCTGCAGACTTCGCTGAACCACGCCCCCCTCGCCACAGGAAGTATCCTTTTTTTATTTTCAAGGAAGGACGTCAGTCTAATACGAAGGTGAGGGAGAGGGACAAGAACAAAATATATCTTTCTGTAGCAGATTTTCCTCTTGTCTCTTCTTTTTATTAAGTCAGATTTAGAAGAATGCTTCTAGTCATATGATTGTAAACAGGTTTTCTCTTCTGTAATAGGACTGTGATTGCTATTAAAAAAAAATATAAATGACAGTACTGTACAGTACTAAATGGCAAAATTGACAACACAACGCTAGTTAGCGTGTCTCTCGTGCATGCTTAAAATTTTGCCGACGCCTATCTTCTCATTGACCTGCTTTAACTTGACAAGGTAGGATTTCACAAGAGAGAAAGGTAAATAGAAAACAGTTTTGAAACGTCGTTCTCAAGTTTCACAAATACCTGTTCAATTGCGAAAGTTCTCTGCTCATGATCTTCCCACAGGCAAAATCTCAGAAAACATTAGCAGTAGTCAAATTAAAATATAGCAGCAGGGAGAAAAGAGAAGAGGAAAGGAGAAGTGAGGGTTTGCTCCCAAGGTTAGGACTAATAACAAGGGTGGCGTCGATAAAAAGAGTCGATACACTTAGGGGGTTGGTTTTGCTGTTTAACAGGATAAAACAAACTGACCCAAGTTTTGAAGAAACCTTAATTTCCTTTTGGGGTTTTCTAATTGGAAGTTTAACATCCTTATATCCTAAGCTTGGTGATAAATTACATTGGTTGAGCGGTGCCAGCAGCGAGGTCCCCCCTGTCCAAGCGCACCAAGTGAGCTCCTGTAAGGGTCTTGATGACCACTCTGTCCTCACCGTATTGCAGTGAGCCCCTCAAACAGCCGTGGCTTTTGGCACAACCGGGCTGGGACTCGGTGAGGCACGTCAACGACTGCTGGCCTGAAGAGGGGCAGGGCTAAACCTCAGGGCTATCCGTCGGCGCGGACCCGAAGTCCGATGTACCTTGTCTATAGTTACCCGGGGTGGTATTTCCGCAACTTCGCCCAGTCAGCCTGTTTATTCCTCCTCCAATACCCGATTGGTAGGCCTGCTGCGTGCCATCACTTTGCAATACTAGAACAGAGGTATTCGGTTTCCCCCCCAGCCCGCACCAGGTTACGTTGGAACAGGTGACTCTGCTTGCTGTGACCCACGATGGAGGCAATGTCACTTCACCAACCCAGCACTAGGGGGAGCGCTATCTACTCTCAGGCCTAAGTAAAGGGAACCTTATTAAAATTTAGCTGAGTTAATCAGATAACCTAAGGAGATGAAGTAAGGCCTAACAGGTAGAGCCAGACTTGTGCTGCGAATTATATTAGAATTTCAAATTAGAAATTGTGGTTTCTAATAAAATTGAATGTCATCATTAAAATTGGTAGGATCGATTAGGATTAGAATTACAAGAGCAATTTACAATTGAGTTGATAAGCCAATATTGTTGCAATATGTAAACAGGAACTGTAATTCATTATGAATGTAATTAGAATTTTCAAATTCATAATTATGAAATTAAATTACAGATTCCAAATCCCTAATTTCAGATCCCTAGCATAACAAGTTACTCATTCCTCCTTTTGTCATTAAAATCATCAGACCAAATTAATCTGTGCCACCCAAATTACTTGTGAATTAAATTAAAAATGTCTGGCCTTCTTGATAATGATGATTAAGATCTTAATGTTGTTTTCAAATTATAAGAGCGCTTATGAATAATCAGTTTCTATTGTTGCTACGTGGAAGCAGGAACTGAATATATTTTATGAAATGAAATTAATTGAAAATTTGTAATTAATTATGACATTAAATTAACAATTTCAAATTTTCTAACAATAGCAACGTATCCACTGATGTCTTTGAAATCAGGGGAGCAGTTATAATTGAATTAATCACCGTATTATCAAGGTAATGAGGTGGTACTGAATTCATTTCTAATAAAAATCAATAGCTATTAAACTAATATCCGCTAAAAAATAAAACCTTAAACAAATGTTTATTAAAACCCCCTGTGAGATCGCTAGCCACTCTTGATGATTAGTTCTAATCATACAGCAAGTTAATTAACATTGCATTTGTTACAGTCCTTTTAAGTGGGAGAAGAGTTCAAATGAATGAATTAAAACGAGAGGAAGGAACGGTATGAAAATCTTAGTGTGAGTTAGAGTTCAGCTGTAAAGGGTTATGTCACAACAACACTTCAAAACACACTGCAACACACCATATTCAAACCCTCTAAATGCTATGTGCTAATCGCTAGCCTTCGATGCAATTCAATGCAAGCTCATTAGCTTCAGTTAGCTTAGCTTCTGCTATGCTATTTGTTTACAACAGCTCAAAATGGCGCGGGGGCTGATTTTCCGGAAAGATTTCCTGGTTGAGCTGTTTCTATGGTGACACACACCAGGATGTGATTTATGCACAATTTCAGTACATAATCGGAGCTTTAAGTGTGTTTGATACTTAGAAATCAACAAGCACTATTTAGATTATTATCTTTTTTATAGCACTGACAATCTGGGCTCGAGTGAGATGAATTAATCTACGGATTAATTACTAATATAACAGCGTTACTGAGACTTCGGCGAGTCTCAGTTCTGTTGTCAGTCTGTTCAGACAGAAAAAAAGCATTGGATTTAACATCACACAATTTTCCTTTGATCAAGATCAATATCCTCCCATAACGCTTTTGGCCACTCCTTCTGAGCACCGCACGTCTTGAGTTCGCTGTGTGGTGAATCAACAAGTGGCTGAGACATTAGTTAGCTAATCTAATATTCTCAAACCAGGGAGATACATAGTTCAATCCGAAGTGGGACTTGCAGTAGCAGATTAACAATATGAAAGGCCTTATAGATAGAAATGAGGAATACGCTCATTTTTCTCTTTTGCGCTGTAGAGAGACTTCATTCTCTCCTTAACAACAACTCGCGTTGCACTGTCTTTCATTCAAAATGCATTTTTAATGAAATTATGAATTTTCAAATCCAACTAATGCCAGCTTCTTTTCTCCACCATTATGTTCAATTCAATTCTGTGTTTAATAGAATAATTCACAAATTAATTATTTTAAATAGACTGCAGAAATCATATTTTGTCACACGTTATTTTGTTTAGTTCAGAATCGTGGGAGAATTGTGATCTCTATTTGAGACAAAAAAGTTGTGATTCTCAATTTATCTCGAATCGTGCAGCTCTAATACGAGATGTGAAAGGAGTGGCATATATACACACACACAGGCATTAATTCTGTTCCAACAAAGAGAAGACATGTATTAAGCATAGAGGAGAGAAAATGCCACAGTAGACTCAATAGGCCTGTTACAGCCTAAGATTTTGTTTATTTTTAGCAGAGCACTTCTTAATGTGAAACATCCAATGTGAGACATTCATAGAAACAGACAAATAATTAATTTTAACATATTCAACATAAACATGAGTATTAAATGATTAACAAGTGTTAGATGATTAACAAAATCATACTGTTTTCCTCCACAATCACCACGTAAAATATTGTTTATTAGGCAAATAAAAGCTTTATTGAGAAATTGAAAAGCCCAAAAATTATTTGTAATACTTCATGGCTTTTAGATATTACAACTACAATAAAATTGCTTTTTCCTGATTCAAATACAATCAGCAGGCGATAAAAGTTGTTGAAAAAAATATAAAAAGTAAAGATAACAATGTACAACTAAAAAGGTAACATTTAATTAAATAATTACATTTAATAGCATTTAATCAGCAAATACGAATATTAGCTAAGTAACAGTTAAAACTAATGAGCTGGATCTCTCTCTCCTACTGACTTTAAACCTTTATCTGTAGGTTTATTCGTGTTACCATTTTTACAATCCTGCTTATTAAACATATTGAACATGATATGAAACCCATAAGAAAGCACAATTATATAATTTATATCATGAAGCAAAATTATACACAAATATAAAACTTTTTGACATTGTTCTTTGGGGAGGAACTCCATCTTTGAGTTGATCTGAATCTCAGTTGAATCCGAAGTAAATTAGTTTTGAAGATGAAGATTGAACTTTATTCACTGTGAAAACTTCAGATAATGTTTCTTTGTCATGTCACTTGTAATGACAGATTTATCCAGATTCTATTTTACTGCTTGATGCATTATTGTGTCACATTTGTTGAGGACACAGCTATAGACCTGAAAGTGCTGGATCTGAAGATGATCTACTTACTGTGATATCTTTTTGTATGTTTGTTTAGAGCAGATGAATTATTGAAACACTTCCCACATGCAGTGCAGTGATACGGTTTCTCTCTAGTGTGAATCCTCTCATGTGTTTTCAGATTTGCTGACACACTGAATCTCTTGTCACAGTGTGAACACTTGTAAGGTTTCTCTCCAGTGTGGATGTTCATGTGATCCTTAAGGGCTGATGAGTGTGAGAAACTCTTCTTGCACTGATCACAAGTGAATGGTTTCTCTCCAGTATGAACTCTCATATGTGTCGTAAGGCTTTCTTTTCTTGCACAACTCTTCCCGCACTGATCACATGTGTACGGTTTCTCTCCAGTGTGGATCATCTCATGTGTTTTCAGAGCTCCTGGATCTCTAAATCTCTTGTCACAGTGTGAACACTTGCACGGTTTCTCTCCAGTGTGAATCCTCTGGTGCCGTTTTAAACTGCTTGCTGTAGTAAAAGTCTTCTCACACTCAAAGCACATGTACTCTCTCACACCAGTGTGAAATTTCTGATGCACTTTTAAGTATTCTGGACGCAAAAAACTCTTCCGCACAAATGACATGAATGTGGCTTCTCCTTTGTATGAACTACCAGGTGCTGCTTCAGGTATGAAGCTCTCAAAAAAATTTGTCACATTGATCACATGAGTACAGTTTCTCTCTCTTGTGGATATCCATGTGTACCCTAAGGGCTGATGAGTATGAGAAACTCTTCTTGCACTGATCACAAGTGAATGGTTTCTCTCCAGTATGAACTCTCATATGGTCTGTAAGGCTTGCTTTTAGTGTGAAACTCTTCCCGCACTGATCACATGTGTATGGTTTATCTCCAGTGTGGATGTTCATGTGATCCTTAAGGTTTGCTGATTGTGAGAAACTCTTCCCGCACTGATCACAAGTGAACGGTTTCTCTCCAGTGTGAACTCTCATGTGCCCTGTAAGATGTCCTTTTAATGCAAAACTCGTCCCGCATTGATCACATGTGTATGGTTTCTTTCCAGTGTGAACTCTCATGTGTTGCTCAAGAAGACCTTTGTTTGTGAAACTCTTTCCACACTGAGTGCAGGTGAAATATTTCATGGCCCTTTTTTTCTTTAAATCTTTCTGTTTGGGTTTTTCTCCACTTCTGACATGATTTTTCTCCTCAGAATTCATCCTTCTCCTCATTGTCTCCAATCAACTCTGAAACAAAAGTAAAAACAGTACATTTGTCAGTAACTCGTTAAAGAAACAGAAAAGTGAAAGGACATAAAAATGATACATCACTTGAATCTGTAAAGGGTCTACTTTTATTTGTGTATAAAATAAAATAATTTTCAACTTTGAAGGAAAACTCTAGATACAAGATCCAGTTCTCAAAAGTCTTGTTTATGTATGTATGTGTTTTATGGCCTTATTTCAGTGACTTTATAATTGTAGTTTTTCCACTAACCACACATAAATGTTTTCTCAAAAACACAATCATGTACATGCTGCTCACATATTTTTGCAGCCAAGTTTGTGCTGTTTTTTTGTGCTTTGTGGCGGGTAACATGGTCACTCCCTCTAGCCACTCTGGTGGGTTTAATTTTATATACAGTAACAGAGCTAGACATTAATGCTTATCTAATGACAAGCAGATTTTCTGAAGGGGAAAATGAAAGAAGAGAATTTTACTTGACCGACCAGACAACTAATCTGATTAAAACACCTAACTGCACCGAAATCGAACACATCTAAGCAGTCTTTGGAGGAAGCATCAAGTTGGCACACTGCTATGTTGCCAAGTCCACAGTTTGCCGCGGGTTGTTTTCGTGTCCGCGGGTCTTTCATAACATGCGGAATTGACGCGCTACATGTAAACGATATCCTTTGTTGTATTTTCCAGTCAAAATAACAGTTCCTTTTGTAATTCTTCAACTTTTAAGAACTGCTGGGTTCTCCGGTAGTGGGTGGAGCTAATGCGCAAATGGCAATCTCATTGGCCGGCACTCACCTTTTATAGTTCCTGTTTTTATTTCAGCGAATCAATTCGAGCGAACACAGACTACGTGATTAATATTCATGAACCCAGCAGCTCAATAATCCTTAGTGCATTTTATATGGTTATTAGTAGAAGAATTCGTGGTAGTTTTGTTATCTTATCAGTATTACTTGTAGGTTTTTCCCCTTTTTTTAATAGAAACCCTAATTGACAAACAATGTCTTAAGCTCCACCACCAGCCCTAAGTTCAGACAACATGACAAATATGCATGCATACATAGTTATTCTAATTACTATAGTTCTATCATCATAAAATGCTAAAATTGAATGCTAAATTATCATAACATATTATAATATTTGATTGACTGATGCTAAGTGACCTCCCAATTCGATACTATCGATGCTTGGGTGCCGATACAATATGTATTGCGATTTTTTTAATTCAATTTTACAAGTATTTGCGATTTGATATTGCTGTGTTGTGATTTTTTTTGTTTTTAACTCTAGACCATGGGGAAAAGTTGAAAGATACACTTAATATACAGACTGTCACAATAAAAAAAACACATCTTAGCAGTCATTTTTCCTGTTTTATTTCAGTTTTCAGTAAACAAACGGCCACGAAAATTCCAATAGAAAAATACTTTTTGAAATAAAGTGCCCATCAAACTAGTTCCATTAATAAAATAAAATAAAATGAAGAGTCCGTGAAAGCTTTCTTTAACATCAAACTTAACTCGAAAGCCATTCTTTTAAATACTGGACTACGTTAAAAATATATATAAGCCTTGACCCACTTACCATATATACAGGTGCTGGTCATATAATTAGAATATCATCAAAAAGTTGATTTATTTCACTAATTCCATTCAAAAAGTGAAACTTGTATAATGTATACATTCATTCCACACAGACTGATATATTTTAAGTGTTTATTTCTTTTAATTTTGATGATTATAACTGACAACTAATGAAAACCCCAAATTCAGTATCTCAGAAAATTAGAATATTGTGAAAAGGTTCAATATTGAAGACACCTGGTGCCACACTCTAATCAGCTAATTAACTCAAAACACCTGCAAAGGCCTTTAAATGGTCTCTCAGTCTAGTTCTGTAGGCTACACAATCATGGGGAAGACTGCTGACTTGACAGTTGTCCAAAAGACGACCATTGACACCTTGCACAAGGAGGGCAAGACACAAAAGGTCATTGCAAAAGAGGCTGGCTGTTCACAGAGCTCTGTGTCCAAGCACATTAATAGAGAGGCGAAGGGAAGGAAAAGATGTAGTAGAAAAAAGTGTACTAGCAATAGGGATAACCGCACCCTGGAGAGGATTGTAAAACAAAACCCATTCAAAAATGTGGGGGAGATTCACAAAGAGTGGACTGCAGCTGGAGTCAGTGCTTCAAGAACCACTATGCACAGACGTATGCAAGACATGGGTTTCAGCTGTCGCATTCCTTGTGTCAAGCCATCTTGAACAACAGACAGCGTCAGAAGCGTCTCGCCTGGGCTAAAGACAAAAAGGACTGGACTGCTGCTGAGTGGTCCAAAGTTATGTTCTCTGATGAAAGTCAATTTTGCATTTCCTTTGGAAATCAGGGTCCCAGAGTCTGGAGGAAGAGAGGAGGCACAGAATCCATGCTTGAGGTCCAGTGTAAAGTTTCCACAGTCAGTGATGGTTTGGGGTGCCATGTCATCTGCTGGTGTTGGTCCACTGTGTTTTCTGAGGTCCAAGGTCAACACAGCCGTATACCAGGAAGTTTTAGAGCACTTCATGCTTCCTGCTGCTGACCAACTTTATGGAGATGCAGATTTAATTTTCCAACAGGACTTGGCACCTGCACACAGTGCCAAAGCTACCAGTACCTGATTTAAGGACCATGGTATCCCTGTTCTTAATTGGCCAGCAAACTCGCCTGACCTTAACCCCATAGAAAATCTATGGGGTGTTGTGAAGAGGAAGATGCAATATGCCAGACCCAACAATGCAGAAGAGCTGAAGGCCACTATCAGAGCAACCTGGGCTCTCATAACACCTGAGCAGTGCCACAGACTGATCGACTCCATGCCACGCCGCATTGCTGCAGTAATTCAGGCAAAAGGAGCCCCAACTAAGTATTGAGTGCTGTACATGCTCATACTTTTCATGTTCATACTTTTCAGTTGGCCAAGATTTCTAAAAATCCTTTCTTTGTATTGGTCTTAAGTAATAATCTAATTTTCTGAGATACTGAATTTGTTTTTTTTTATAGTTGTCAGTAAAAATCATCAAAATTAAAAGAAATAAACACTTGAAATATATCAGTCTGTGTGGAATGAATGTATACATTATACAAGTTTCACTTTTTGAATGGAATTAGTGAAATAAATCAACTTTTTGATGATATTCTAATTATATGACCAGCACCTGTGTATGTGTATATATATATATATATATATATACAGTGGGCAAAAAAGTATTTAGTCAGCCACCAATTGTGCAAGTTCTCCCACTTAAAAAGATGAGAGAGGCCTGTAATTTTCATCATAGGTATACCTCAACTATGAGAGACAAAATAAGAAAAAAAATCCAGAAAATCACATTGTAGGATTTTTAAAGAATTTATTTGCAAAATATGGTGGAAAATAAGTATTTGGTCACCTACAAACAAGCAAGATTGCTGGCTCTCACAGACCTGTAACTTCTTCTTTAAGAGGCTCCTCTGTCCTCCACTCGTTACCTGTATTAATGGCATCTGTTTGAACTTGTTATCAGTATAAAAGACACCTGTCCACAACCTCAAACAGTCACACTCCAAACTCCACTATGGCCAAGACCAAAGAGCTGTCAAAGGACACCAGAAACAAAATTGTAGACCTGCACCAGGCTGGGAAGACTGAATCTGCAATAGGTAAGCAGCTTGGTGTGAAGAAATCAACTGTAGGAGCAATTATTAGAAAATGGAAGACATACAAGACCACTGATAATCTCCCTCGATCTGGGGCTCCACGCAAGATCTCACCCCGTGGGATCAAAATGATCACAAGAACTGTGAGCAAAAATCCCAAAACCACACGGGGGGACCTAGTGAATGACCTGCAGAGAGCTGGGACCAGAGTAACAAAGGCTACCATCAGTAGCACACTGCGCCGCCAGGGACTCAAATCCTGCAGTGCCAGACGTGTCCCCCTGCTTAAGCCAGTACATGTCCAGGCCCGTCTGAAGTTTGCTAGAGAGCATTTGGATGATCCAGAAGAGGATTTGGAGAATTTCATATGGTCAGATGAAACCAAAATAGAACTTTTTGGTAAAAACTCAACTTGTCGTGTTTGGAGGAGAAAGAATGCTGAGTTGCATCCAAAGAACACCATACCTACTGTGAAGCATGGGGGTGGAAACATCATGCTTTGGGGCTGTTTTTCTGCAAAGGGACCAGGACGACTGATCTGTGTAAAGGAAAGAATGAATGGGGCCATGTATTGTGAGATTTTGAGTGAAAACCTCCTTCCATCAGCAAGGGCTTTGAAGATGAAACGTGGCTGGGTCTTTCAGCATGACAATGATCCCAAACACACCGCCCGGGCAACAAAGGAGTGGCTTCGTAAGAAGCATTTCAAGGTCCTGGAGTGGCCTAGCCAGTCTCCAGATCTCAACCCCATAGAAAATCTTTGGAGGGAGTTGAAAGTCCGTGTTGCCCAGCGACAGCCCCAAAACATCACTGCTCTAGAGGAGATCTGCATGGAGGAATGGGCCAAAATACCAGCAACAGTGTGTGAAAACCTTGTGAAGACTTACAGAAAACGTTGACCTCTGTCATTGCCAACAAAGGGTATATAACAAAGTATTGAGAATAAATTTTGTTATTGACCAAATACTTATTTTCCACCATAATTTGCAAATAAATTCTTAAAAAATCCTACAATGTGATTTTCTGGATTTTTTTTTCTTATTTTGTCTCTCATAGTTGAGGTATACCTATGATGAAAATTACAGGCCTTTCTCATCTTTTTAAGTGGGAGAACTTGCACGATTGGTGGCTGACTAAATACTTTTTTGCCCCACTGTATATAATTTGTTAAAAAACAAAGCAAATTTATTTAACAAAAATTAAGTTAAGACTGTTAAGAATATGATTAATACTGAATAAACAGCCTATACGGATATTAAATAGCAGTCCCAAACTAGTTTTGTTAATACAATTAAGTTGGTTTGAGCCACCACAGTCATTTAAACATACACAAAATGACACAAAGTGAAAATAACATGGTGTTTTTGGGTTATGGAAACAAGTTACCATGGTGAATATACAATACTATCATAAACTGTTAATGAAACGTCGAAAATGCTCCTGAATAGTATGAATATCATACCGTATGAATATCATACCTTCATGCAAATCCTTCCCAGCTAACACACGCAGTGCAGTTATGTGATTTGTTGGTACTGTACTTTTATTGTACTGTACTGTTGCATGCTCGTAGTTTCTGCGCTTTAGTGAAGTGATATACAGCGCGGCGCTGCGTTCGCGCATGCTACAGAAGAGTGCGCGCTACCAGCAACATCTGACAGGACAGTTCATTTTTTCTGAGGTGAGATACTTTTTATTTAATAAGTTATGAAAATAATGATAGAATAATGACACTGACATTAAACTTGTCAACATCTCATCTGAACGCAGATACTGAATCAGGAATGCGCGTTTTTCTCAGGCACTCTTTACTTAAACTGCATCTGACAGAAGTGTCAACCGCTTCATGCATGTATTTTAAAATTAAAGTCTCACATCAGAAATACATAAAGAATTGATGTTCTTAATATGAATTAATATCTATTTTGGAATTTAAAAAAAAACGATTTTAAGATCGTATAAAAAAATTGCGATAGGTGAATCAATTTTTTGTCCCATCACTAATATATTTATATACACATATATATTAGTATATCAGATAATAATATTAATCTGGTGAGTAAACAAAAAACTAATTACAAGCCAATGGAGATTCTATTGCCAAGGTGTTCATAGAGGGTTGATAATATTTTCAATAATCCATTGAATTTGATAGGTGTCTCTCACTTTGTCCCACAGAAACATTAAAATAGTGTAGATTAGTGTACAATGTTTAATAATAATAATAATGTATTCTATTTAGTGACCATTTCATTCATTTAACATATTTAATATTGGGGCATCCAAGTTATTTGACATATTTAAAAATAATTTTAAAAGTAACAATACCTAGTAATAAGACTCTTTTATAATGATGTAACTCAGTTACCATTTGTGAGAAGTAACTAGTAATTACTTTTTTTTAAAGTAACATGCCCAACACTGCACACTATACAATGATTTATTGCATAATACAGAATATAATATTTTAGAAAAATCGCATGTTAAATTGCAATCACAATATTGATACGCTGGTAGTATAAAGTTTGAAATAATTAAGACTTATTTATTCTTTGAAAGAATGCTGAATTTATCTGATCAAAAAGACAGAAAAAACACTTATGAAATATTACATTTAAGTATTTGTTTAAGATATTTCAAAATTGTAATTTATTTCTGTGATCAAAGCTGAATTTTCAGTATACTCCAGTCTTTAGTGTCACATGATCTTTAGAAATCATTCTAATGCTGATTTGCTGATTAATTATTATCAGTTATTATTTGTGCTCAATTATATTAATAATGGTTCTTATTATTATCAGTGCTGAAAACTTTGCTTTTTTGGGGAAACTGTCATACTTTAACTTTGTCAGGATTATTCGATGACTACAAATTAAAGAACAGCATTTATTTAAGTACATTTATGCATTTAGCAGACACTTTTATCCAAAGCAACTTAGTATATTCAGGTTATACATTTTTTTTTATCAGTATGTGTGTTGCCTGGGAATTGAACCCACAACCTTTTGCGCTGCTAACGCAATGCTCTACCACTGAGCCACAGGAAATATATTACTGTCACTTAAATACATTTATTCAACCTTGCTTTTTTAAGCACTTCTACATTGAACGTCTACGTAAATACTTCATAAAGACTTTAGATATTAACTGATGGTTATAACTTTAAGTTAATCTTTAGAACATGTCTAATAACTTATTTTAATAGCTTTAAGATGACAAAATATAGACGTAACTATAGTTTATGCCCAAAGATGAAAGAGGCATGTCGTCCATCAGAAACTTGTCATGTCTGTCCAGGAAAAAAGCAAATAAAGGCTGGAATAAACTACATGACTTTTAAATGTGAACAGATTTTAAAACACCAGGGATCGTACACTTAATGACTTTGTAAATAGTCACAAAGGAAAACTGGCCATCATACACTAAACGACTGAGGATCAGACACTAGACTTTAAATTCCTTCCAATCACATCAAACTCACACAGAAATGTGCACATTGTTTCTGTGTTCATCCCCATGAATTAAATGTTTTATTTGAATATGTATTATTTAGCTGAACGTGGACTAGTCTTGATGTTGCAGTGTGCTTAAATGACACTTCACTATGAATATATATATATGACCAAATTGAATGCCCTGTTGCTTGAATTTAGTTTTTTTTTTTACTTTGTACATGCAAGTAAAACATTTTTCAATTATTCTTTAAAAAGTTTTTTTTTTATAAACAATATTTTTTAATAAAAGATGATGTGAGTTTAATGGGAACAGGGGTGTGCTTTACAGGGTACACAAATGTACCCATTAAACACAGCCAGACTTTTTGCATTTAATGATTTATATCTTAATCATAATTATTTTGTCATTTAAAATAAACTTACATATTTTTATGTTTGAGATTAATATTTTATTCTAACATAAATGTTTGTACCGAAACCGATATCTTGTGCACTAAAAATGTCTCAATGTGGATTTTGGTGAGCTTAATAGTTACGTTACCCCTTGAGCCATATTGAAATTCCAATATTTCTAGAAACTAACCATGTAGGGTCTTAAAAACGAATTTGCCAAAAGTAAAGTTATTTAAGATCCAATATCTAAAATTGCATTAACATATCTTTAATACTTCTTGAGTTACAGGCATGCAAACTTTGGAGTAAAATCTTGAAAAGCACCGTTTCCCCATTTTTGAATGGCGCACCATCGGCACAGAAAATAAAGATGGCTAAAGTAGCCTTGGTTCTGAATGGAAACTGCAGAAACCCAGGCATCGCGCACAGACTCGCACATTTCAGAGTAGAATTACTGGCTATAGCATTATTTTTCAGAGAAACAGTTAATGTATTTCCTTTCTACAAACATATATTTTTGTGGCTTTAGAAGAGTCAAAAACGTACATACTGCACCTTTAAGTAAATCAGATTCCCCTTCCTCATTTGTGATCCTCACGAGCGCTGCAGAGTGAAGCAGAGCGTTTCGAGGGAACCCAGGCAGCTCCCACAAACCCCGCCCCCTCCATCTAAACTAATGTGACGAGAGACATTTACATATATCAGACACTTTTATCCAAAGTGACTTACATTGCATTCAGGTTATACATTTATATATCAGTATGTGTGTTCCCTGGGAATTGAACCAACGATTTTTGCGCTGCTAACGTAATGCTCTACCACTGAGCCACAGGACCAGATGAACTAAATAATTCAATTACACTTCCAATATTTGTTTCCAAAGATGGGCTTTGACTTTGTATGTAGTTTTTATCACACTGCTAATGTAAGTTCAAGTGTTCGTTTGTTAAATAAGTTTGGTTTTAGTTGTTTTATTGCATAAGAAGAATAGTTCTACAACATAGGTCTGTATATATACAGAGAGAGAGAATCGTCAACTATTATCTGTTACATGCATAATAGCATCAAAGAAACAAACAGAAAAAAAGAAAGAAGGGAAGAAACTACAGGCGATTTACAACTTACAGGACATTTCCATAAGAAAAGGATTCAAAAATTATATACATCCTTTTTGCTTTCTTATTTCTTAGATCTTGGAAAAACAAAAACTCATAAGCAATAAATAAAACATAACAGCAAGTAAAGTCTTCACCTGAGGTTCAGTAACAATTCCAATACAAACATTTCATTTTATATGTAGAAGACAGTTTCAATATCTCTTCTCAACAAAATATTAAGCAAAATATTATTTTATTGGATACACAAAAGTTAAGCTCAAACATTAAAGCATGCATTTTACCCTGCAGTTCTGCAGTGGGTTACCATTGTCTTGATTACGCAAGCTTTAAGCAAAACTGTTGCAAAAAGACACATGCACGCACGCATGCACACACACACACAAACACACCACGTCCAAGCTATATGTGAGGGGGAGGGGGGGTCTTCTTTGCTACTTTCTAACTAAACACAGACAGGAAGCTTGACCTTTATCTTACAGTTGCAAATTTTTTCTACTTCGTAATAGTAACACATTTTGAAAGCGTAAGCGAGGCCCACATATATTTCATCACACATAGCATCTTAACAGTTGTTAACCAAGATAACCGACATCTGTTTTGACAGGATGTCAGTTAACTGTCTAAAGCTCCTTCTAGTTTTTATTCTTTAGAGACGGCGCGAGGTCAACCTCGTCTACTAAAGTTTTTACATTGAATTAAAATGATGAACTTCAATTAATTGTTTTACCCGTTTCATTAATCGATAATTTATTTTTATCATGTTGACGAATTAACCGAATCAGGGCCCGTATTACAAAACAGCTTAAGGCTAAAAGTAGCTCATAATTGATTTCACAGATACTATTTTAAACTAAAATAAGCTAGACAATGACATTCTGAATTCAATAATGAAATGTCTTTAACTGAAAATTGAGTGTTTAATCTTATTATTATACATTACTGACACTCTATCCTCCAATTTGATACTGTTAAGTGCTTTGACACAATCTGTATTGTTAAAAGCGCTATTTAAATAAAAGTGATTTGACTTGGCTTTAATTAGTGACACTTAGCCTGCATTTATTTTTAAACCTTTATTTGGATATGGCAATATAATATCATGCTCTACAACATTTCTATGAATAAATCTCTGACAGAGACTATCAGCCAATCATTGTGTGCATATTTAATAAGCATGCTGACATCACCCATACCAACGAGATAAACCCCGCCCCCTTAAGCTGGGCTCACACTGTGCAATTGTTTAAAAGTCCTTTAGGATTGTACTTGTCAGACTGTACGGACATGATGATCATGACACACTGTGGGATCTCAGTTATCATTAATGTCAGACTGTATGACAGACAAGACGAGTTAAAAACCAGTGCGCGCAAATATTGGAAAAGAACTCCATGTTTTATGTATAAAACAAACAGAAAATAAATTTTGTACATAACATACTAAAATCCTTTCAATAATAAACGAGTTATGGTTTAATAGTTCTTTTTCATATTACTGTTTTCATTCAATAAGCCACTTATGTCAAACTTTTCTTTATAATGGTTTTCTATGAGGGAAAAATGCATACTGTAAAAACTTTGAGCGTTGCTTTCATATTCTGGGCACATCTGCTAACTTGTATATATAGTTTGCAACATTAACAAGGTGCATACTGAGTTTTGTCTTTTAATATTACGTTCTTAATTTATTAAGCCACATTAATTATTTTTATAACTCTTTTCTATGTGGAGGAAAATACTTAACATGAAACTGTGCATTGCTTTCATGTTCTGGGCTCCTTTGCCTGTAAAGTCCTTTTAGAAAGGCAAATAATATCCACTTAGCTTTAAGGTGAATATAATATTAGTCATATCAACATTATTGTTATTTTGTTCATTGTTGTTGGTCATTTAATTGTATTTATTTATTTATTTTTTACAAGTATTGGAATCGGTATCGGCGATACTGGCCCTGCATTTACTCGGTATCGGATTGATACCAAAATTTGCAGAATCACACACCCCTAATAATCAGTAAGATATGAATTATTCTCCACCATCCGTATTGCTGCTATGTTTATACCCTGTACAACCTGTTTGCACATCCCTGCTTATATTATTATTTATTAAGTCTACAGTATACTGTCCTGCACATTTGATTTTATTGCACATTTTATCTTATATCTTATCTTCTTTTTCTATTCTTACTTCATTTTTCTTTCATACCTGTATTTATGGATATTCTCTTGTGTTGCATATAATTGCACTGTCCATGGAACGGACCTGACTTACATTTCACTGCTGGTTATATCCTGTATAATTGTGTATGTGACGAATAAATCTTGAATCTTGACAACATTTTCATTTTGGGGTGGAGTAATCCTTTAAGTGTGTAGACTGACTCTGTCATTAGGTGTGTGTTCCTCTCTGAGTGTAAAAGAATCTGCTCCAGTTGATGATTACAGTCTTTTATTGTGTCGAGGTCAGAATGTTTCTGCTAGTCCTGTAGTGTGGTACCAGCTTACCTGGTAAACTGTAAACCGACAGTAAGAATCTTAACTGATTAGCCTAATTAGGTTAAACCAGGAGTGGCCCAAAGACTACTTTTATCCCTCTTCTTCCATCTCTTTCAAACAGCGAATGATGGCAGCACACTGTGATTTGACAGCATAAACACATCTTTATGCATGCCCAACGTGTTTTGCTCCTTTGGTTTAAGAGCCAGTGTCTTCTGCATCATAAAAAACCTGAAATGGTTGCTTGGCTCTGCAAACATAGAGTTCAGTTTGTCAATATCATTTAGAGCAACTTCTAATCATTTAGAGCATTTCTGAGTTTTTGCTTGAAACAAGCAAAATAATCTTGTTTTCTGTTTGAAATAAGATCATTTTGCTTACCCCATTGGCAGTATATTTAGCTTTTTCTAAGCAAAAACTCACTCAATTTTGACTTCTTTTTATTCTTGTTTAAAAAATCCGTCTTGATTTAAGAATTTGTAGATATTTTGGCTGGAAAAAAAGACAAAAAATGTAACAAAAAAAAATATTTGCCGAGTTGTATGTGTGTTTGTGCCTGACGAAGGTCGTTGACCGAAACGTTGCCACTTTTAACAAAACAATACTGTGCATCTTTCTTCTAATTTTTTATGTACCCTTTGATCTTGCACCTGGCCAAGATGTTTTAGATGTGCGTACTCTGACCTTTTGTCTCGTATAAAATTTTGTCAGCTTTACTCACATTTATACAACAAAATTATTACCTGTACAAATTACTCTAAACAGTAGGGTAGACCAAATATACGTATATTTGGAAATCTGTAAATCTGAAATTTTTCTTTGAATTTATCAGCTTTTTAATTTTGGAGTGTAGCAACTTCTTCCTCCTTCTGGAGTTCCTGGTTCCAATGCCTTTTCTAAATCTGATTAAAAGGATACAAAGATACTTATTAGGCTAAGAAAAATGGGGTTTTGAATATAGTAGATCAAATTATAAAATATAATTATAATAATAATTATAAAAAAAGCTGCAGAGCACATTTTAATCTGCTGATTGGGTAATGTAAAAGCATTTAAAATGTGAACTTTATCATGAAGCAGAGATTCTATTTTGACTGTATTGGCATACTAGAAATGCATTTCTGCAATTCATGTTTCCCCTGTAGCCTTTTGTAGTTCCTCTTCCAGTTGACAGGAAATAAATAACTATATGCATATGTGATTATATAATATGAATATTTAAAAAACTATTTAAAAAAACAATGCTTGGATTAATCATTTTTTACACAATTTATATGGGATTTTCTATCAACAATTCTGTCATTCATTATTCAGTTATTTTATTCTTACCCAAGTCTGGATTTTCTGCATTTACTTTCTTTAGATTAGCTTCAGTATCAACAAGTCACTGGTCCTTTGTTTTAAGCTCTGGACCAAAAAAAAAGCTAATATTGAGTAACGTGCATCAATTGTGTAATTTGTAGCATCATTAAATTTTATCCGTAGCAAATCTTATTAACAAAACTCTGAATTTTCCCATTTTTGAACCAGATATTCCTCTGAATATAAGCAGAGCATGACCTTTTCACTGACCTCTGTTTTTGTTCTTTACTTTTTCAAGCTAGCCCATCATATTGTCCTGTTGATCCTTTAATACAACAATGATTTAATTCTTCTCCTTCAGGTACAAATCCTTTTCAGTATTGCTTTTTCAATTTCTCTTTTAAACCGGATCACAAAAACTCAGTTAGTAAAAAAAAAAAAATGAAATTTTGACCATTTCAAATGGTCAAACTGATCCTACCTTGGTATAATGTGTCAAATATAGAAGTATATCATCACGGTACTTTGTTTCTTATATGCAGGACCAACACGTCTAATCACTCCACCAATCTTAAATATATCATATAGTAATGGGAAATTTAACATGATCATTATTCAAGCACATGTCTTTAGTGTTTTGGCAGTGTGGTCATACCATCAATTTTGCTTTTGCATTCTGCAGGGCCTTATTTTCTCCTCTGAGTTTCTTTACATTTACATTTAGTCATTTAGCAGACGCTTTTATCCAAAGCGACTTACAATTGGGGAGTACATAAAGCGATTAATCTTGAAGAGGCAAACATACAGAGGAAGTGCCAATAACACCAAGTCTCAGGCATTGTTCAAATAAATACAAGCTAGCAAGGGAAGGAGAGAAAGATGAAGATTGTGAAAAAGTGAAAGATATATATATTTGTTTTATATATATAGTCAAGTAGAGTTGAAAGAGAAGTCTCCTTTCCGATTGTTCAGCTGTTTGACTGAAAAAAAACAACAGAAAAACTGAAATTCTTGGAATGAATAACCATGCAAAGGTGACAATATGCAATCAAACATAAATATGGGGTTGATTATTTTTTGTAAAGTTGTCTTTATTCATAACCAGATTTTATTACTTAAAGCAGTATTTTAATGGATGTGGAGTTGACTGGGATTGTTGGAACCAACGAGATGGGTCTTGGAAGGTTAGGGACACATCCAGGAAAAAAATTAATTGCCCCACTTCAGGACTTCTCCAGTTGACAATGAGATGGAGGGATTGTGGGAAACGAGCAAGGGGCACCCTAAGATGATAACAGCTTTCCATGTATAACTGGCCGACCCGCAGCTGGACAGGGCCCACACTGTGTCGGACCTGTCCTCTGCCCTTGATAAGGGATGTCATTGAGTCTTTTCTTGAGCTGAGGTTGATGGCATAACCATTAGATGAAGTTGCTGGCTGACCCAGAGTTGAGGGAATGACCCAGAGTCGATGGGGGCTCGACTGAAACACAGTAGAGAGAAGTAGGGAGTTGAAAGTGAAAGTGATGTGACTTATTAAATAAATATAGCCAAAATAAATATTTAGTATTTAAACTTGATAAACATTTTAATTAAATAATACACAATATTGAATGATATATACTTATTTAAATAAGTATTAACATTTGTTATAAACGGATAAAAGTTTTTTACAGATTGATCCAGATTATATTTTATTGCTTGATGCATTACTGTGTATCATTTGATGACAACTGTTGGACTTCAAATCGTCCTGCGTGATCAAAAATCGAAGGAAGGCTTGCTCATGTCAAAAAGGTATTGAAGTTTATTAATCAGAAGTCATCAAAATTCAGCTGGGTTGTTTCTCAGACAAGAGTCTTACAAAGAAGCAACAACCCAGGAAAACATTTCACAGAGTATTTATAGATATGTGTCGACGTGTGTCATCTTCTCGTTGGCCGCCAGAACCGTCCAACGCTCCTCCAACCAGCATTCTCCTCCCTTTGTTCCCTTGGGTCCTGCAAAACAACATGTGACTCTCTCCCCCCTTCAGTTTCTGCTCCCTTATCAACTGATACCAAACACTCAACTGTTATGTATGTGTGTGGGGGTATTTTCCCACTTCACCTTGGTACAGAATGTTCTCACAGTGTGTACTTCTTTGTTTTCTATGTGCTTGCAGCTTCTTCAAACTGCCCCTCTGTGGTTTTTCTCTGCACACAAGGCTACTCACTCACACACACACACACAATTTCACAATGTACCAAAAAACACATCAGTTACAGCTCATAGCATTATACTCCCAGCAAGCACTGTAATTAAACTTTAATAAACAATCCCATAAAAATCATCACATATTGATTATATTCATAGTATAATATAACTACTATGAGTTAGAAAAATGTAAATCCCTCAATCCCTCTCTTGACCTCTGAAAGAGGTCACTCATCATTTTCCTCTTCATCGTCACTCTCGTGGTTCTGGTCTACTGATAGCAGTGGCATACTGTAAGGCGGGGTGAGGTGTCTTTTCTCTATTGCTGCCACTATTAAGCGATTACATAATGACCTAATACAGGGAATGCAGCAACATCCACAGGTGACTAGTATGGACACAAATACTGCTATTGAGACCAGGATATCAGGATGTCAGTCCCAGAGATTGTTCTACCATTCTCAAATTCTCATTCTTAAAATGAGTGCCGTTATCTGACCTGATGCGTCTGGGAAAACCATGGTGGGGAATGTAATGATTAATGAGACATTTGATCACTGAGGTGCTGTCTTCACGGCCAGTTGGATAGGCCTCAGGCCATCCAGTGAAAGAATCAACAATGACCAACATGTATTGCTTACCCTGGACCTTGGTAATCATGTCTGTGTAGTCAACCACTATTTCTTCCCCAGGGCCATAAACAGGTGAGAATGTACCCTGCAGTTGTTTTAGAGTTGGCTTGACATTGTGGGCCTGGCAAATGTCACATGTCAGGACAAGTTTGACACCATGGTCGATAAAATGGATGCCACCATGGTTTTAATGCTGTCATCATTTGTTTGGACCCTACATGTGCTGGACCATGGACTTGTCTGAACACAGATGTGGTGAGTACCGCTGGCAATGCTGGTCTACCATCTGGTGCCTGCCAGAGGCCATCTGTGGCCCTTAATGCACCATGTTCTGCCCAGACAGATTTTTCTTCTGGTGCACATTTGTCATGTTCTGCAACCAGATATTCTCTGCTAAATGAAGGTAACAAGTTATCAACCAGCTGGTGAGTCTGTACCATCATTTGCATCTTGTATCCAGCAGCTAATTTAGCTGCTGCATCTGCAGCATCGTTACCACGTGAGACAACTGAATCACCTTTTGAGTGGCCTTGACATTTTATTACAGCCACAGCTTCAGGAATCAGTAGTGCTTCCAACAGCAACCTGATTTCACTTTCATGGGTGAGTGGTCTGGCAGATGCTGTGACAAAACCAGCTCTACGCCAAACTGGAAGCTCCACATGTACTGCAGTAACCACATATGCCGAATCAGTGTATATGATTACTCTGTTTGTCCCTGCAAATTTCAATGCTTCAGTCACTGCTATCAATTCTGCTCGCTGTGCTGATTGCTTTCCCTGCAGCTTCGCTGCTTTCACTGTGAGAAACCCCTGATCTGTTTGTTGAACCACTGAGAAAGCGGATGTCAGTGTGCCATTGTCTGATCTGTAACAACAACCGTCAGTGAACAATGTTAGATTGTTTGGGTCATCTGTTAATTGTGATGCAGTGAGGTTTTGTCTCACCCTGCAGGCCAATTCGGTGATGGGTGCACAGTCATGTGGCAAACCATCTGTCAGTAAATCAGCCATATTGACACCCTCATGTGTGTAAGTAACATTAGGTGCTGCCAGACATTTAGCCAATCGTCTTTGTCTCAATGGTGAGAACGTGAATGTAGCTGAGTTTACAAATGACATGACTGAATGGGTGGTGAGGACAGTTACCTGATGACCCATGACTATGTGTGATGTTTTCTCAATTATTTTGGCTAGGCCTGCTGCAAACCTGGCACATGTGGGCTGACGTTGCTCGATTCCATCCAGCAGCACACTGACATATGTCAAAACCCTTCTGGTCCCTGTCTGTTTTTGAAATAGGACTCCATGTGCACTGTTTCCTGTCTCAGATACATCTAGAAAAAACCCTAGAGAGTAATCTGCACAATTTAAATGGGCTGCGTGAGCCATTTCTTTTTTCAAGGCAATGAAAGCTTGTTCTGCCTCAGGGGTCCATGTCAACTCTGCCTGTAGATTTTTTACTCCAGGTTCCTTCACAAGCTGCCTTAAGGGCGTGGTCAGCGCTACATACATAGGGATGTAGTTTCTGCTGAAGCCTGTGAGGCCAAGGAAAGACAGCATGTCCTTCACTGTTACTGGTTTAGGATGTGATAAAATGCTATTACGTTGGCTGGGGGAGAGTGTGGAGCCCTGTGCTGTTATTAATCTTCCCATAAACGCCACTGATGGCCTGCTTACTTGTAATTTTTCTTTACTGACTTTGAACCCTGATGCGTACAGCTGCTGTAGGATCAGGTCTGTTGCCTGTAAACACCCTTCATTTGTGGTGGCAGCAAGCAGCAAGTCATCAACATACATTATCAGCACACAGTCTGGAGGAAGCGTGCATTTCATCAATTGTTCTTTTAATACCTGATTAAAAATTCCTGGTGACAGGATGAAGCCTTGTGGCAATCTGTTATATAGTACTGGCGACCTCTGTAGGTAAAGGCCAGACATGACTTACATTCCTCCGATAAGGGTATACAGAAAAATGCGTTTGCCAGATCAATGCATGTAAACCACTGGTGTGCTGGGGTCAAATTTGAGACTGTAATGTATGGGTTGGGGACTGCCAATGTTGGAGTCACCACCATACTATTGATTAAATCTGAGGTCATGTACCAGTCTGTATTTGTTAGTACCTGGTTTTTGTACAGGAAAATAGGAGTATTCCATGGAGATTTCCATGGAGTAATAACTCCTCTTTCTAGGAGTCCCTGAACAGTTGATGCAATACCCTCATCCGCCTCTGGTTTATTATGGTATTGAGATACCCATATTGGTTCATTAGATGATAAGTCAAATGTGACAGGTGCAATATTACACAGGCCAACGTCCGTTGGACCTTGTGACCACAGGTCAGGTGGCTGTTTTGCAATCAACTGCTCAGCTCCTGGGCCATCTGTCTGTTCCCTCCCATGACATCTAGAAATTTGGTTGTGAGTGAGTGACCCCATGTCCTCAGTCCTTCCTGCAATCCAATAAGCCTTAGCAGTATGGGAATACAAAACCATGTTGATGTCAGTGGGCTCCCAATCAGTTACAGCCCTTAATCTTTTAGTCATACCTCCTAACTCCCTTGCTTCATGGCCTGGATGTAATGCCATGGAGATGTGTGGCGGATGTATCAGTCATTTCATACCATTTTAGCTGTTCTGGAGTTAACAGAATAGGGCTACAACTCCCTCCTTCCCTATAAATAGGCCCTCTCCTGTAAGACGCCACCTATCCCCTTCTATGCTGTTAAACATGTCTTGGTACATAACTGTGTCATGTCTGTCATAAAACAATGTACAGTGCAATGGGTCAATTGGTGGTAGGTAAATGTCTAGATCCATAATCCATGGTCTGTGGTTGTTATATAGGGTTACTACACTCATTAGGGATGGTGAAATGTCTAATTCAACCCAATAAATGTCAGCTGCTTCTTTTAATGGTCCCCCCAACAAAACATTCTGTCTGCAACCTGTGGGGGCAGTCTGTGAACAATCAACCTGTGTGCCATCTGGAAACGTTACTATTACCCCTTGTGGTGAACATAAAGTGCTGGCCCCTAATTTTATGAGTAAATCTCTTCCTAGCAGAGGTACGGGAGCATTAGAGGAGCATAGAAATGAGTGCGGTAAGCTTTGATTCGCCACCTGGACAGTCAATTGTTTTGTCATAGGCCAATGTTCCAACCCACCAGAGAAACCCATTACTCCCACTGTTTTATCACTTAGATCTTTATCTGTGATTGTGCCTCTTGTCACAGTAGAGTATGTGGCCCCAGTGTCTACCAGGGCCATAAGTGGTTTGTTGTCAACCACTATTTCCATGAGGGGTTCAGCCATCCCCCTCATGGTGGTCCTCTGTGGGCCCCTTCAGCAATCCCAGCGTCTCCTCCGGGCCCCATGTTGGGTGCATGGGCGCCTGTAGGTTGGCTGGAGACGGGTGTCATTGCCCCGAGTATCGTGAGGTGTATGGTCCCCTGCTACGACCACCAGGACCGCCCCTAAAAGGACCCCATCCCCTTGCAGGTGGCCCTGTAAATTGGCCGCCCCCTTGCTGTGAGGGGCATTCATTCCTCCAGTGTTCACTGCTACCACACACAAAACAAGCACCTCTCTGCTGGCCCCCACCTCTGCCTCGTCCACCTCTAAAACCCATATTCCCTCCCAGCTGTCCTCTATTACCTCCCCAATAGCCTCAGGTTGTGCACTATACCTCCCACTAGCCTCAGACTGGCTGCGTTGTACCGTCTGTTTCTGCCTGGTTCTACTTGCTACAGGACTATTCATAGTCATAACTCCCTCAATGCATACTCGGTGTGTTCCTTTAACTTGTCCTTCATCATCACTTTCTATAACACTTCCCTGTCTGCTTTTCTCATCTCCTTCATGCATACTTCCTTCTTGTTCTAACTCCCCTCTCAGTAAAGACCTACCTTGCTGCTCAGCAGCATCCATTCTTGCTGATAACAATTTAATTCGCTCATTCATCGTGTCCATTTCCTCTATTTCTACTTCCACAGCTCCCTCTTTCACCATAACTTGTACCTGTTGTAAATCCTGCTGTGGGGCATAGGGGGGTGGCCTCACTGATTTCAGATCAGGATATAACCCTGGAGGCGGAGCCAACCCCATCTGCTCCAAAGCTCTACCTTGTGCATTTCCTGACTGTCTCTTCATTTCTTTCTCTGATGCCTCCGCTTTCACATGCTCTCCCCTTCCCTTTTTAAGAGGACTCAATGCAGTAGCTGTTATTGCTAGTTTTGTCCATAATCTGACCTCAGTTCTATATTCTTCCTCCTAATTAGTATGCCTTCGCTTGTTTATCCATTTAACTTTATCTTCTCCTTCAACATGCCGTTTCAGCCTAACGTGCGCTCTTTTTTCCATATCTCTAATTTTGGGTGCTAATGCTACGGACATTTTTTCAGGATTATCCCACCCACTTTCAATACAAATCTGACTCCATTTCTTTTCCCACATTTTTCCCTCTTTTTTCTGATTTTTAGGCTCAGTTTGAGCCATCAACATATCAATTACGTTTCCCCATTGCTTTGTGACAGGTGGGCACCCGTATTCTTCACACTCACGTTCAAATTCAGACATTTTTTAATAATACACACAATGCACTTTAATAATCTGACACTCTAGATTCACCAACTGCTGTAGGATTATAAAACCCTTCAGTCTTCTCAAAAAATGATTAAGTCGAAACAGAAAGAATTAGCAACAGAAAGAAATTATTACATAGGAATAAATGCACTCACTCACACAGTCAAAAGGCCCCCTCCTTTTTTACTTTCTCTGCCTCTCACAGACACACAGCTCAAACAGCCCCTCCTTTTTACTCTCTGCCTCTCACAGACATACAGCTCAAGCGAGAAAGACACAAATAGGTCTTGTTCCCTTTTTCTTTAAATGTACAATCAAACAGTTTTATCTTTTATCAACAAATCACAAAACAACATTTCATTCAACAGATGCAAAATAATAACCCAACACTGCGGATAAAACGACTACAGTAATTTATACAGCAATTTCATATGTCAAATGTATACAATTGTTTACAGTCTTAACACTCTCTATACAATAAATGACCGGTGGACTGGTTACCTCGGTACTTACAATAATGACTGGGTGGACTGGTTACCCTCAGTTCTTGACCGGTGGACTGGTTACCCTCGGTATTTACAATAATGACTGGGTGGACTGGTTACCCTCAGTTCTTGACCGGTGGACTGGTTACCCTCGGTATTGACTGGGTGGACTGGTTACCCCTCAGTTCTTGACCGGTGGACTGGTTAACTGGGTGGACTGGTTACCCTCAGTTCTTGACCGGGTGGACTGGTTACCTCGGTACAATAATGACTGATCAATATATATCAACACTTGTTTTATTTTCTTTAAATGGAACAGAATACAATTCAAATTCAACACATAAATTTAGAATGTCCAATTGCAGAATTTGGATTTAACAGGTTTCTGCTTACCTTTTTTATTCGGTACCGTGTGTTGAACTCAAATGCGTTCCGTCCCGGAACTGGCCCTCAACGGCCCCTTAGGTTTACAGCCTTGTTCTTCGATCACGTCGGGGTCACCAAATTGTTGGACTTCAAATCGTCCTGCGTGATCAAAAATCGAAGGAAGGCTTGCTCATGTCAAAAAGGTATTGAAGTTTATTAATCAGAAGTCATCAAAATTCAGCTGGGTTGTTTCTCAGACAAGAGTCTTACAAAGAAGCAACAACCCAGGAAAACATTTCACAGAGTATTTATAGATATGTGTCGACGTGTGTCATCTTCTCGTTGGCCGCCAGAACCGTCCAACGCTCCTCCAACCAGCATTCTCCTCCCTTTGTTCCCTTGGGTCCTGCAAAACAACATTTGACTCTCTCCCCCCTTCAGTTTCTGCTCCCTTATCAACTGATACCAAACACTCAACTGTTATGTATCTGTGTGGGGGTATTTTCCCACTTCACCTTGGTACAGAATGTTCTCACAGTGTGTACTTCTTTGTTTTCTATGTGCTTGCAGCTTCTTCAAACTGCCCCTCTGTGGTTTTTCTCTGCACACAAGGCTACTCACTCACACACACACACCCAATTTCACAATGTACCAAAAAACACATCAGTTACAGCTCATAGCATTATACTCCCAGCAAGCACTGTAATTAAACTTTAATAAACAATCCCATAAAAATCATCACATATTGATTATATTCATAGTATAATATAACTACTATGAGTTAGAAAAATGTAAATCCCTCACAACGTAGCATCAGACCTGAATCTGAAGATGATCTACTTACTGTGATATCTTTGTGTATGTCTGTGTAGAGCAGAAGAATGGTTGAAGTGCTTCCCACATGCAGTGCAGTGATACGGTTTCTCTCCAGTGTGAATCCTCTCATGTGTTTTCAGATCTCCTGATTGTCTGAATCTCTTGTCACAGTGTGAACACTTGTAAGGTTTCTCTCCAGTGTGAATCCTCTCATGTATTTCCAGATCTCCTGATTGTCTGAATCTCTTGTCACAGTGTGAACACTTGTAAGGTTTCTCTCCAGTGTGAATCCTCTCATGTGTTTTCAGATTTACTGGCTGATTGAATCTCTTGTCACAGTGTGAACACTTGTAAGGTTTTTCTCCAGTGTGAATCCTCTCATGTGTTTTCAGATTTACTGGCTGATTGAATCTCTTGTCACAGTGTGAACACTTGTAAGGTTTTTCTCCAGTGTGAATCCTCTCATGTGTTTTCAGATTTGCTGACACACTGAATCTCTTGTCACAGTGTGAACACTTGTAAGGTTTCTCTCCAGTGTGAATCATCTCATGCCGCTTTAAACACTTTGCTGTAGTAAAAGTCTTCTCACACTCAAAGCACATGTACTCTCTTACACCAGTATGTATTGTATGATGTACTTTCAAAGTCTGTAGATGTGAAAAACTCTTTCCACACAAAAGACATGAATATGGTTTCTCCTTTGTATGAACTCTCAGATGTTTCTTCAGGTTTGAATCTCTCAAAAATGTTTTGCCGCATTGATCACATGTGTGCAGTTTCTCTCTAGTGTGGATTTTTATGTGATCCTTAAGGGTTGATGATTGTGAGAAACTCTTCCCGCACTGATCACAAGTGAACAGTTTCTCTCCAGTATGAACTCTCATGTGTCGCTCAAGATGACATTTGTTTGTGAAACTCTTTCCACACTGAGTGCAGGTGAATGATTTCTTGGTTCTTCTTTTCTTTAAATCTTTCTGTTTGGGTTTTTCTCCACTTTTGACATGATTTTTCTCCTCAACTTGACTCAATTCTTCTTTATCCTCGTTATCTTCAATCAACTCTGAAACAAAATTTAAAACAGTACATTTGTCAGTAACTCGTAAAAAAAGCCAAAAGCGAAAGGATAACCCTGATATAACAGCAGAAAGTAGACAATTGCATTATACATTTTATAATTTTGATGCATTTTTATAAATTATACGTCCCTGAAACTTTCCATGAATGAGGTGCACTGATCTTCAAATTATAATTTTTAAAACATTAGGCACAAATATAATGTTTCTATAATGAGAACTATTAAATATGTTTGATCAACTACAAACTGTGTTTCATCAACAGAGCAACCATGCATTTGTGTAAAAAACGTTTTAACTGTCAGCATTATTAACAAAGAAAGAAGAATAAACACCAACCTGTTTGTTGTTCAGTATCTTCAGTGTGTTTGATTCTGCAGGGTTCTGGATCTCCCATCTTCTCTCTGTCCTCTTTAATAAACTCAGTCTTTACAGATTTCATCTCTTCCTGATTCTCGTCTTCACTTGTGAACTGATGGGAATATTCCTGCATTTGTTGGTGAACTACTGTGGGCGGAGCTTCACTGATAATGCAATTATTATGGGAGGAGCTTCACTGATGATGTAATTGTTGTGGGAGGAGCTTTGCTGAACATGAATTTCTGTGTGGAAAAGCAGATTTAGCTAAATAAACAAATCAATGAGGCATTAAATGTTGTCTCTTTGCAAACTATTACATTATTATATGACAGTAGTGAACTGTGACTCTTGAACCTTGGCCCTCTGCTCTACCCTCGTCGGTGGAAAAAGCAAACTACTGTGGTGCTTATGCTGTGAGGAATCATTCTCAAGGTCTTGGGGTTTTGATGCCAGAAGATAGACTTTATTATCAGAGACAATAATGCAGAAAAAACTCTGCAGAGAAATCTCCAGATTAGAATCTTTTTCTGTACTCTCTTTTAGTGCTGGGCGGTATAACCCCTATATTAATTTATATTTTGATTACATTTACATTTAGTCATTTTAAAGATGCTTTTATCCAAAGCGACTTACAATTGGGGAATACATAAAGCGGATAAATCTTGAAGAGGCAAACATACAGAGGAAGTGCTCGTAACACCAAGTCTCAGGCATTGTTCAAATAAGTACAAGCTAGCAAGGGAAGGAGAGAAGGATAAAGAGAAAGGTTATTATTATTTTTTTTTAGTTTAGGATGAAGTCAAGTAGAGTCGAAAGAGATGAGTTTTCAGTTGTTGCTTGAAGATCAACAGGGATCCAGCGTTCCGGATGGGGATGGGAAGATCATTCCACCGGCCAGGAACGGTGAACGAGAATGTTCTGGAGAGTGATTTTGAGCCTCTCTGTGATGGTACCACGAGGCGTCGCTCACTAGCAGATCTCAGACTTCTGGAGGGGATGTAGATTCGTAATAGTGAGTGGAAGTAGGAGGGTGCTGAGCCTGTGGTTGTTATATATGCAAGCATCAGTGTCTTGAACTGGATGCGAGCTGCAACTGGTAGCCAGTGCAAGGAGACAAAGAGAGGTGTAACATGGGCTCTCTTGGGCTCGTTGAAGACCAGTCGTGCCGCTGCATTCTGAATCATTTGTAGAGGTTTGATGGAAGTCCAGCCAGAAGGGCATTGCAGTAGTCCAGCCTAGAAATTACAAGGGCCTGGACAAGAAGTTGAGCTGCCATGCTCTGTCAGAAAGGGCCTGATCACAGAACGTAGTATATTGATCTTTTTAAAGCCATCTTTTTACCATGTAAAATTATTTATAGAGATACTCCAGTATTTTTAGACATTTATTCAGTGCCTGAATTTCATTATTTAAAATGGGGGGAATTCCCCTCTTAGGGGATTTTTTGTGAGAGAGTATTTTTTTTTTATTTGCGAGGTGGAGGGGGCTTATTTTTAGACATTTTTCAAAAATATACAAATTATCTCACCTAAATGTTTGATCATCCAGTGAATTTTTGTTTTTACAATTGTGCCATTGTTGCAGAAAAGCTTACACACAGCACACGCCTGATTTTACACAGGAGTCCACAACTGGTCCATCTGTTTATCACAAACACAACATTTATCCATTTTGATTTCAAATCCAAACACTGTTACTGACAATGATCTTTTTCTTTTACAGTAAAACAATATTTATAGACGTGTTTAACACGTTATAACACATTATTCAATGCTTTTTACTTTTGCATTTAGGCTACTTCTAGATTTATATATTAAGTTGCTCAAGCAAGTGGCAAAACATTTAAACTACTTTACTTATTTTATCACAAACATTCTAAATTAACTTATGACAGGCAGACAGTCAGCGCTACTGAGTTTTCTTTTGCATTTAAATCTTATTACAAGCAATCCTGCGGTTTATAAAGAACTTTGCTGTCCATACCTCTATGAGTGCTTTCACACCTGTCTCATTTAGTTGGGTTGAATCGCACTAGAGTTGGTTTTCCCTCTTGGTGCGGTACGTTTGGGCAGGTGAGAATGCAGCAGTCGCACTAGGGTGCGCACCAAAAACGGACCAAACAAGCGTAGCTCCTTGAAGAGGTGGTCTCGGTACGCTTTCAAACGAACCCTGGAGCGGTTCGTTTGTGGTGAGAACGCAATCCGACCCCAAACAGACCCAACTGCAAAAAGAACTGCACATTTTTGGACTAAACCAGCTGCCTCAGTAAGCTGTGCTGTGCATTTCGGGACAAGGAAGTGTTTGTTGAAAGTTTGCAGTTTAGCATGGCAGGTCGCGGACAAACTTGTGGTTGTGAGGAGGTGCGGAGAATCCACCCGCGCAGTTGTCTCTCCATAATAGCAGTGTGCTGTCTGCTGCATTTCACTCCTGTCTTTGTATACTTCCAGAAGCACCGTTGGAAGACGCACGCTCTTTCTGACCAATCGAAAAGCAGTTTAGGGAATGCAAGACAGATCTAGCCAACAAGTGAAGCGGATGTTGTCACGTGACTGCATTTTTGTTCATTTCAGCTGGTTCGGACCAGAGCAAACAGTGTGGTGTGAAAAGGAACCAAAACGGCTAAAAATAGCTCCAATGTATAATTGTTTGCCTTTGGTCCGGACCAAAGCAAGTGAACTATCGGACTTTCCTGCTGTGAATACACCCTATGAGTGCCATCTATTATTGCCTTGTTTATCTAAAAGTGCTCTTTTACTTAAACATAGCCAAAAAGGCACATGTGAATTTATAGTGTAATTACTACATTTTAGTGTCAATCTATGTTCATATTTACGGCAAACAATGTGCTGTCACTTTAATTAAGTGCATGCAGCACAGCAAAGATAGACTCGGTACGGAAACGATAGCTGCACTACTGCAGAAGCACCGTTCCAGGAAAACACCGCCGGACCGCAACCGCATGCAGTGTTATCGCTCTGATCCGTTAACATGATGAGCGCAGAAAAATATGCACCATAAGCACAGCAAACGGAGTAATGTGAGCCTGGCGTTGTGTGTGTGCATGAGCGCATAGTCTCCAGGAGAGCGTGCGAGTGCTGAATGGTGCAAAAGTGAACAAGAAAAGCAATTCATAAACATTAGGAACGATGTGATACTGCCTCTATTGTGCAAGTGACAATTCATGTGTCAACTATGCAGCACGCTTATAACGCAGACGCGATGTGATTTCAAGCCATTTGTGCATTTCGAAAGGGGAAAGCGTGCGCGGTTAATCACACAAGCTGTTTATGAAATGATGTCTCACATAAAGTTTCAAATTACTTAATGTGTTATTTAATGAATAAATAGGAATTGTACTTAACTTTCAGCATTATAATTATTTCACCCATGCCAGACAGAGACTGAGATGGTGCCGCTACATGTCATGTCAAACCTCTCACGGCACGCGCGGCATCAGCTTGAGATCTTTTTTTTTTTTTTTTTAAGATCTGCCTTTTTAGAGACCGCCGATCAAACATCCCACAGCGATTATCGGCCGATAATGAATGGTACCCGATCGATCGGAGCACCCCTAAACACTAACATTAGTGGCGTGTTTAAATTACATTAGTAATTTACATTTACATTAGTGTTTACTGTCACTGTTTAAGTTCAGAGATGAAGACTGACATCTAGCCAAACACGAAACAACTGCCATGAATCTTGCATGATTTTTATTTATTTAAATATCGATATTCTGTTTTTGAGAGTTGATACAGTATCGTCAAACAAAATATCACAATACTCACGTGTATTAATATTTTCTGACACCCCTAGTTTTTGGCTTATAGTTGTTCATGAGTCCCTTGTTTGTCCTGAACGGTTTTAATGTCTGCTGTTCTTCAGAAAAAAATCCCACAAATTCTTTGGTTTTCCAGCATTTTTGTGTATTTGAACCCTTTCCAACAATGACTGTATGCTTTTGATAACACATATAAAACTATTACAGAAGATTCAAATGCTCACTGATGCTCCAGAAGAAAAAAACAGGGGGACTTCTGGGAAACAAGTATCTTCTGTACCCTCTGAGGGGCTTTACTAATTGAACAAAAATATGATACATAGACAAAATTAAAAAAATGTGCACATCTTCATTTTGTTCAAAAGTTTTCACCGAAATAATTTAAACAATTTAAAAACGCACAAATTACTTACTACAGGTGAGAATAAAATATATATATATAATTAAACATAATATTTCCCTAATACATTCCTAGTGTCCAGAGTGAATTAATACAGATGACGTTTCATAATTGCAAAGTAACGTACACAACCACAATACTTGACTACATCAATTATCTCTCTATAGCGGAAATAAATAAATACAAATTGTAATGTTAATTCACCAAAATGTTGTATCTTTGTTGTATCTAACTGAGTGGAATATTAGACACAATATGATCGTTTTTAACGGTTGAAGGGCATTTCTGGAGTAAAAGTCTCTTTCTTCACTGACTAAACACGTGTTAAAATCACTCCAGCGCTGTTCATATGAGAAGCTGACATTTATCTCACATTCCTGCTGCCCTCAAACTTACTTGCGCGAAATAATAGAGAAGAAACAGAAGAAAAAAGCAACTAACAGAGAAGAAAGAGAAGACTCACCCTCACCGTCCTGCTCTGTCCCTCGCGCATGCGCACACCGAGTGATCCTCACGAGCGCTGCAGAGTGAAGCCAGAGCTGCTGCTTCTTCTGTGGTTTTACTGGCGGGTCGCATACCAGCTTTTTATGTGCATACCGCCACCTCCTGTGCAGGAGTGTGAAGTGATTTCAATCTAGGTATATTACTATTTATGCATTTAGCAGACGCTTTTATCCAAAGCGACTTACAGTGCATTCAGGCTATACATTTTTGTCAGTACATGTGTTCCCTGGGAATTGAACCCACAACCTTTGCGCTGCTAACGCAATGCTCTAACCACTGAGCCACAGGAACATATATATTATGATATCTATAAAGTCTGCTAAATTGGATGGAACAACTAATTTTGTACTAAATGCATTTTAGTTGTGCAAAGGTAGTACTGAAGTTCAACTAAAGTTGTAATAAATATACTTGTTTGTGCTAAAGTGGAACTATTCCAAGTATACTTAAGTACAGTACTTAAATACACAATTTTTGAAATGCAGAATTCACTCAACATTAACTTCAAATGTCTCCTCTAACACTGACCAATAGATGAGCTCCTCTGACGCGAGACAAACTAAATAATTACATTACACTTCTAATATTTGTTTCCAAAGATGGGTTTGACTTTGTATGTATTTATTACGCTGATGCACGTGCAAGTGTGTGTTTGTTAAATAAGTTTGGTTTTAGTTAGTTATTTGTTTTATTGTAAAATTAACTGTAACACATACATTAGGTATGATGACAAAATTTTCAAACACCCCTAATCTCAAAATTGATCACATGACTAGACAGAGCTGAAAATTCCCTTTACGACGACACCTGGATTGTGAATATCAGTTGAGGATTGCAAAAGTTATGATATTTATAATAACGGGGAATACATTAAAATAGTATACATTAATTACAATAGAAGTCACGTGACTGAAAATGCTTATTATTCACACATTTTTGCTTGTAACTTCCACATTTTATCAGATATTTGCATGAAATTTGAATATAATGTAGAATTTTGTTAGTTCTTTCAAATAAAATCATGAAAATGTACTTTTTTTTAGCTGGAATGGGCATCAGACCCATGGTACCTCACAGAAAACAATTACAATTAATAAGCGTTCATTCATAATCATAAACATTTATATTCAGAATACAAGAGAAAACAACAATACACATCAATATTAATTGTTAATTCATTTTCATACAACTACACAACAAATATGCATTGTCATTTTACAAAAGTACAACTAACATACATTCATATTTATAGTCATCCATTTAAATGATTTTAACTTTTTTTTTTCATACTAACAATGAATGATCGGTACGACAAATATACATGCAATCCAGTGGCGGCTGCTGATCTTTTAAAGAGGGGAAGCTCATTTTCGGCCTAAATCATAAAAATTGTCCATTTATTTATATGTAAATTCTGCCCTACGTTCCTTTTCAAGAAAATGCTCTGTAACCCTGTCGTACCAACTAGGCGTCTTTTCCAGTGACTTGACCAGTGTCCTCTCAATGGCCAGCAGAGCTAGGCTGCTTAAACGGCCTTGGCCCATTGTGTTACGGGTGTAGGACTTGAGCCGCTTTAAACAGGAGAAGCTCCTTTCTACAGTTCAGTTCTAGTTCAGACTATATGAATTAATGAACAAACGATCTAATATATATATATATATATTTAACTCAACGGGAGGAAATGTGGGAATTATGTTAAACTGAAACAATGAATGTGGTGTGAAATTGTGTGAAATATACGATGAAGGTTGCAGCAGTTTGTCTTTCGACTACACATGCAAAATCAGCGATGGGACTGAGTTGGAAATGGAGACACAGAGTGATACGCGTCATAATCTGAAGACCACGCCCGCCCACACCAACCGTCTCTTTGCATTGCGAGCTGCCGCCTCCTTGTCATTTATTTATAACAAAAAAAAAAAAAAAAAGTCTAAAAGCTGATATGTGACAATGTGTATAGCAAACAAGCTAAAAAACAATAAATAAATACGTTTTTATAAGCTGTCGACCCCAAAAAACGGCGTTTTAGGACATAAAGTGGATTAAAAGAGATGACAGACCCTCCAATCATCACGCAGGCGCCGGAGTCCGGGCCAGCCCACTCCTCCATTCATCCCAGAGACGCTGAGCGTCTGTGGGCGGACATAATCGCAGCATTATCCAATGACCGTCTTGTTTCTAAGCACTGAAAAACTGTTTAAAGAAGCCCCATTGAAGTCAATGGACGCTGGGCTTCAACAGAGTAATGCACTATGCCTACGGGAATGAATGAGAAGGAAATCGAGTCAGCCGACCTAAGTAGCTGATTCTGAACGAAATTGTTTTCGTTCGAGATGAATGTGTTTAACGCATTTTTAGTCAATAAAATGTTAACATAATAGTACATATATTTGACCATTCATTTTTTGACAATTATAGGGGAAGCTGAGCTTCCCTTGCAGTCTTAAAGAAATCGCGGCTGATGCAATCTGTGTACTTGTGCTGACTGAGTTGATAACTGGTTATTGACAGGCTATTGCACAACCAAGTCATCTAAGATGACGTCTGCTGCCATCGCATAGATGGACACATCAGTGTCATGGGCATCAAATTCATACCCCTCCCCTATTATGGCCCAATAGCCAACAGTGTATTTCTTTTTTTTAGCATGGAAAGTTTCAAGAAGACCCTGTTGCCACCCAAATCCCACGCATGACATACAAATGCCCCCACTCCTGGAAATGCTTCCTTGATCTTGTCTGCACCTAATTCTTCGATCTTTTTCTCTAACACTTTCCGTTCTTGTTTGCTTCTCTTTCTTTCTTTTGTGGCTTGACGTTTGTGCAATTCCTCCTGCAGCTCTCCTTGTTTCTTCCTTCTCTTTCTTCTTTGTATTACACCCAGCCTCACTGCCTTCCTGATGACCAGCTCTTGTTTGTCCTTGTCTAAACTGTCCAAGTAGTCCACAGTGTTGTTTTTCCGTGCTCGCATTTTACAGGACAAGTAGCAGATGGTGGCATTTGGAGCTTTCTTCTTCAACGCACTAAACATCCCCATCAGCTCTTCAGCATCCATGTTGTGTGATCTCGCCGAGGTTGTCTCTTGTTTTAGTTTCTCTGTCACTGTCCATGTATCAGCAAAGTATTGTTGATACTGCCTTTCAAGGACTAAAATGACCGCTCTCAGACAGCTTTCCATAATTTGAGTGAACATGATTGTGTCTTTTGGTGGTTGTTGCAATTTCTCAAGGATTTTGTCTGAAGCATTCAGCTGATTTCCAAAGAGGTCTGTTGTGCGAGTGAGGAATTCAGCAGGTGAGTGAAGTTGATCTTTCAGTTTCTGCACGGTCTCTTTGATAATTTCAATACCCTTAATGTAATCAGTTTGGTCATCTGCACCAATGTAGAATTTTTTCATCCAGGGTCCAGTCAGTAACTTCCCAAGCAAACCCAGAACTTGCATTTCCACCTGTCCAGCTGTAGAGTTGAAGTCTTCCAGTATGCTAGCACGCAGACTTCCACAGGATGTTCCTCCACAGAGATATGACTTTAGTGCAGCATGATGACTTGAGAATATCCCACATATATGGAAAAGAATGTGCAGTCGATTACCTCTGTAGCGTGGTATTAGGCCGAGAGGGAGATTTTTGTCATTCAGAAAGATCGTAAAGCCACGAGGGTCACCCTTTCCATCCATGTACCTCATCTTATTCATCTGAACCACAATGTTGGCCCCAATGCACTCTTTCCCCTTGATTTTCCCAGTAATCCCCATGGATTTCTCGATCTCCTTCAGAGCACTCTTTGTCTTTGAAGCGATTGTTTCCAGAGGATGAAGGTTGCAATTCAGCTCATTCAAGGCCTTGTTCCAAGACACACAGACTAAACGAATGGCCGCATGATTGGCAGCACAGCGGTCAGTGAGCGTGTTTGATATATTCCCTATCATTTTTTGAAGAATGATTTCGTAGTCTGCCTCAAAAAAATGACAGTAGACATTTGCAAGGTTACTGATGGAGTCACAAATATGGATCTGGTAATCCTCAGCAGGGCCTCCTGGAAGTTCATCTACAGCAACAACATAACAGTTCTCTTTGGTGGTGAAATGTATGCTGTTTAAGTGGATTCCCTCCTGTGTGGTTGCATCAAAACCCAGGGTACAGTGTGAGTTCACTAAAAGTGCTTCAGCAGTCTGGAGGTCACTTATTGCCCCCAGTTCTCTGGTCATGGCTTCCACAGTAGCCCTTTTTGGCACATCACTTAAACTAATTTTGAAGCGCAACCCAAACTTTTTAATCAAATTGTGGATGTTGGCAGTGGGAACCTAATTGGATATCGCATCAAACACCATCAATCGCATTTCATTTGAGTATGACTTCGCATCTGTTTTTGTAAGCTTTTTTTCACTTTCCAAATCCTGGATTTTTTCTCCCAAAAGAAGGTTTTCGACCTGAAGATCATGAATCTCACTGTCCATTGAAGTAATTCTTTCTTCTAATTCGCAGCATCTTTGTTCCACATCATCAACATCTTTTGATTTGTCCTCTCGCCTCATGTGTGTAAGGGATTTCTTCAGGCGCATATGACTTCTTGCTTTTAATTTGTATTGCTTTTTTAATTTAACGATGGTTTCAGCCTCATGTGATTTCAACAGATTTTTCAAGTCGGATATTTGCTTTTCTTTTCTTTTCAGTTTCTGATTAAGTATCCTTATTGTTCCCTTATTTTTCTGCTGTGCTCTGAGTGTCTTAATTGCCAGGTACTTGCTTCTCTGCATCTGCAGATGTTTTTGCCTCATGTTTTTTAGAGACTCCTTATATCTGGTACAACAAGGACAATTGGTCCTAGCAACCTGTCTTGTCTTCAAAGGACTACGTTTCTGAACTTGTTCAGCAGAAGGAGATTTTGCGCGGGGAACTGTGGTGGTAGTGGAGATTCCACAAAATTTTCGGCTACATACTTCTTCAAACTGACTAAATTCTCGCTCATTAGTTAGCTTTCTGTACTTTGTTAAAGTTTTTTCAACAAGCAGCTTCACTTTAGTTTTAGCCTGATCTTCAGTCATTTCTGGTATGTATCTAATAACTTCTCTTGCAGTTGCAGTTCTGCTGGATTCTCCAGCTGTGATGTAAAGATAGAGAATATGTCCAATTTGTATACAATGATGAGATGGTACATCACAGTACTTGTCCAGGAGGTGCTGTCTGGCTAGACCTGGCTGTGTGTTGGGGCCCTTTCTCCTTTTCATAATTAGCTGTAAAGACATAACATCAAATATTAGGCTAACAAGCCCCTTAACTGTACATACTAGAGGTCGACCGATATATCGGGCCGATATTTGGAATTTTTTTTATATATCGGCATCGGCCGATATCTGTGTTTAGTAGCGCCGATTTAAAGTCAGGCACGTCCGCGGGTAGCCCCGTGTTATTGGTGCAGTGTAACGTGCTGCTATATGTGAAGGAGCCCAAGCCAAAACTTTTGGAAGATTCAACAACAGTCCTGGGAGATAAAGGTAAGGTTTAAATGCTTAAATGCTGATATTTCAAAGTCCTATGGCCACATATTTACTATATATTAAACTATGAAGCGTTGCTTCACTTAGTGAAATAAAAAACGAATAGCATCGAATGGTCGGGAACTGGCATAATGCCACAGCTGGTGGAAGGTTCGCTTACTTGCAGTTAACTTTAAGGACTGTAGTCGAAAACTATCAGCAGATTGCTTGCGAACATATTAGCCCCAATGTTATAAGTTCTGTCTTATGTAAATGATTCAAATGTTTTTATATATATATATATTTAATTCTTGGTCAGTTTATTGATTTGTTTGGTTAACTTTGGATAAATGTTTTATTTTAATACCGTGCAGGGCACAAAATTAAGATTTTGAGAGATGGTTGAAATCAGTGTTCAATTAATTATGATGTTAAGTTTAGAAATGTTGTGTATCCATTTATTATTAGTGTGGTATTTTAGCATGCAAATGAAGGGGAAAACGTAAAGATATCGGCTCTAAAAATCGGCAGCATATATTGGCCATCAGCTGACCCTGACCTCTAAACATCTGTATCGGTTATAGAAAAACCCATATCGGTCGATCTCTAGTACATACATTGATTAACACTGGAACACTGGAACATAAGCAGCACCAGAAGCCTAATAAACATGGAGAATCATCTTACATATTTGTAAGTCTATGATTCAAGGAAATTGGACATCAATTGTTCTAATCAACATGGCTTATGTGTTGCAGGATACTTTGGATAAAAGAGTAAACAAAATTAACAGACAACAAGCAAGCATAACTTTTTGATCACATTCATAGATCCAATGCCACTTTTAAATTATTTGCACAGATTTGCTTTGTCATATCCACATTGCAATTGCCCAGGCCTCCTGTCATATCAAGTGTTTTTAGCCTATTAATTTAGACCTAGTTAGTCCTCTGTAATCTAACTCGAAGTGATGTAAACTATGTTACCATTTTGACAAGTATGTCAGATAAATCATGATATATTAAACTACATAGCATCAGTAATAATTGCAAGAAAAACACAGTGAGAATGAGTAAAATACAGACAATGTTTTTTTTTTAGAACGATGCCTGCAGTGCGTTCTCTAATCTACCCGCCACAAATGTGACTACCCAATTTCCGCGATTTAGTAAAATACATTCTCCTCTATGGATTTCAAAGGAATTTCGTCAGTACCAAGATAAAAGCTATATATTTATGTCCACCTACCTTTCAGTAGTGTCCAAAGCTTAAATGAAGCCCGCCGAGCGGTTGAAAGCCACGCAAATCTTGCGAAAGTCGCGGTGACCTGAAAACATCTTAGGGCTGAAATCCCGAAGTGTCCAATGCTGCAGGGGGTTGCACTCTATGTAGTTACAGTCTTATTCAGGAAAAACATACTCCCACCAGGCGACCAGGAGTAGATATTGAATGACACACACATAACAGTACCACGCAGTTTGGAACACATTGTTGAGACAAAATGTTCGCCGCGAGTGGTTGCTATGTCATCATACCTACATACATATATAGAGAGAGAATCACAGTGTTTTCAATCATTTACATGCATAATAGCGTCAAAGAAACAAACCGGAAAAAAATACAAAAAACTTCAGGGGATAACTTACAAGAAATTTCCATTAGAAAATGATTCAAACATTATACCCTTTTTGCTTTTAATTTCTTAGATATTTTAAGGCCTCAATGTAATGCTTGAGTTCAGTTTTAAATGATGTAATGTTAGGTTTATTATTAGACCATTTTTTTAATGCATGTGGTATTTCCCAAACATAAATATCAAATTAATCACAACATTTTGCAGCAAAATCTTATTTTTATACACCAAAAATATATATTTACCAGAGAATTTAATCTTTAATTAGAAAAAAAATAATATTAGATATTCGATATCAACCCACAGTGTTTGCCACAGGATTCGGTGATTCTGGTGGGTGGTCCTTGGCAACACGTAACACCTCTGTTCATCGATTTGCAATGGCTACAATAGCTGCTAAAATTCAAGGCATTAATGTTTGCCTTCAAAACCACCTCTGGCTCTGCACCCCTTTACCATTTGCACACTTGAGCATTATCCATCTCCGCCCTCCCGACCGCAGACGCAGGTTTACAAGCCACTTTTTCCTGTGTTTTTCAGTCAATTTCTTGACTTTTCTCCCCTTATGATCAACACGTTCATAGACGATAAAAGGTCTTTGTATTTTCTCTATTTGACCGATTTAAGCATTCACAAACAACGCAAAACACAGGCATCTTGAGATTCTGCTACTGATTCCTATGGAGAAAAATCACTTCCTGCCTTCCAGCTGCATTTCGTGCCATAGCAATGACATCATGTGCAAACAACCTCTTCTCTCATACTGACCTCTGGATGTTCCACATGGCACCTCATGGCAAAGGACTTTCTGAGGATTTGAGAATTAGAATTGTTGCTCTCCACAAAGATGGCCTAGGCCAGGGATGGGCAAATTTGAAAGAAATGAACGTATAATGACTGTGGAGAGCATCCTGACCGGCTGCATCACCGCCTGGTTTGGAAACAGCACCGCTGGCAACAGCAAAGCTCTGCAAAGGGTCGTGCGAACTGCCCGCCACATTGTTGGAGGTGAGCTTCCCTCCCTCCAGGACATCTACACCAGGCGATGTACAAGGAAAGCCAGGAGGATCATCAAGGACTCCAGCCACCCGTCCCACAGTCTGCTCTCTCTGCTGCTCTCAGGGAGACGTCTCCGCAGCATCCGATCCCGCACTAGCCGACTGAGGGACAGCTTTTTCCCTCAGGCTATCAGGCTAATGAACAGTAAAAATGAATACACCCTACAGCACACTCCCACTCACACAACATGCCATGCACTGCACTTTAACACAGTTCTACCGGACTACATGCACACACTGCACTAACACATCTGCTATCACATCCACGACATTGCATATGTATAACCTGTTGCACCTTTGCACAACTATCTGTTGCACAACTAATCTGTATTGTTGCACAAATATACTGTATAATGTATAATTTGTTGCACCTTCACATATTACTATGTATAGATGTGTACATAATGTAGAATGTGTACAATGGGTATTGGTAACTAAGTATGTCTTTATAGTACACTGTGTGTACTGAGTATATGTATGTGTATTTTGCACATTGTCTTCTGTACAGTCTGTAAGTATAGGTACTGTCTATATGTAAACAGTTTTTTTTTTTTTGCACTGTCTGGAGCACGCTCTCAAGAATTTCACTCACCAAGGCACTTGTGCTGTGGTGATGTGACAATAAAAGTGATTTGATTTTGATTTGATGAATGTAATTTGTTTAAAACTTGTGCATTTATGCTAGTTCAGAAGGGAAATTTTGTTGTGTGTTGACAGAAATATTACTCAACAGGTCAATGTAAACATCTCAATTGCCTTGTCTGCAAATTTACAACAAACAAATGTACAGAGGTCCTTTTTTATTAGTGGCCTACAGAACATTCTCAAAACAACCTAAGAGGACATTTAAAAAGGGCTTATTCGAAAATAAATAAATAAATATTGCAAATGGTAACATTACCATAAAATAACCTGCTTTCTGCAGGATTCTCAAAATCAATTCAAGACCTTTAAAGACCTTTTTAAGATCTGCACTTCACATTTCAGCCTTTAAACATTTTTTTAAGAAAAGGGATGAGTCAAACGTATAAAATAATTATTATATAATATTTAATATTTAAATATATCTTAATTGCTTAATTGTTTAGATTTTTATAATGCATTAGCTTTTTGCTTTTAGACTTTTAGAAGTTTTCATGGCCATAAATTTAAACAATTAAACTAAAGACTTTATATTTAATTTGATATACAGTAACAGAGCTAGACATTAATGCTTATCCGGGACAAGCAGATTTTCTTAAGGGGCAAATGAAAGAAGATAATTTCAAAAGAAACTGACCGGATAACTAATCTGATTAAAACATCTAACTGCACCGAAATTTCAGCGAGACTAGTTCTGATTTTATTACATTCGGTGTAAGCGGCGATTGATAATGGATAATCAGTAATGTCTCGGTTACGTATGTACGGATTATGGATGACCGACGAAATTGGGATCTCGCTAGCGAGACCTATCCACTTCGAGTGTAACTAAACAAGCCAATGGACATTAGCATGCGATCATTGCATCCAGCTGCCACTGATCACAGCGTGAGTATAAGAGGCAGCAGGTGCACCGCATGAATCATGCTTTCGCTGAGGAGCCGAGCCGGAGACCCGGCCGCCCAGCGGTGGTACAGCAACTGTGGCGATGGGACATGACATCTCCGTTCCCTCCTTCAGGGAACGTGGGTTACATACATAACCGAGACGTTCCCTTTCAGTCGGTCACTCCGAGTCATGTCGGATGCCCGACGAAATTGGGATCCCCTCAAAAGTGCCACAGGAGCTGCCCCTTCCAGCGCCCTGTGTAGGCCTCCTGATCCTTCCTATAAGGCAGACGATAGGACCGGGCTACACAGAGAAGGTCAACTACTGCTGTCCCTAGAGCAACCCAAACAGTAGGACTTGAATAACACTGGGAAAGTGTGCCCTTCCACTTGGAAGAGGCACACTGCAGAGTCACCTCCTCCCAGAGGGGGTTAAGTGACATTTACTCATGTGAAATAACCCTGTAGGGCCCTATTGCACATGGAAATCTCTCCATGACCCAGGAGCACGGCAGCGAGCCTTCCATCCCACCTGTTCTTCTTTTGCTCCAGCACCACCGCCTTGGGCAGCCCCTGGCGGTCTCCGCTATTTCCTGCTGCTCGATCTCCTCAGCACCGCGATCCCCCTTAGCAGCGAGAGCTCTCTGACAGCGTGTCCCTCCTTCCTCCCGGTTTTCGGCACCAATGTAATGAAGTTCTTAGATGCGGGAAGGAGGAGGCGGGAACCGGAGAACATTTACAAGACTTTAATAATAAACTAAACAAACACAAAATAAAAGCGGCAGCCCCTCACGGACGACTGCCGCACACAAAACACAAACTAAATCCAGGCCTGGTCCTCTCTCGTCTTTCAATGTCGTCACTCCTCATTTAACCTTTCCAAAGCTCCTCCGTGGGACTCGAGACCGGTGAGTGGCGCAGATGTCGTTCATTATTTACTCCACCGGCCTCGCTCCATTCCCATGGCTCTCGGCCCCGCCCCACTCGTCACAACATCATTCTGGAAATCTACCCTGAATAATGCCTGAAATGTTGTATGACAAGCACTTCCTGTGACTGTTTGCCTCTTTATATTGTATCGCTTATTGTATTCCTCAATTATAAGTCTTTCCTGTAGCTCAACTGGTAGAGCATGGCGTTAGCAACGCCAAGATCATGGGTTCGATTCCCAGGGAAAGCAAGAGCTGATAAAATGTAGAAACTGTAACTTGAATGCAATGTAAGTCGCTTTGGATAAAAGCGTCTGCTAAATGCATAAATGTAAATGTAATGTAAATGTAAGTCGCTTTGGATAAAAGTGTCTGCTAAAATGAATAAATGTACCCTGCAAGTAAAATTCTCAAAGGGCACAAAAAAAGCCATTGACAAGCTAAGCTTTATTCTGGAGGAAAATCTAGACAAGTGTAATGTGACAACAGTAGCCTTAAGAGTGTTTTTAACATGCCACTAACCGTTACCTCTGCTGAAAGATCCTCTATCAAACTGAAACTCATTAAAATTCCCCCAAACCACACACATAAACATGCTACAAATAAAGAATAAAGAAATTCACAGGCAAGTTATATGGCCTTTGGAGTCAATCCAACTTTATTACAAGCATGTAAAATATAGGTATGTGATGGTGCAACAAAAATATTTCCATCTATAACTGAAGCATAAATGTTTTTCTTCATCTAAACACTTTTCAAAATGCAACAAAGTGTAAGAAGTTAACACAAGTTAAGTAACACTAGTAGTAGAGTATATAAAGTATATTTTCAAAGACAAAGAATTACAATAAGAAAAAAAAGAAATTGTGGGGGGAACTAAGAGGATGAGGCAAGCGCCGTATAGCCAAGTTGTACTTTGTTGTACGGATTACAAGTTCACTGCTCTATCCACTAGGCCACGACTGTCCAATCAATTTAGTGCTCCTCTAGTGACCACTGCAATTAAAGCTGTTCTGCGCTGGGCTTATGAACCCAGAGGTAAGAGAGAAAGAAAATGCCATTTAAAGTTTTCTGAAGAGAGTTCTCTTAAGATACTCCTTCATACTAACCCCTCTGCCCCCAATTCATTATTTATATTTTCTTCCTATTTTTCGAGCATTGTGAACCGTCCATCTTGCGCTGCCTGCTACAGTATTTTCTCTCTTTATGTGTCCGTGTTCTTCATCTCTGTCCTGTGTTAACAGCCGTTTACAGACTTAGTAATACTACCACACTAATTACATTTTGGGAAATTATTGTAAGCTAGTTTGTGTGCCGTTCCAAAAAGCCGATTGTGTGTTTGGAGCAAAAACGATCCAGTTCTGATTTATTTTTTGGCGAATTCTCTCGTCAGAAACAACAAAGAAGCTACAAATGTGTATACGAATCTGTAAGATATTAATTTCATAGTGTAAACAGCTTCAGTGATTTAATGGGAATTTTTGAGAGCGCTTGAACTCTAGACCGTCAGTGAACATTTTCTTTGATAAACGTTCTTTGTTGTACAATGAAATTGTTATGATTAGTAGCCTAATTAGGGATGCAATGATTATAGATTTTGTTGGTGCGATTATAATCTGAGGAATAATCACATTTCATGATTATTTGTTGGACAGAAACCTGTTTCATGAAACTTGTTGTCAACGCTGCTCAGACTTTCAATAATAAAATAGCTTAGATACTGGATAGCTACATTATATTAATCAGCAAAGATGGGGTAAACTTTCTGTTTAAATAATTAAACAAATCTTCATTGTTTGAAGTGACACGCAGATGAAGGTAGGCTAATTCACACATGCAACGGTCACCTCTCTCTCTCTCTCTTTTTCTGTGTGTCTGTCTGTCTCTTTCTCTCTCTCTCTCTCCGCACTATTTCATCTCTGTCTGAAGCGGGCAGAATGCTAGAGATAACGAACTTTGCATCAGGTGGTCTTTGCCTTCACGTCGTGCATTAAAATAGTTTATTTCACAATGAGAACAGTTTGGCTAGCCGTGCAATATACCTTATGTATACTATTTAACAGCAACTTTTACGGCAATATTTAAATGACGCCCTGGTCACTCTTGGTGTATCCAAAGTGGTCCCACACTATCGACTTCAGACATTCTCTGGTGCGAATAAAGGATCGCTGTTTGGTTCCTCTGTCATAGTTAATCTCGTGTGTGTAGTCACCTCCTTGTCTCTGATAAAACCGGCAATTTAAGCTGGTGCACCGCTCGTGTAACGCTTTGTTTTGTTTTGTGCAAGCTGCAACCGTTTCATTCTGTGCAAAAGAAACACTCGGTTTAGCGGAGCTTTTACGATTAATTAACCGTGACGTTTTAAAGCGCGGTTAATAGTTAAACCGGTTAATCGCTGCATCCCTAAGCCTAACTTGCAGTGGTTTTATTCACATTAACTTTCAATGTTTAATTAACATAAAACAAAGTCAGTCGTATAAAAAATATGTTATGTAATGACACCCATAAACAGACAGTATTTTTTTATAGATTATTACATTAGTTTGACCATCGCCCACCATAGATCAACAGGCTTGGGAATGTTCGAATAAAAAAGGAAAGTATTAATAAAACATAAGTGCTGTTGTGGCTGCTGTGTGTCACATGATGACCAAACCCCCCACCCATGCCTCCTCAAAAATAATGAGTGCATGATGCCCCTGGATTTTGAGATCCATCTTTTCACACGGAGGACAACTGAGGGACTCGTATGCAGCTATTGCAGGATGATCAAACGCTGATGAAAAGAGCGTGAGCCGGAGGGGTGATAACTTTTTGAATTTCAAGATCAGGGTAAATTTATCTTATTTTGACTTCTGTGAAACAATCTTTTGTACCCTCTGAAGGGTAGTACTAAATGGAAAAAAAAGATTTATAGGCAAAATAAGAATAAAATGTACACATCTTCATTCTGTTCAAAAGTTTTCACAGAATGAATTTAACAATAATTTTAAAACGCACAGGTTTGTAGTAAGTTCCTAGAGACAAGAATTACTTACTACAGGTGAGACTTTAAATAAATATATAATTCAACAAAATATTTGTAGTACATTCCTAGTGTCCAGATTGACTTAATACAGGTAGGTTTCATATGTACAAAGTACACAACCACAATACTTGAATACTTTAACTCAATTACTTCTCTTTAGCAAAAATAAAAATTGTAATTCACCAAAATGTTGTAGCTCACTTCAGTATGTGTTTAACTGAGAGCTACAGGTTTAGGTAAAGGGGATTTATTTACTCATATGCTTATTAAACATATTGAACATGATATGAAACCCATAAGAAAGCACATTTATAAGCACATTTATATAATTTATATCATGAAGCAAAATTATACACAAGAATAAAAGTGTTTGACATTGTTCTTTGGGGAGGAACTCCGTCTTTGAGTTGATCTGAATCTCAGTTGAATCTGAAGAATATTTGTTTTGAAGATGAACTTTATTCACTGTGAAAACTTTAGATAATGTTTCTTTGTCATGACGCTTGATAACAACAGATTTATCCAGATTCTATTTTATTGCTTGATGCATTATTGCGTCACATTTGTTGAGGACACAGCATCAGACCTGAAAGTGCTGGATCTGAAAATGATCTACTTACTGTGATATCTTTGTGTATGTCTGTGTAGAGCAGATGAATTATTGAAACACTTCCCACATGCAGTGCAGTGATACGGTTTCTCTCTAGTGTGAATCTTCTCATGTGTTTTCAGATTTGCTGACTGACTGAATCTCTTGTCACAGTGTGAACACTTGTATGGTTTCTCTCCAGTGTGGATGTTCATGTGAACCTTAAGGGTTGATGATAGTGTGAAACTCTTCCCGCACTGATCACATGTGTACGGTTTCTCACCAGTGTGGATCATCTCATGTGTTTTCTGAGCTCCTGGATCTTTAAATCTCTTGTCACAGTGTGAACACTTGTACGGTTTCTCTCCAGTGTGAATCCTCTCATGCCGTTTTAAACAGCTCGCTGAAGTAAAAGTCTTCTCACACTCAAAGCACATGTACTCTCTCACACCAGTGTGTATTTTCTGATGTTCTTTCAAATTGTGTAGATGTGAAAAACTCTTTCCACACAAATGACATGAATGTGGTTTCTCCTTTGTATGAACTCTCTGGTGATTCTTCAGGTTTGAAGCACTCAAAAATATTTTGTCACATTGATCACATGTGTACAGTTTCTCTCTAGTGTGGATGTTCATGTGTACCTTAAGGTTTGCTGATTTTGAGAAACGCTTACCGCACTGATCACAAGTGAACGGTTTCTCTCCAGTGTGAACTCTCATGTGCACTGTAAGGTGTCCTTTTAATGCAAAACTCGTCCCGCATTGATCACAAGTGAACGGTTTCTCTCCATTATGGAATTTAATGTGATCCTTAAGGGTTGAGGATCGTGAGAAACTTTTCCCGCACTGATCACAATTGAACGGTTTCTCTCCAGTATGAACGCTCATGTGTCGCTCAAGAAGACATTTTTTTGTGAAACTCTTTCCACACTGAGTGCAGGTGAAATATTTCATGGCCCTTTTTTTCTTTAAATCTTTCTGTTTGGGTTTTTCTCCACTTTTGACATGATTTTTCTCCTCAGAATTCATCCTTCTCCTCATTGTCTCCAATCAACTCTGAAACAAAAGTAAAAACAGTACATTTGTCAGTAACTCGTTAAAGAAACAGAAAAGTGAAAGGACATAAAGATGATACATCACTTTAATCTGTAAAGGGTCTACATTTATTTGTGTATAAAATAAAATCATTTAATCTTTGAAGGAAAACTCTAGGTGCAAGATCCAGTTCTCAAAAGTCTTGTTTATGTATGTATGTGTCTTATGGCCTTATTTCAGTGACTTTAAAATTTTTGTTTTTCACCAACCACGCATAAATGTTGTTTTCTCAAAAACACAATCATGTACATGCTGCTCACATATTTTTGCAGCCCAGTTTGTGCTAATTATGGCGCTTTTCCACTTCATGGTACGGCACGGTTCGGTACGGTTCACTTTTGGGGGGTTTTCCACTGGGTACTGTACCTGGTACCTGGTACTTTTTTAGTGCCACCTCGGTCGAGGTTCCAAGCGATCCGTACCGTTACCAAAACGTGACGTGTAAACTCTGCTGATCACTGATTGGCCGGAGAAAATCATCATTACTGCATCACTGAACTTGCGACATGAGACCCATAGACCCGCTAGATTTAAATCAGCACAGCCAGCGAAGGATCGGACGCAACTTCTGTTTAAACAAACACACATTTTTGCATCAACCACAAAATAGCAGTGTCGTTGTCTGTTGAGGAAGTGCAGATGTTCCTCTCGTTGACAGCCGAGGAGCGGATCCAGTGAGATCTTGATGGCGCGACGCCGAAGGAAAAAGCCTTCTGTATATACTTTTGAACTTGGTATATTTTTAGAGTATGTTTTCTGTTTATATTTTTACCTTTGTATCTGTGTTTTGCTTCAATTAAAAACAATCTGATCGAATAAGTGTATCTCCAGACTATATTAAATATGTATTATTGTATGAGCACGTAATGAACCTCTTGAGAAAGACAAATGATTAATGCCACGATTATAAAAACCATCACATAAATAAAAAAAAACAAGGGATACATTGTACATTTTGAAATATTAAAAGTTTATTGATAAATCACAGAACACACTGCATGAATAGTTAACTAATCAAGTAACGCAGCACACCTGCTCTCCTCCTCTACAGCCCGTGTCACTGCACCACAGTCTCTGCTGCTGGGGGTAAATCCCAAGCATTCTCATAGACCTCTCCATTGCTGTTAAAAACATCCACATGCTCCTTTGTTGTGAGTTTGTTTGTGGCGCGTTTACGATAATGTCACGGCAGTAGAGGCGGCGCAACTATAATGACACGTGAACAATCCTGCCCACACTAAAGCGGTACTAAACTGCAGTGGAAATGCAAACCGACCCGAACTGAGCCGAGCCGTGCCGTAACGAGTCGTGGCGAGCCGTGCCATGCCATACCGCGCAGTGGAAAAACGCCATTACAGTGTTATTAAACTTTAGCCAATAAAATGATTATAAGCAACTGAAAAAACACACAAATATCAGGGCATGTCAGAACTTCTCTAGGGTCCCAAAACACTCTCGGACCCCAGAGGGTTAAAATAGGCACATACTTCATGTTTCTAAAGGGAGAACCAGGGCTTTACATTACACCCGCCAAAATGCGGGTGGATTTGAGCCGTGGCGGGTAACATGGTCACTCCCACTAGCCACCATGGCGGGTTTAATTTTATATACAGTAACAGAGCTAGACATTAATGCTTATCCGGGACAAACAGATTTTCTGAAGGGGAAAATGAAAGGAGAGAATTTTACTTGACCCACCAGACAACTAATCTGACTAAAACATCTAACTGCACCGAAATTTTGGTCGAGAATGGTTCTGATTTTATTACATTCGGTGTAAGCGGCGATTGATAATGGATAATCAGTAACAACAAGTTCGCGCCAGTTGAAGCTCAATCAGCCTGTCTATGTGAGAGAATCTGGTGGAGAAATCAAAACAAATGAATGCAACTGCACTAGGGCTGAAAAAACAAGATTTTTCAACAGCAGAGGCTGCGATTATACTCGTCATGTGACAAGCGAGAGTAATGTATGATGATCGTATGACATCCAAGTATGGCGAGAGAAAGCATAAGGAGACAACAGCTCTCTTTAAGCTCTCGCAGTACTTTGATGACACACACACCGATCTGTCTAGCAGTGCTGCTTCAAGTCGAACACATCTTAGCAGTCTTTGGAGGAAGCATCAAGTTGGCACGCTGCTATGTTGCCAAGTCCACAGTTTGCCGCGGGTTGTTTTCGTGTCCGCGGGTCTTTCATAACATGCGGAATTGACACGCTACATGTAAACGACACCCTTTTTTGTATTTTCCAGTCAAAATAACGGAGTTCCTTTTGTAATTCTTCAGCTTTTGAGAACTTCCGGGTTCTCCAGTAGTGGGCGGAACTAATGCGCAATGCGTTTTATATGGTTAGCAGTAGAATTCATGGTAGTTTTGTTATCTTATCAGTATTATTTGTAGTTTCTTTCCCTTTTTATAGAAACACTAATTGACAAAGAATATCTTAAGCACCACCACCAGTCCTAAGTTCAGACAACATGACAAATATGCATTCGTACATAGTTATTCTAATTACTAAAGTTCTATCATAATATAATGCTAAAATTGAATTTTAATTATCATATACTGTATATATATATATTTATTAGTGTATCAGATAATTAATATTAAAATAAATTACAAGCCAATGGAGATTATAGAGGGTTGATAATATTTGCAATAATCAATTGAATTTGATAGGTGTCTCTCACGTTGTTCCACAGAAACATTAAAATAGTGTAGATTAGTGTACAATGTTTTATAATAATAATGTATTATATTTAGTGACCATTTCATTCATTTAATATTGGGGCATCCAAGTTATTTGACATATTTGAACCCTTTTACCTGGTAATTAGACTCTTTTATAATGATGTAACTCATTTTAATGTGAGAAGTACTAGTAATATAACTAATTTTTAAAGTAGCATGCCCAACACTGCCCACTAAACAAGGATTTATTGCTTGTCTTTGTTGAATAATACAGAATATATAAAAAAAAAAATGCATATTAAGTCACAATCGCAATATTGGTAAAAAAAAAAATCCAAAATTCGCTATTAGATTATTTTCCAAACACAGTAAAAGCACAATTATGAAATATTACATTTAATGTTACATTTATATACATTTTCTGTATACTCCAGTCTTCAGTGACACATGATCTTTAGAAATCATTCTAATGCTGATTTGCTGATTAATTATGATCAGTTATTATTTGTGCTCAATTATATTAATAATGATTCTTATTATTATCAGTGCTGAAAACTTTGCTTTTTTGGAAACTGTCATACTTTAACTTTTTCAGGATTATTTGATGAATACAAAGTTAAAGAACAGCATTTATTTGAAATATAAATAATTTGTAATAAGTACATTTATGCATTTAGCAGACACTTTTATCCAAAGCAACTTAGTATATTCAGGTTATACTTTTTATTTTGTCAGTACATGTGTTCCCTGGGAATTGAACCCACAACCTTTTGCGCTGCTAACGCAATGCTCTACCACTGAGCCACAGGAAATATCTTACGGTCACTTAAATCAGTTTATTCAACCTTGTTGAATAAAAGTATTAATTAATATATTTTTAATCTCACCAGGCTCAGACTGAATAGTAATATATCACATTTTCCACAAAAATATCTGGCAGCACAACTGTTTTTAACATTGATTATAATCAGAAATTATTCTTGAGCAGTAAATGAGTATATTATTATGATTTCTGAAGATCATGTGACACTGAAGACTGCAGTAATGATGCTGAAAATACAGCTGCGCATCACAGGAAAAAATTACATTATTCAATTCGATATTAATTAAATTCAAGATTATTTGTATAGCGCTCTCCACGATAAAATCATTGCAAAGCAGCTTTACGGGAAATTAAGTTGCTACAATAGATTTATATATTAACTTATGGCAAAATATGTTAATTCTGTATATTGTCTGAGGGGTTGGCTTCATCTCTTCTCAGGTGTTTGGTCATCTCGGAACATTTAATTTATGTAATATGTATTACCATGTATTTACATAGAAAAGATCCATTTTAAATTGTAACATTTCTCAATATTACTATTTACTGTATTTTCATCATTGTAAGAATTTTTGTATTTGTTTCCACAATTGGAGCTCTATTCAATAAAATGACAGGAGATGTCAAGACTCAAGATCCTGCAAAAGGACCAACAAAGACCAATAGAAAGGCACCATAAAAACGGTCCACATTCTGCACTACATTCCAAGTCTTTCAGACCAAAGCAGAGCACTGTTATATGGACTGATGATATTTTTGTAGGTTCACATTGGTGATATTACACTGTCCCAAAAAAAAGCTGTGCAAACATTTTTCTGAATTATTTACTATATGCCATATACTCATTCCAATGTAAAGTAGTATGCCAGTCATTTATTAATGTCAATAAGGATTTCAATAAAAAAAAATAGAAAGCATTTATATTTCTGTATTGTGTTATATTTTTATGTTAGTAAGTGATATTAAAAATTGCTCTGTTCATAATGAGCTGGTGGGCTTATGGTGTTGCGGACCAGGTGTGGTGGGCCACTCTGTGCCAGAAAGTCCAGGGCCATGTTTTAGCTCCAGTCCGCCGCTGCAGACAGGTGTGTTCAGTGCAATTGTTTTGATAAAAGGAAACAAGATACAATTCTAATTTCAACATTACTTGCATTTACATTTAGTCTTTTAGCAGACGCGTTTAGCCAAAGCTACTTACAAATGAGGACAATGGAAGCAATCAAAATAAAAAAGAGCAATGATATACAAGTGCTATAACAAGTCTCAGTTAGCTTAACGCTAGAGATGCACCGATTGACCGGCCAGGAGACCGGAATTAGCCAATTTTAAATGTGCAATTTTTATGTTTAAGCCTTTAATTATTTTGGGTATGTTTCTCTACTTATTGTAAAATAAACAGATTAATGTTTTGACTTTTGCATATTATAACCTGGAACTTGGATATGGGGAAATAATTGCATTAAATCCAAAAGATAGTTTTAGCAACAGTACAGATGCTACAGAACACAGTTAGCTGACTAGCTGTATAAGATTGTGTGCTACGCTAACATATTACTTCACAGGCTTGTACTTTTACATCCATAATATTATAAATTAACAGTTTATTGCTGGTCTGTGGTTTTACAGTGCTGTAATTTTTTAAGATGTCATATTATTTTAAGATGAGCTTAAAGCGTGCACTACTGTGAAAATCACACCGCTTCAGTGTGACATCAATAAGAAAAAGTATAATTTCGTAGATATTGTTAATAATAGTTGTTCATGTTAAAATATGTATGAACTAAATACATGACCTAGACTATGTATTTAGCAAAATCCTGTAATTTTAATAAATATTACATGAAATGTATTAAAAATGGTTGATGCTCCATTTAAGCTCAGTGTGCTCTCTTTTATCTCTTCAACATTAACCATCTATGTAAATACTCCATAAACAGACTTTAGATATTCACTGATGGCTATAACTTTAAGTTAATCTTTAGAACATGTCTAATAACTTATTTTAACAGCTTTAAGATGACAAAATCTAGACTTAACAATAGTTTATGCCCAAAGATGAAAGAGGCATGTCGTCCATCAGAAACTTGTCATGTCTGTCCAGGAAAAAAGCAACTATAGACTGGAATAAACTATTCGACTTTTAAATGTGAACAGATTTTTAAAACACCAGGCATCATACACTTAAAGGGATAGTTCACCCAAAAAAGAAAATTCTGTCATTTACTCACCCTCAAGTATTTCCAAACCTGTATGAATTTCTTTGTTCAGCCAAACACAAAGAAAGATATTTTGAAGAAAGTTTGTAACCAGTCTGTTTTGGGCCACCAGTGACTTCCATATTAGGGAAAAATACTGCTCTGTTTCCCATATTTTTCAGAATATCTTCCTTTGTGTTCAGAACAAACACATTCATACAGGTAAGGAAATACTTGAGGGTGAGTAAATGACAGAATTTAATTTTTTGGGCGAACTATCGCTTTAATAACTTTGTAAATATTCACAAAGAAAAACTGGCCAACATACACTAAACTGAGGATCTAGCAGACTTTAAATCCCTTCCGATCACATCAAACTCACACAGAACTGTGCACATTGTTTCTTTGTTTATCCCCATGAATTAAATGTTTTATTTGAATATGTATTATTTAGCTGAACGTGGACTAGTCTTGATGTTGCAGTGTGCTTAAATGACACTTCACTATGAATATATATATGATCAAATTGAATGCCCTGTTGCTTGAATTTAGAATTTGTTTATATATATATATATATAAACAAGTTTTGTTTCATACAAGCTGATATGAGTTTAATGGGAACAGGGGTGTGCTTTAAAGGGTACACAAATGTACCCATGAAACACAGCCAGACTTTTTGCATTTAATTATGTATTTCTTAAATCAAAATTATTTTGTCATTTAAAATACAATTTAATATTATTTATGAGAGATTAACATTTTATTTTACCATAAATGTTTGTACCGAAACCAATATCTTGTGCACTAAAAATGTCTCAATGTGGATTTTGGTGAGCTTAATAGTTACGTTACCCCTTGAGCCATATTGAAATTCCAATATTTCTAGAAACTAACCATGTAGGGTCTTAAAAACGAATTTTCCAAAAGTAAAGTTATTTAAGATCCAATATCTAAAATGGCATTAACATATCTGTAATACTTCTTGAGTTACAGGCATGCAAACTTTGGAGAAAAATCTTGAAAAGCACCGTTTCCCCATTTTTGAATGGCCACCATTTGTCCTGAACAACTTCATATTCAACTCATCTTTTAAGAAGATTCTGCACTGACTACACACGTGTTAAAATCACTCCAGCACTACTCTTATGAGAAGCTGACATTTACCTCAAATTATTGCTGCAATCAAACCAGAATTACGCTAAATAATCCATAAATAAATGACATCAGAAAGTAAATAATAGATAAGAAAGAGAGGACTCACTCTCACCGTACAACTCTCACTCCCTCGTGATCATGAATGAACATCACACCGAGTGATCCTCACGAGCGCTGCAGAGTGAAGCAGAGCGAGCGAACACAGACCCCGCCCCCTCCATCTAAACTAATGTGACGAGAGACATTTACATGCATCAGACATTTTATCCAAAGCGACTTACAGTGCATTCAGGCTATACATATTTTAGTCAGTACATGTGTTCCCTGGGAATTGAACCCACAACCTTTGCGCTGCTAACGTAATGCTCTACCACTGAGCCACAGGACCAGATGAACTAAATAATTACATTACACTTCCAATATTTGTTTCCAAAGATGGGTTTGACTTTGTATGTAGTTTTTATCACGCTGCTGATGTAAGTTCAAGTATTCCTTTGTTAAATAAGTTTGGTTTTAGTTGTTTTATTGGATAACAAGAACAAGTTATACAACATACATATATATATATATATATATATATAGAGAGAGAGAGAGAGAGAGAGAGAGAGAGAATCACAGTGCTGTCAACAATTATCTGTTACATGCATAATAGCATCGAAGAAACAAACAGAAAAAAAGAAAGAAGGAAAGAAACTACAGGCGATTTACAACTTACAGTACATTTCCATAAGAAAAGGATTCAAAAATTATATACATCCTTTTTGCTTTCTTATTTCTTAGATCTTGGAAATACCAAAAACTCATTCACCTATAACAACACTGAACGAGCAAGTAAACCTCTTGACTGCATGCGGGGGCACACAACTCATCTTTGCCTAGACAGGAGATAACACAAGAGTTTTTTGATCCGGTCATAACCGAAAGAGCGCACTTAGAGCTCTCATCACAATGCAAATCCAAACATGTTGATGTTATTCACCACCATGAGTCTTTGTGGGACTGTTTGACAAAATAGTCCATCCCCTTTACTGAGGAAAAATACCTCACGATTGTCATAAACACGGAACTTGTTCTTTCGTTGAGCTGTGTCACACAAATATGGAACCATTTATGAACAGATACATTGTAGTTTTCCTATATTTCGAATTTAAACTAGGACTGGGGTGTCAAATTACATGTAATTGAGGCCTGTAATCTGTTGTGGGAAAACTGTTGAATTCTGTACTTTATAATATCCTTTAATACAGGATGCTAAATAATTGAAAAACTTAAAAGTCAAGATGGTGTATAAGGTAATTTAATTCCATTTTCTTTCTCTGTATTAGCTTTAAACATAGTTCCCCCCTTTCATTCTGAAAACTTTTTTACACTAAATGATCTTTTCTTAAAATCAAACATGTAGACATGATGAAGTTTAACAATTAAATATCTGTTGATAAGTAACAGCTGCGAAAACCACTTTATATGGTGGTTTTCAAAATTTGTTATGCCTGCAAACCACTTTAGATAAAGTCTGTGTTGCTCGATATGTTGAGTCTAAGGGAGGAAGGGTCCTATACTAAATGCATACGTTTAAACTGGGTCCAAAGCCACAAGATAATTTTATTTATACATGCAATTTTGAAACGTTTCCAGTAATAGCAATCATATAATCAGTTTACAAGAGTGGTGTTAAATAATGGTGAACATGAACACTACGCGTTTTTTACTTGGAAACATTTAATTGGGACAATTGAGTTCATTAATCAGTCAAAACACTCTTCACCGTCTTACGACAAAGTCAAGCAGCGTAATTTGTCCACTAACAATACTATCCAACACTGGACATTTAAGGCTTTTAAGTTTGTTATGTCATCAAGTTTTATGTTAATTATATGACATGTTGCCGCAAAAATCAAACGTGACCTTAGTGAAAATATTTTTTTGTCAAGATGTTTTGTGTAACGTCTTTTATTTTAACACACAGCCCCGCATGTTATCAAACCCTTCAAATAAATAAATAAGTATAACTCATGTGAACTAAAAAAAGATTTTACACTTCCATGTTGTAAGCCAATATACACCAATGATAGGCTCCAGTCACCTGCAGTGATGCAGTCGCTGATATTTAGGATTGGAATTTAGGGCTGCCTTTATGTATTGCAATAGTTTGTTTTGATTTAATTCCTGAAACATGGACTGTATAATAGAACAGAACAGAACAGAATAAAGTAGTATGTGAATGTATCCATTACTGTGTGCCATGTACTGTACATACAGCATACACAAAATACAATGTGAAATATATAAACAATAGTACTCTTATAAGGACATCTTTGTAACTTATACTCAAAAAGGTGCACATTAGTACCTTAGAGTACCAATATGTACCTTAATGTACAACTATGAAACGTTTTGGGGTAAATAAGGTACAAAGATGTCCTTTTAAGAGTAAAGCCAACCAGTGACAAGCTTTCTTATCTTTTTCTTTCTTTCTTTCTTTCTTTCTTTCTTACCTTCTGTTTTATAATCATATATAATAATATAATCATATAGCATATTAAGCAAAAAGGTATGATTAAAAATAAAATCTGTCAATTAGACAAGGGTTAACTGAAAAAAAATCAGGTATAACACTAGACATTCCACTAGGATTTTTAATGACCACAGAGAGTCAGGATTTAACGTCTCATCTGAAGGACGGTGCTTGTTGACAGTGTAGTGTCACCATATTTTAATTTATTGAGAAGTGAATTGGTGGGTTGTTGCTAAATGTGAGCCAAAATCATCACAATTAAAAGAACCAAAGACTTAAACTACTTCAGTCTGTGTGCATTGAATTTATTTAATACACAAGTTTCACAATTTCAGTTGAATTACTGAAATAAATGAACTTTTCCACAACATTCTAATTTATTGAGATGCACCTGTAGATTCATGATTTTGATTTCACGATTTGATTCCCAATTTTCTGTACAATTTTTTTTTTATTTAAGACAAATAAGGGTAAACTTATCTATTAAGCTCACATACCCATTAAGCAGACTTCCATTTTTGAGATCAGATTATAAAAATAAAAATAATTTATTATCATACTTGATGTCTTAAGCAATTGATTTTTTACTATATACCTCCTATATTTTAAAGTCAATCAGATCATTGCACACTGAGACATGGGTCTCCATGTGTTCACACTGTCTGAAGGCCATTTTGAAAGTTGTCTAAAAACTTTCACCAGAAGAGGAGCCCTTTAAATGTGCGTTTTATATATGTTTTTATTTTGGGTAAGATTCACTACTACTTATTGTAAAAGTAAAAGAATAATGTTCAGAATTTTTCAAATTATAACCTGGAACTTGGATGTGGGAAATAATTACATTAGATCCAAAAGATAGTTTTAGCAACAAAGCGCAGATGCTACAGAACACAGTTAGCTGACTTGCTGTATAAAACTGTGTGCTACGCTAACATATTCTAATTCACAGGCATCACTGGCTTGTACTTTTACATCCATAATATTATAAACTGAAAGTTAATTGCTGGTTTGTGGTTTTACAGTGCTGTATTTTTTAAAGATTTCATATTATTTCAAGGTGAAGAGATAAACAAAATAAGGCTTTGTCCGTGATCTTTCCATTTAAAATTAGAGGCAACCACTGCATTTTAATCATGATCTAAACATGCAACATTAGCTGTTTTTAATTTAAATTAGATTGTATAATTTCGAAATTTGAAGCAAAAACATAATGGTCTGACTTCAGTTTTGTTAAACGATATATAAAAAATATCTGAATGACACTGAAATAGCAGACGAGCTGAAGACGCAGATTCATGCTCTGCCAGCAGGTGGCACTTTAAGCGTTTCCTTGGTTTCTGCTGTAAACAAAGCAGCACTGCCCTTATGCACTTTAATATGCATTACTCAGAGGGAAGATGAAAAGAAAAAATACCATCTAAACTTTTCTAAAGAAAGTAAGTTCCCCTCAGACATACATTCATATAAACTCCTAACCCTAATGAGTGTAAATGAAATGCCTTTAACTGAAAATGTATAGATTAATCTTGTCATTTCACATTGACACACTATCTTCCTGTTTGAACCTGTAAAACTGCTTTGACACCATCTTTATTGTTAAAAGCACAATATAAATACCTTGACGAACAGCGCCGTTATTGCCTCGCTTGTGAGAAGTCATAGTTTGTAAGTTGTTAAACTTACTGACACTGATAAATAGTTGGGGTAGTCGTGGCTCTAATGGATAGAGTGACATATTCATCTATTCTATCCACAATAGATGAATAACACTGTCTTATCACTGCAAATTCTAGCTGAAACAGTGGCAATGCAGATACAGGGTAGCAGAGTGTTAAAGTTGACATGCTTTCTATTTAGTCTGTAACACTGTAAAAAAATGAAATGAGTTTTAAAATTATCAGAATAATTATATAAAATGTAGTTTTACCTGATGCGATAGCTGCAGATGCAGAAAGCATTTCACTTACTTGGCTACCCTTCAAACTGCTCATGTTCTACCTCAAACGGTTGTTGTCCTTACCTGTTTCAAGCATTGACACATATGGTTCCAACTTTGTTGCTGATGTACTTGATGACTCTGCTTTTTAAAAACCCATTAATACTTTTTGTTTGTGTATTTCAGATGACATTACGTGATTCAGAGCCAGTTGTGCTGGTTAACAGCTCCTGCTCTTGTGTGGCTGGGAGTGGGATGTGCAACCATTTGGTTGCCTTGCTTTACCAGACAGCCCATTACTCTGAAAATTTGGTTGCCTTGCTTTACCAGACAGCCCATTACTCTGAACGTGAATGTCTGTTGTCCCTCATGTCCTTTCATGCACCCAAACGGAGCAGAAGTGGCATAAACCACAAACAATGGTTTGGATCAATTAAATATCTGGCACAATGTTTTTCAACATAGACATAACCTGTTTTCTGTGAATGTGCAAGACTTACAGTTCTTTAGCTGCTGTGCAGAAATAACGAGAAGAAAAACAGAGTTCAGTAAATTATAAAACTGTTTGCAATAGAAACCAGTGTTCATATTTGTGTTTTGATGAACAAAAGTCTTACGGGTTTGAAACATGAGGGTGAGCAATTAATGATAGAATTTTCTTTTTGGGTGAACTAACCCTTTAATTGCCATCTAATGAATAGGGAGTGAAGCCGGGACCGGTGGATGCCATGGTGGTTGTGTAGCCCAAACCAGGTGCTACTTCAGCAAGCGGAATCAGGTATGCAGAGTCAGTGTAAACAGATTTGACAATATTATTTCAGATCTGCACTATACAAGGCCTACAGTGGTGAGCTGCCAGTCCCATCAACCCTCGACCCTAAAGCTGCCTATGCTGACTTCAAACCAGACTCTCTTCCCTTATCTGCAAAATGAATCTCTCACCTTACAAGCCACTGGTGGACTCCATCTTTGGTAAAGTACAAGCTGGCAGTATCCTGTCTTATCAGCATCCACCAACTACACCTGATGGCGTTATCACCCATAAGGATGCACCCCCATTCCCTAAAGTACCACCAGAGGGCTACCAGTTAAAAGTCAACAGATTGTACATATGTATGAAACAAATCAGGAACAGCTGCATCTCAATTCATTGTCTGTGACTTTGTCACAGTCACACCTCATAGAAGCAGCAACAAGATGCCAAAGTGCAGCACCTGAGTGGCATTCATTGAGGAAGGAGAGGGTGACAGCTTCAAATTTTTGGGAGGTTAGCCATATTAGATGTCCAAATGCAGCAGAAAACCTAGCTGAAAGGATCATAAGAGGGATGAAACAAACTGCACACATGAAGAGGGGACTGGATATGGAGGCAGGTGCATTAAAGGACTATACAACTCTAAAAACCTCAACTTAAGGAAATGTGGACTGGTGATTCATCCAGATGCGCCTTGGCTGGTTGCGTCACCCGATGGGCTGGTATATGACCCGCTTGAGAGACCATCATTTGGCTTGGTTGAAATAGAATGCCCAAATGCAGTAAGCTACATTGACTGCAGGTACCTCAGAGCTGGCCATGGCATATACAACCTGAAGGAAAGCCATCCTTATTAATGGCAAGTGCAGGGGCAGTTGCTTATCACAGGCATGGAATGGTGTGACTTTGTTATCTGTGCCCATGATGACATGTTTGTGCAGCGCATTTACAGAGACACTTCTGTGTTGATCTCCCTGAAACAGAGGTGTGATTTTTTTAATACTTGTTCATAGAAAGGTATTTTGGCAGATATGAAAGAGGCACAGTCCTGAGGAAACAAGTTTATGCAAGATTTTACAAACATGTCTTTTTATTTTGTCAGGTCATTTGAATAAAGTATTTTTTCACAATTGTACCCTTGTTGAATTCATTTCAAATTATGCATGTACAGTGAATAACATGAAGGGCTTATTCTAAGTTTAAAACCAAAATGATTAGTTTCAAGTGATTTATACAGTATATACATTTATAGACATTCCATTTCTGTCTAATTCTGCTTCTACAGCATTCGTAATTGCTTGGCCAGACTTTAACTAAGGGTCCGTTTTGGTAGTTGACCAAGAGACAGGCTACTGTGTGAAGTTGATTGATGCTGCCTGTAAGTGAAAGAGGGATTACCGTGCTGAATATCTTGTGCTCCTTCACCCAGGTAGGTATGTGGACCTTGCAGGGCACACAATCTTCTACAAGGAAACCCTTATCTACCATAATAGCCATTGTTGGCTTTAGAAGACAGACAATACCAGACTGCTTTAGAATCTCTCGATCACTGATGGCACCTTCATAGAGAGATAACGCAAAGGTTACAGCACCGTGAGGGGCCATCCCAATCAACCCTTTGAAAGTGCAGTGAGATTTGTAGGTAGAGAATACCTCACTCAGAAGGAGAAGAGAGTTTGGTGTCTGGCAATGCAGTTCAGTACAGTCCAAAATCACCTGTGTATCACAGTAATACTGAAAAACATCTGGCATGTGAGCTTTGACAGTCTCTTCATCCAGCCAAATGCCCACAGCTCCAAGTACAGTATAGAAAAAGTTAGCCCATGTGTTTTTAATGCGGCTTACAGTTGATTGGTGGATTCTGAATCTGTGGGCCAAATCCATCTGCATCAGGACCAATGACAGATATGTCATAAACAGAAAAAACTCATCAATGGGTTGAAGAGACTGTGAAAAGAAGAAAATAATTGTATTACAATTACACAAACACCACTGCACTGTGCAGTGGCAGTGTGAGGGACCTCATGGCTGCAGTCCGTGCACTTGTCACATGCACAATCCTGCCAGTTGCTGGCTCTATCTGCCTCCAAAAGGCCATGAAGCGGGCATGAGTTGCAAATCTATGGGACATATTTATTTATATAGTATGTTAAGTGTCTTTAGACAGTATTAAATTCCATATTTATAAGCATCCTATTTGTAATTTCCATTACCACAACAACATATTAGTACAGAGAATAAAAAGCCTGCCAGTGTTTACAAAGTAATTTAATAAGAATAGAAATTTAATAGAAACTGTACCACACATCACAACTCTATCTAGACAGAGAGTCATTTTGGAGTTTGTTTACTTTCATTTCAGCCATTATTGAAAGCACAGGGAGCTGTTATTTGTTGTTGATAGCCAAAATAATTTTACATTGATCTGAAAAACACTGTTGACATTGTCAGCTTACCTTGTGTAAAATCTAATGTCATCATCGGAGGCAGCCAACCGCTCCAAACAAAACTTGCTGCTGAGGGATATCTTCTCAATTTGCTTTCGGAGCCTTGACTTTATACACGTAGATCTTCAGTGTGGTCCAGTGACAAATCCAGGGCAGCAGGCTCAGCAATGGAGCAGTAGTGGTGGTCTGAACAGTCCACATCCATAGAGGGGTCATCAGTATGCAGTGTGTCTGTGTTTGGTCGCTCTACCCTTTCCCAAACTCCGGTCGTGGGGCTGGAAGAGTGAAGTTGTTCCACTGAAAAAGCACTGGGACAGCTCCATTCTTCAGACGTCTGCTGGATTTGGAGGCTCAATCAGGTCTGCACTTTGGCTACACACTCTTGTCTTTTCTGTCACTGTAAAACTGTCTCGTCGTATATTAATTACCCACCTCTTCTGTATTTCTTTGTCTTTGTCAAACGTGTGGAAACTGAGGAAAGATTTAAATTTAGAAGATGCTGTACATTGCGGCAGTGGTGGCTAGAAGTGCTGTACTCCCATCTTTGAAATTATATTTTCATTCGTTTAGATGTCATTATGATGTAAATGAGGTAAACGTTAATACGTAGGCTATATCTATATAAAGCAAACAAGTATCAACAAAATTATCCGAAGCTGTTTTGGTGACTAGCGTTCCTGTAGTAGCACAGTACTCTACGGTCGGCAGAAGTAAGCGATGGTCCTGAGATTTCACCGGAAATACGTCATGCACCGCTGTGCATAGAGCCCATTGTTTATGTTACAAATAAAAAATTCTTCTTCTTCTTCTATCTTGATCCAACTCCCCCCACCTTACATATAACTGAACCTACTCGTCTCCACCCCTGATTCCTAAACCCACCCATCCCCACAAATAAATGATAAATCAATTATAGACTCGCATGGTATTTCATCAACACCAACAGTCTTCATGCGTGAGGATTGTTAGAGAAAAATTAGAGAAGTCAAATGTTTCAGTGAAAATCAGTTCCCTAATGGTTAAGGGCCATTCCACCGACACCGAATAGTTGCTGTTGCTCCCAAAACTCTTTGCTTTTAATCTTTTTTTTAAGGGCACCTATTATGCAACATCCACTTTTACATGGTGTTTGGACATAAATGTGTGTTGACTGTGTGTGAACACAACCACCCTACAATGATAAATGGGTCGTTATACTACAGAAACGTCCACTTTTGTTGGCAAGATGTCTTAAAATGTATTTATTTTTTAACATTAAATCTTAGATCACATTATTAGATGACCTTTTGACTTTATGAATACATATAAATGACAGCTTCATTTTTTTAGCTTTGTTGTGCAATTATTTGAAGACCACATGTATAACTTTTTTGTTACTCTGTTGCCTTCTTTAGCAATATTAAAAGTTTTTATAAAATATTATTTCTTGATTTTTTCAGCACATGTAGTCAGAGTTACAGAAAATTATGAAAATGCACGAAATAAGTATATTGTGTTTTATTTATTTAATGTGACAGAGAAACAGTACAGTAGCACTGTAACTCCAGTGGCACAATGAATCACAAGTGACATACATACGACCTGATATACTGATCGTCACTGGTGTTATCCATAAGGAAGGTAACACCCAGTGACAATTTTCATGAAAAATGCATTTTACAAAATGTTTGCTGCAAGGTATCAAACCACAGTATGCCCTATGTGAACCTGTTCTGCATTATTTTCCCCATGTTTTTTTTTCTTCTTGAAAATCGTATTTGAATGTGCGGTGGGCAAATATGTTTCAAGAAAATGTATTAAAAAAAAATACATTATGTGTGGCCAAGTATGGTGACCCATACTCAGAATTTGTGCTCAGCATTTAACCCATCCAAGTGCACACTCACAGTAGTGAACACGCACCCAGAGCAGTGGGCAGCCATTGTTGCGGTGCCCGGGGAGCAGTTGGGGGTTCGGTGCCTTGCTCAAGGATCTCACCTCAGTCGTGGACAATCCCTGCCGGAGCCGAAATTCGAACCCACAACCTCAGGTTACAAGTCCAACACTCTATCCATTAGGTCACGACTGCCACTCTATCCATTAGATCCAACCATGCCCCCTGGATCTCGCCGCTTCACTCCAGTCCATCGGGTGGCGCTAATACACATATGTTTGTTTGCCAAACACTATTAAACCTCAGAGGAAGAAGATTAGTTTCACTGCATTCTCTGTTGTTTTGTTCGTGATGCTGGTTTAATACAAACGGTTAGAAATTTTGTTTCTGTAAACAAGGAAATATAGGGTTTGGATCAAGTCAGTACTTGTAATATTCGCATCCTCATAGTCGTAAGTAAGTTTTGAAGCAAGCAGGAATATCTGGAGGAGTATCATCTGAACTGAGATCTGCTGCTGTGAACATGGTGTTTGTTAAAGAGGAGAACACGAGTGAACCAGAACACTGCAGAGTAAAACACAAGGAACCAGAAACCTGGAGAATAAAACACGAGGAACCAGAAACAAAACACGAGGAACCAGAAACCCAGAGAATAAAACACGAGGAACCAGAAAACTGGAGAATAAAACAAGAGGAACCAGAAACAAAACAGGAGGAACAAGGAGGTTGGTGTTTATTCTTCATTCTTCTTTAATGACTATGTGTGGTACATCCACAGATCCTTTATGTAAATAAGACCTTAACCATCATTAAAATGTCTTATGTCCATGTTTCAAAAATATTTTGTAAATGTGACTGAATTGACACAGAGGAGATGTAATTATAGCTTTAATTAGACATTTTTTTTAGATTTTATAATCACTAAACTGATTTGAACTCCGAGTGAGACTGAATTTGTATTCACGTTAGTACAATCCACATTTTTAGTAAACTCGCTATAGGATTACGGTTATTTTAAATCATGTAAATGTCTCAGTTGAGTATTATTTGCTTGTTCATTACATTTAACTGTAAGTCAGTAACAGTTTTGCAGAGGCTTTGCAAAAATGCAAACTGACTTTTACTGAAAGATATATGTGACCCTGGAGCACAAAACCGGTCATAAGTAGCACAGGTATATTTGTATCAATAGCCAACAAATACATTGTATGGGTCAAAATTATAAATTGTTATACTATGTTGAATGCTTGAATCTGATTGGCTGACGAACGTTCTAAGCGGTGCAATTATTTTCAGGGAAACGCACGGCGAACGTAATTCCAGGCAGCTCTCGACCTCATCACATGTTCATATCACTTCACCAAAGGATTTCTGTTATATCAAAGGTCTTACAACAGAAAAATAACCAAAACCCACAATGACACTTGGCCAAATAAATACATATGTAACGGATGTATGCCAGTGTAACGGATGTATGCCAGTAAGGGCTGTGTGTAAACCTCACTCTCCTGACCTCAAAAAGAGGCGCTCTAGCGACAGACGCTAGAGGCTGTAGCCTTTGGCGTTCCTTGTTAGAGCGCCAGCCTCCCGCGCCGGAATCCCGGGTCCACTATACGCTATATACAGTATATATAGTAGATTAATTTAGACCAAAATAATCATTTGTTTTAAGTCAGGTTTCAGTCAGACAGAGTACATCAAAATTATTATCTGTGATAATTTAATTTACAATAACTGCTTTGGGTGTGAGTGACCAGATGTTTAGGACCCCAAGCTTTAAAAATAGTTTTTGTTAATTTATTTTGCATTTTTCTGGTTTAATCACGATCCGATTTTTTCTAGATTCTGCATTCAATTTATATTTTGACCTCACTATTTGGGGAACAGACACAGTCTGTATAGATTGGACACTGCACGTACCTCTATCATTTAAGTGGGTAGAACAAAAGTCATCATAACAGTTATTTGAGAATTGGCTTACTAGTCAGATGGAGCGTAGCGTCTTGGAGATGTTGTCCGACAGGAGTTCTGCTCTGACTCTGCTGGGGTGCAGGTCATCAGCACGGAAAAGCCTAGGACGCTCCCAGAAAAGTGTCTCAGTCTGCCGCGGCTTGGTATCGTTAACCCCCGCATCAATCCCAACAGCTGCAACGCTCTCATCATCCTTCAGGATCGCGGGTATCTGTGCAGAAACATCAAGAACACGAGCACCAGGGAAACAGTGCGTGTGCACTTTACATAGCACGGACGTGCTGGACGATTGAATCTCCGATGATCACAGCATCACAGAAGTGAAGACAGGTGTAGAAAAGAAGATGAATCAAAAGCGATACTTATGTCCCTCGCCGGTGTCCCTGCCCGATGGAGTTGCACGGTAGATTTGATGGTCTTTACACTCTTTGGTCTTCACACTAGGAGGGCTTCACATGATGGCTGCCACTGCCGCAGTGTAATAACCTTTTTTATACCTGTCTAACAAATCACTAATTTAATTCAGCTGGACGCACTTTCCTGTTATCACAACAAATGGCCAAGCAAGCGCAGACACTGACAAGATACGCAATACTGTACTAGACCAAACGCGATTTCAGCAAGTCTCTACATAATAAACAAAACAAGCATTTCCTAGCAACGGCAATTGCACTAAACACTAATGAGACATGTAAATACACTTATGAGCTGCTTTTAACATCCGCGGAAAGACTGCTTCTCTCAAAGATTATTTATTCACACCGTCTTCTGCTGGTGCTTGAACACACTTTCCTGTTATCACAAAAATGGCCAAGCAAGCACAGATACTGACAAGATACGCAATACAGTACGAGACCAAACACGATTTCAAGATATGGCATGCAGTGTTTCCCACAGGATTTTGTGACACTTGTGGCGGCAGGTGACATCACACATTAATTTGCATATTTTTGACGTCATTGCTAGGGTTGGGTAGCAAACTCGGTACTTTTAAGGATACGGACCGAATTGCGTCGGTACTACCGAGTATCGATTCACATTAAATCATTCGGTACTAAATTTCGATACCTGAGAATGCATTTGAGAGAGAGAGAGAGAAAGACCCTGTGACATGATGTCACCCCTACAACTATTTAAAACACAACACACTGGGCAAACCGAAATGTTCTGAAGTGTGCTTACATTTGTAGTAGAGCCCTGCAATATAGCCCTAGCCCGGCCCTGGCCCGACAGCTTATCGGCGTTACCAGCCCGCAGAGGGTGAGCAGCTTCAAGTACCTCGGTGTAAACATCTCAGAGGACCTGACTTGGACTACACGCATTCAAACACAGGTCAAGAAAGCCAGACAAAGACTGTACCATCTGCGACAGCTGAGGAAATTCAGGGTCTCACCAGTAATCCTGAAAACTTTCTATTCAGGGACCATAGAAAGTTTACTGAATGTGCATCTCAGTGTGGCATGGAAATGCCTCATCAGGACTGCAAAGCTCTGCAGAGAGTTGGGTGTCACCCTGGTAACCGGCTCTTCGGTAGGTATATATTTTACTGTACAGTATATATTTACAGTATATTTTACTGCCATCTGGCAAGCGCTTCAGGAGCATGATGGCAAAAACTGAGAGACTTAGGAGGAGCTTCTTCCCTCAGGCCATCCGGCTCCTAAACTCAAACTCTGTCTAATATCATTTACAAGACTACATTTAATAAACCGTTTATATTATTATAATATATATATATATATATATATATATATATTAGTGGTGGGCATAGATACATTTTTTTTTAATCTAGATTAATCTTGGAATTAATCTAGATTAAAATGGCTCATTTGAATTCTGCCGAAGGCATTCAGAATATGTGTGCTACCCAAATAATGACTAAAAGTAAGTCTTTGAGAACGGGTTTCTCAAGCCAGGTGGCGCATTAGACCAGGGGCTCATCTCCTGTTTCCAAAATGCATCACAAACTTTAATCTCTTCCGTCCCAATCCCACGAAAAACTGGAGGAAAATCCGTTCCACTCCCGGAAGAATGACTCCCATTCCCTCCCACTCCGTGTTGTTGTTTTTTTTTTTTTTTGATAACTGTCAATTACAGTAAAAATATAGTACAGATCACAGCGTGCCCACCTTATTAGTTGAATAAAAACCCAAAATGTCGTTTTTTGTTATTATATTGAACTGAAAGCCATCTTATGCACAGATTAAATTTCATGTAAATCATCCATGCTAACACACGTCTTCTATTTTTATTTTTTAGACATTTCACTCTCTATAGATATATTATTCAAAAACGGAGTTTTGAAGTTTCTCGCTCAAGTTCACATGAGACCTAAAGCGCTTCCTGTTTGCTTAAAAGCGCAATGTTTCGTTGTTATTCTGAGTGCACACAAATAAACGTAGAGTCTTTACAGATTCGAAAGATGTATTAGGCTACTTTTATCTGTATGACCAAAAATGATGGAGATTTTAAGAGCAAGTGAGCGCACCGGAGCCTGTCCTGCAGCAAACATGCTTCCACACAAACACTTCAATAGCGCACATTTCTCTAGGTTAACATCATATTGAGCGGCCATGTAAAGTTGCTACTACATACATCTTTCAGATGAAAAGCCATATTTGAGGTTGATGAATGATAGGTGAGCGTTTGGATGTCTTGCCCGATTGTATTACCACATAGACCAGCCGTTAACAATCTGTCCATCACGGACTGCGAGCCTCTAGTTCGAAGACTCGTTCTCGCCCTCTACAGTGCAATTCGGCTAGGTATACATCCGCGCTAAAATATCAGGGTGAAAGTCATCATAGTGCGTAGTATAGACCCAGCTCCCAACCCAACTTTGAGAATAGATTAACGGCGATATTTTTTTTATAGCCCGATAAGTGTCTCACGTTAACGCAGCACGTTAACGCCGATAACGGCCCACCACTAATATATATATATATATATATGGTGTTACATATTTTGCACTGTCCATTGAGCGGACCTGACCTTACTTACATTTCACTGCTGATCATATTCTGTATAATTGAGTATGTGATGAATAATAAAAACCTTGAAAGACTTATTTTAAAGTATTGAATGTGTATTTGAATATTTATCTGTAACAATTTGAACTGCTGCTTGTGCAAAACCTGGGTCAGTATGTTTTTACCAAGTAGGACACATTTTTTTTGGAGAACTTATTTGAACATTTAGGAAGGACATTTTAAAATGTGTTGAGTATTGTTGATGTATAACTCACTTAAAACTTAGTGTGGCCAAAATAATGTATATTTATGGTTTATTTGGTTCATTATTAGCTAAAATGTGGCTTTGCAGTGGCCTGCTGGTGGAACACTGCCAAAATGCCACCATTCCATGCAGCATGTGAGCCACCTGAGGAATATGAGGAAGACCAGGGTTAGAATAAAAATCAACTGTGGCACACATTAGGGCTAGTTTTGGTTTATTTGGTTGGCTTACATGCGGCAATGCGAAGGTTTACTTGAGGCTCAAATCTGGCAAACAGGTCCTGACTGCCCAAATGCCATTATTCCACATGGTATGTTGGCCGTAGCAAAGTCCTGGATCTGGGCCAGAATTGAAATAAATGTTTTGAGCCAGTTCTGCTTTATTTGTATTTATTTATTTCCACGGTTGCCTTGCGGCCTTATGGCTTGCTTGTGGCCCAAATTTAGCAAAAAGGAGCCCAAGTGCCACCCTTCTTCACAATATGTGGGCCAGAGCAAGGTGTTGGATCTGGGACAGAATTCAAATCAACGTGGCCCAGATTTGAGCCAGTTCTGCTTTATTTGGTTTATTCATGGCTGACATTAGGCCTTCCTTTGGCTTACTTGTGGCCCAAATTTGGCAAACAGGAGCGGTCTGCCAAAGTGCCATATTCTTCACAGTATGTAAGCCAGAGTAAGGTGTTGTATCTGTGGAAGAATTCAAATCAATGTGGCCCAGATTTGGGCCCGTTCTGCTTTTTTTAGGTTTATTTATGGCTGATATTGGGCTTTACTTTGCCCAAATTTGGCAAAGAGGAGCGGACCGCCCAAGTGCCATTATTCTTCACAGTATGTGGGCCGGAGCAAGGTGCTGGATCTGGGCCAGAATTAAAATCAATGTGAACAAGATTGGGGCCAGTTCTGGTTTATTTGGTTTATTCATGGCTGACATTGGGCCTTTCCTTTGGCTTACTTGAGCCAAAATTTGGAAAACAGGAGCGGGCCGCCTAAGTGCCATCATTCCACGCAGTATGTGGGCCTAGGGCTGTGACGGTATTGGATTTTTTATTACCGCGGTGAAGCAGCAACAAATATCGCGGTTTTGCGGTTAATCGCACGACACCCCCCCCCCCCTAGGGATGGGTACCGAAACTCGGTATTTAATCGGTCTCGGGGCTAAATGATAAAAGACCGGAGTATCGATAAGCTCTGACGTTAACGGTTTTGTTATCGGTACTGGAGAAATTAAGAAAACACACATACATTTATTATTGCTATATATATACACATTATCTTGCAAATTATATCCCGCCAGAGTCTCCAGCTGTTTTTATATGCAATAATATTCAAACTCTTGTCTATGATGCATTTTTGCTATTCCCAATTCAGAAGCGCGATCACGTGGAGGAGTTTCAGCACGTGCAACATGAAAGCCCTGTTTATGATAGAAAAGAGAACTAACCATTAAAACATGCTTACACTTAGGCCTATGGCTGTTATATTAAACTAAGTTTATTAAATGTTTTTTTTAGCTTCTAAAGATTATAGCCGTGTTTCTTCTAGCACAACTTCCTTCTCTTCACAGTGGCGCGCATTCGTTCCTCCCTGACCAAAACTTAACGTCAGAATCAGATCAATCGTCTGTCCATTGTTGTAAAATGCCATCTTTACTGTTACTAAATTGCTGGACATGTTTGATAATGAAATGTTGGAAGTACAATCCACACGAGAGACGATGTTCCTCAGGCTGAAGTGTGTGTGCGTGTGTGTGTGTTTGCGCTGCGTGTGTGTTTGCGCGCGCGCGTGTGTGTGTGTGTTTGCGCGCGCGTGTGTGTGTGTGTGTGTGTGCGCTCAAGCTTGGCGCCAAACGATCAAATACACACACAATAAATGGTATATTTGTCAGTTTGTTTAACTTTGTTCATGTTCTTACTCTGGTATATTTGTCAGTTTGTTTAACTTTGTTTCTTTGTTCATGTTCTTACTCTATCTTATCTTATGTATATAAAACACAAAAAATGCCTGCACACTGCTGCATTTACAAATTTATGTTTTATATTTATTTAATGAAATATTTATTTAACATTTCAGAATATAAAGCCATGTTAATTAAGCTGCTAATCTATCATAGAAATATATAACAAAAAGTACCGATAAGAATACCGTTAAAGCACCGGATCGATAAGCAGTATCGATAAGAGTAGTAGTACCGTTAAAACCTTAACGATACCCATCCCTACCCTTGTGCAAATGCATGGTCTGCTGCTCCAAAGTTTCTGCTTCATATAGCACACGCGCTGCAGAGCCACGGCACATTGTAGCAGGAGTCAGATTTCACTGATCACATGAAGAGATGCACATTTAGCGCGAGGCTTCTTGGGTAGAGCTACACTCACTCACTGCATCAGCACGAGCGCGAAGGTGCACAGCCGACTAAGCAACGGAGGATTTGGTTTTCAAACTAAAGTAAAAGACTGCTTCTTAAACCAGAGAAGGTGACACAAATAACAGTGATGAAAAAGAACGGGTTGAATGTTGAACACTTTCGTTACCATATAGCACTAGATTAATCAATGCATGCTGATTAACTTATCATAATGTTGTATCAAAAAAAAAACTGAGAAAGTTGCGAGCAGTGGGAAGAATGAGTAGAGCCCTGAATGACTTGATCAAGAACGCATGCAGCTTGTAAATGAACATGGAAATGAATAATAATAGTCGTCTTATTTATTCTTAAAACAGCAAATTAAATTAACAATAATAACAAAATAATATTAATCTCTATAACTTTGTTTTTTTTTCAATATCTTCTGAGTTTAATAGGAATTATGGAACAGTCTTTGTCATCGTTTCTAATCCATTCTTTGTACAAATTATTAAAAGAATAACAACCTGAGCAAGCTGCAGAAACAACAAGCGAGCTCAACATGCCCCATGCTTAGTTCTGGTGAGTTGTGCTAAACTTCGATTCATATTTCTTTAGACATTGTTTTTCGGCTAAGAGCGTGTGGATATAAACGCACTTGTCCAAACGCAACTTGTTGAAAACTGTGTTTGTTGAAATGGATAGGTTGTAACAGCAAATTAGGATGTAATTAATATTATTTGACGATTCGTTAGGCTACATTTATGATAACAATATTTTTAAAGTGCAAAATAAAAGAGGCTTTTTCTTCTTCCTGACCCGACCATTCCCGCGAAATATATCTCGTTTCCAGAATCTCACAATGACATTTCCTCTACTGAAAGAGAGAGATAACAAATACAAATGTAGTCTGCACAAAAATTGATTTTATTTTAGGCTATTTATTTTATTCGTCTTGTCCAGAATCAAATTAGTTTTACATTTTTGTTGTCAACATAATTATGTGTCGCAGAGAGAAAAAATATATATATAATAATGTAGGCCAGTTTGTACAAAAATGTAAAAATAGCATATTTGTTATTTTTATTCGTCTTGTCAAAATACAAAATTTGTTTAACCTTTTGCTGTCAACACGGAAAAGTGTCGCAGAGAAAAAAAAGACATCTGTCATTTATATGTATATGTAAAATATGAACAAATCCGTTGGCTTAGACATTGCATAATTAAATCTGTTTTTCATGAAACCAAACAATTTAACTTCCCTGAGAAGAATGTCCCGAGTCAGACTTGCCTGACCTGGGTTTCTTCGCAGTAAACTGACCATTTTGCAGTCGGAGTTGAACATCTTTCAAGGCCCATCTTTTTTCTCCATCCTTATTCTTATCCTTATTCTGTCACTCATCGACGGGGCTCTAGGCAAAAGAAAACCTGCCGTTAGGTGACTCTTGGTTTAAAGATGCATGTAAAATCGATTACTGTTTTATATATTAAATGAAACAAACCTGTATTTGACCAAAAAATTTGAAATAAGTCAGTGGCACTGGGAATTTTTGTCTTAATGCCTTTATTTTCTCAAATACAGTTCTTAACACAACTCAATTTAACCGTTTAAACTCTGCGACTGTCCTATGATCTGAGTTACAAAACTACCCAAACATTTTAGAAGTAAAAATAAACATTTAACAAAATAACCGTGATTTTTAGAGTATATCTGCACACTATATAAATGAACTGGACAAACCTGTATGTGATCACTTAAGTCAGTGGCACTGGGAACTGCTCTCCATCCTCTGATGTGAATCCATCACCCCTTTATTACACAAATTAAACACTGTATATGATAAAATAATACATACATTAGGCTATAATCGTACCGTTCAGAAGCACAAAAGGCTTTAAAACTCATCAGACAGCACCAGCAGCAAAAGGAATTCATGTCTGGATAGTTTTCGTTTTGATGACATTTATGAATGTATATTAGTATGTTTTGCAGCCTATTGATGACGCGCAGTTGGGGGGGCGGCGTGGGAGCGGCATTACTATGAAGCAAAGTTAATTTAGATGTAGAATAACTAAGCAGTGATAACGAATGCCCAAAAGATAAACTACAAATATCTGTCCCTTTGCCCCCCTGACTGTGTTGCCGCCCCTTGGCGACTGCCTTGTTCGCCTTATTGCACGCGCCGGCCCTGCTCATCGACAGCCCGCCTGTTCTGTCAGGGTGCCGTTATGCACATGCTGCTCACTGTGCGCAATAAAACACATGACACAGAAGCACTGGTGCGTGCTTGCAGCGCATGAGCGAGAAGAGGGAGTAAAAACACAGATATGCTGTTCTGAAAGGATGTCGGGAACGGGATATTGTTAGACGCCCACTCCTGTTCAAATTACACCAGAGTTACCGACCGCTGCCGTGTTTTATTCCCGCGTTGCAAGAAATCTGGTCGGGTCCCGCGAAAAACAGTGCGGTGATGGCGGTGATGACCTCAACACCGCGGTTGGCATCTCATTACCGCGGTGAAGTGGTAATCGGTTATCGTCACAGCCCTATGTGGGCCAAATGAAAGTGTCAGGTGTGAGCCTAATCTGGGCCTCAGGAATTTTGCTATCTGGGTATGAACGGGGTACTTATTTTTTCAACAAAATGTAAGATTGAGTCTCAGCGCCAGATAGTTAAGATCCAGTCCCGGATGCCAGATCCTGTCAGAAAATATATATTTTGTCTTGTATCTGAACAAATAGTCAGCAGGGTTGTTGATACCCAAAACTCATTAACATCAAGTCTTGTCTGGTACACAAAACTGTATTAACAGTCTTTTATCAACCAAGAAGTTGACTGATTAAAGCCAGAGAAGAACATAAGCAGGAGACGAAGTGATAATGATAAAAAGGAGCAAAGTTAATTGAATAATCTTAGTTGTGTTTGTTCCAATGCTCAGACTTCATCTGACCAGCACAAATCCAACAAGTAGTGTTTTACCAAAGACAAAAACATCCCATAATAAACCTTGAGTATCCATAAACATTCCCTCTTATCTCTTATTTACAAAACAGTTAATGAAACCTCACAATCATAAGATTAAACAATGAAACTACATAAGACAATAATAAGAAATATAAAAACATCAAATAATAAAATTACATAAATGGTAAATGATTAAAAAAACGAATGATACATTAATGACTAATGTTATAAATTAATAAAAACAAGAAAATAAAGCATAAGACAAATGTATGGTCACTCTCTTGATGCAACACACAGTTTGTAGTTGATCAAACATATTGAATAGTTCTCATTATAGAAACATGAGGGTTTGAGCCTATAGTGTTTTAAAAATAATAATTTGAAGATCAGTGTACATCATTCATAGAAACTATTAGGGATGTATAAATTATAAAACTGCATCAAAAGGATCAATTATGTGATGCAATTATCTACTTTCTGCTGTTATATCAGGGTTAACTTTTGTCCTTTCACATTTCTGTTAAGTTTTTTTTAACGAGTTACTGACAAATGTACTGTTTTTAATTTTGTTTCAGAGTTGATTGAAGATAATGAGGAGGAAGAAGGATTGAGTGAAGTTGAGGAGATAAATCATGTCAAAAGTGGAGAAAAACACAAAGAGAAAGATTTAAAGAAAGATAGAACCAAGAAATCATTCACCTGCACTCAGTGCGGAAAGAGTTTCACAAACAAATGTCTTCTTGAGCAACATATGAGAGTTCATACTGGAGAGAAACCGTTCACTTGTGATCAGTGCAGTAAGAGTTTCACACTATCATCAAACCTTAAGGTACACATGAACATCCACACTAGAGAGAAACTGCACACATGTGATCAATGCGGCAAAACATTTTTGTGGGCTTCAAACCTGAAGAAACACCTGAAAGTTCATACAAAGGAGAAACCACATTCATGTCTTTTGTGTGGAAAGAGTTTTTCGCGTCCAGAACATCTAAAAGTGCATCAGAAAATACGCTGGTGTGAGAGAGTACATGTGCTTTGAATGTGAGAAGACTTTTACTTCAGCGAGCCATTTAAAAAATCATGAGAGGATACACACTGGAGAGAAACCTTACAAGTGTTCACACTGTGACAAGAGATTCAGTGTGTCAGGAGACCTGAAAACACATGAGAGGATTCACACTGGAGAGAAACCTTACAAGTGTTCACATTGTGACAAGAGATTCAGTCAGTCATCAAGTCTGAAAACACATGAGAGGATTCACACTGGAGAGAAACCGTATCACTGCACTGCATGTGGGAAGTGTTTCAATGTTTCATCTACTCTAAACAAACATACAAAAACATATCACAGTAATTAGATAATCTTCAGATCCAGCTCTTTCAGGTCTGATGCTGCGTTGTCATCAAATGTGACACAATAATGCATCAAGCAATAAAATATAATCTGGATAAATCTGTCATTACAAGTGACATGACAAATAAATATTATCTAAGGTTTTCACAATGAATAAAGTTCATCTTCAAAACCAGCAGATTCAACTGAGATTCAGATCAACTCAGATGGAGTTCCTCCACAAAGAACAATGTCCAAAAGTTGTATTCTTGTGTATCATTTTGCTTCATGATATAAATTATATCATTGTGATTTCTTAGGGGTTACATATTATGTTCAATATGTTTAATAAGCAGGATTGTAATAATAGTAACACCAATGAAACCTTACAGATACTAGGGGTGTAAATCGAATGGTTTGTCACGATATGATATCGATCCTGCCTTCGGGCAGTCCTTATATCGAGTCCTGATACGTGAGATTGAACGAGAATGCACGCGTTTACTGTAATACATAGACGGACATTATGTGAAAATGTGGACATTGTCAAAATAAAGGTGCCTTTTTACAGATATCGATATTTTACGCGTGGCATCGATGCATCGTATCGTCATACATTGTATCGATCCATATCGATGAATCGTTACACCTCTAGTATATTTCCATGTGATCGCATGTGAAACACGTGTATATTCCCATGTGAAACCGATGAGATAATATGTGAAATGCATGTAAATTTCCATGTGATCACATGTGAAACACGTGTATATCCCCATGTGAAACCGATGAGATAACATGTGAAATACATGTGTGATCACATGTGAAACCGATGAAATAACATGTGAAATGCATGTAAATTCCCATGTGATCGCATGTGAAACACGTGTATATTCCCATGTGAAACCGATGAGATAACATGTGAAATACATGTGTGATCACATGTGAAACCGATGAAATAACATGTGAAATGCATGTAAATTCCCATGTGATCGGATGTGAAACACGTGTATATTCCCATGTGAAACCGATGAGATAACATGTGAAATACATGTGTGATCACATGTAAAACCGATGAAATAACATGTGAAATGCATGTAAATTTCCATGTGATCACATGTGAAACACGTGTATATCCCCATGTGAAACCGATGAGATAACATGTGAAATACATGTGATCACATGTGATACCGATGAGATAACATGTGAAATGCATGTAAAATGAGATCACATGTGATACCGATGAGATAACATGTGAAATGCATGTAAAATGAGATCACATGTGAAACACGTGTATATTCCCATGTGAAACTGATGAGATAACATGTGAAATGTATGTGTGATCACATGTGAAACGTGTATATTACCATGTGAACCGAAAAGATAACATGTGAAATGCATGGGTGATTACATGTGAAACTGATGAGATAACATGTGAAATGCATGTGTGATCACATGTGAAACCGATGAAATAACATGTGAAACTTGTGAATCCCATGTGAAACGTATATTATAAACCTGTTTCAAAACACATCAAAACATCATGTTAAAGACCTCAATTTTATAGTAAAATTCCATTATGTTTTATTACGCAATCCTTATACACTATTCATATTATGAAGAATGTAAAAATAATAACTACAGTCTAAAGCATTTATATTAATCTTAAAAAGATAGTTCGTCCCAAAAAAAAATAATGTCATTAATTATTCACCCTTATGTTGTTCCAAATTTGTAAGATCTTCGTTCATGTTCGGAACACAAATTAAGATATTTTTGAACATTTCAGTTGCATTGCTGTCTATGCAGGGCCAGAAAGCTCTCGGATTTCATCCAAAAATGTCTTATTTTGTGTGCCAAAGATGAAAGAAGATCTTACAGATTTGGAACAACATGAGGGTGAGTAATTAATGACAGAATTGTTATTTCTCTATAATAACTGGGAACGTGCCATTTCAGATTTATTTATAAATAAAAAATTAATTAAAAAAGTTACTCAATCACAGTTTCCATGGCATTAAGTTCATAGAACCTGAAAGTACACCGAGAGGCACTATTAAGTACAATTAACACAATATTTATGTATTTTTTGTAACTGTGTTGTATTTAGACCTATAACAACTTGAGTCATATTTCCATGATGACATGAGATTTTCACAGGTTGGTAATTCAATTTTTATTGTCTGTAAAGAGGGCCACGGCATCATCTCCAAACTCATAAGACTTGTCCTAAATGAATGACCTAAAGAGAGATAAAAATCACAAACAAATCCATGGTGTCCAAAACTAGTTCAATAAAAAATAACAAATTATTATTATTATTTAATTTAAAATAGTTTTTGACAAATAATCTAACAAAGACTGATGCCAAGCTAAAGGTCACCCAAAAAAGAAAATTCTGTCATTATTTACTCATATGCCATATGGCCTTTCATTTTGATACCACAAAAGGGGACATAAAAAATGGTGACAAATCAAAAAAGATTTTTTTTATAAATTATGTTGGTCTGGTGTGAAGGACTGTGTTTATGAGAATATATTTGCTCAACATTTCACTTCAACAACATTTCAATAACTTGATTTGTTGTTCTAACGGGCAGAAAACAAAATATATATTCACCTCAGAACATAAACTATGTGCAAAATTTTCTAGGAGCCATGAGTCGCATGCAACTTAATTTGAGTTTTTTTGGTGAGCTGTCTCTTTCAAAAAAATTGCAAAATAGTTTGAACAAAACAACACAGATATAGTAACACAGATGTTACATACAGATGTACAGTATGAGTAAAAACACTGTTGTATTTTGATACAAAATAGAGTTGTCCTGTCAGTTATTCAAGGAGACTCACCGTGCAGGTTCTGAAAAGCCAAACACACAGGAAGAACAGTGGAATGGCCCGGTGTGTAATTCCTATAAAACAAACTAAATTGAAGAGTATACTGTTGATGGTGAAGTTACCTCAATTATATATATATATATATATTATATAGCGCTGCAAGCTAGTGGCATTTGTTAGCTATAAACAGCACACAAACGTCAAGCAAAGCTGAAATGGCACCACGCTCGCAAACCTCTCTCATTTGGCAAGAATCCAAATGTTTCAATTTTTGCCATATTTGTATTATTTGATTGTTAAACTATTACTTATTATAAAGCCTAAACATGGCTTTATACTTCACTCATGTTCCAATAGGCTATTAACGTAAAATCCTTCACATGCATAAAAAGTTTTGTTTGGGTACTGCACGCTGCTTTCACAGCGGACCTTTTAAAATAAACGGTGTAACTTTTATATTCGGTTGACTGCATTTTAGTTTGATGATGAATAGCTGAAATGTCAAGCAATGCTAGAACTAATGTTGTTTGTGTGCGCGTGAGGCGCTAGCGTGATCAGATGGATTAAACAAATAAAGATAATAAGAAAATAAATAAAATGCATTAAGAGTGTCACAAAACAAGCGTATACTTGTTGCAGTGTTTTTTTTATTTTGTGCATCTGTTAATTATATTCTAGCCTATTATATACTTTGTGCGGTCCTATTTATTTAATTCCTTTTATAGACTTAATTTCAGTTTTTCTCTGTTAAGCGCTGCAGGTGTGTGATGCAACGATGTGTGAATCCTCATGATCTGTTGTTTACGCTGCTATTTGCGCATTTAAAGCTAAAGCCCTGAAAACAAAAACAAGACATTTTAATCTTACTGGTCAGTGATCGATAAATTAGCTTTGGTTGACGGTCAGGAAAATAACATAAATGAACAAAATGCAATTCTACAATTCTCCACCAGATGTATTTTATGCTGCGCGCAAGTTCAGGGGCCTCATTTATAACCTTTGCGTACGCACAAAACCTGCCCTGAAAGAGGCGTACGCCCCTTCCTACGCAATAGGTGGGATTTATAAAAACAAACTTGACGGGAAAATTTGTGCACCTGCAGCTCTGACCCATGCGTACAAACTATTTTTCCAGGAGTGAGAAAATTAATGAAGTAAACAACAATTTTAAATTCTGTTTTCATGTCGATATACACATTTACATTAAATATTCCACTCTCATAATGTAAATAAGCACTGACATTACATAAAGTCATTATACAGAAGTTAAACAAAACTTAGGCTATATGAATTTAGACATATTTGTAGTGGATGCACTTCATCCCCTTTCCTGTGGCACGCTACTGTATGTTTTAATTACAGCGAGGAGTGCTATAGGTGCACAATAATTCATCTTTAAACTGCAGATCTCATGTTTTGAGAAAATATTTTTAGCGAGAACCAAGATCAGTGATGCGCACTTACTTCGATATTATGGTGGACACTGCTGGATACTCGGTTGTTGAATGGTCCATTGTCCAGTTTGAATAGGTCCAATGATAACTTACTCAATAACTTACTGTAAAACCTCAGCTGCACGGAGGTGTTAATGTCATGCGAAGACATCTCCACAACATTATGAAACACACCACTGTATCTGAAGGATGCTATTGGAAGTAAAAGGTAAGATTTGCATGCTTCATTTTTAAAATATGTCATACAATTGTATTTACACTGCAATAAATAAACGCCTATCTGTTTCCACTGAATAGCCAGTGTAAAAGAATGAGATCAACTTAATTCTTTATAACTTTTAAACTTTATTCTAAACTTTATTTTAAACAGTTTTTTTTATTAATATTTTGATATATTTATTCTAAAACAAGGATATTGGATGGCTTTTAGCAACAACAACAACAAATTATAATAATACAATAGTTTTTGGCACAAATGGCATTTGCATCTCATATTCCTTTAATGCATACTAATCATCCCTATTAATAATATTAATAATTAATATCCATATCATGTGACGCCATGTTTAACACTGGTACAAGTATCTTTGACAGTGTTAAACATGGTGTCACATGGATGGGAATATGTATGGAAATGATATGCAGATGAGGTTATGCATAGTTAAACTAGGCGTTGTAATAATTATTAAGCTCAGATAAAGGGATTTTTGCACAGTTTCCGGCGTAAGTAGGGTTTTATAAATCTGTAAACTTTTGTGCATATGAAAAATCGAGCTTTTGTGCCTACGTATACTATTAGGATGAAATCTATGGAGAGTTTTATAAATGAGGCCCCAGATAACTCAAAAACTTGCGTACATAAGCTGAGACCAGACATGAGATTTGTTCGTAGCCACCACTCATGTCCATATTGATCAATCCAAGTTTTGTGTTGAAACGACCGTATGCCCAATTTTCTGTCATACGTTTGTCTCGTAAACCAGGCCCAATGAGCGCTAAAAGAGTACGTACTGTAAAGCCAAATCTCCTTAAGTTAAAATGTGATACGGACATCATCCACCAGGTTGACATTATCATGTGACGCCATGTTTAACACTGGTACAAGTATCTTTGACAGTGTTAAACATGGTGTCACATGGATGGGAATATGTATGGAAATGATATGCAGATGAGGTTATGCATAGTTAAACTAGGCGTTGTAATAATTATTAAGCTCAAATAAAGGGATTTTTGTACAGGTTCCGGCGTAAGTAGGGTTTTATAAATCTGTAAACTTTTGTGCATATGAAAAATCGAGCTTTTGTGCCTACGTATACTATTAGGATGAAATCTATGGAGAGTTTTATAAATGAGGCCCCAGATAACTCAAAACTTACATAAGCTGAGACCAGACATGAGATGTTCGTAGCCACCACTCATGTCCATATTGATCAATCCAAGTTTTGTGTTGAAACGACCGTATGCCCAATTTTCTGTCATACGTTTGTCTCGTAAACCAGGCCCAATGAGCGCTAAAAGAATTACGAATTTATTACGAAAACCCAAAATCGCTATCGCTAGAATATATTATTAATTTCTTTATTTTAAGTGCAATTTTTTCATCCACAGGCAAAACTGGCTTATTTTTCCTTAGTTTACCTCTTTTACTTGATGAAACTGTCTCGTTTCATCCCTCTGGCTTATAAATAACAACAACAACAAATGCAATTTATTATGAATTATGATAATATGAATATTATAATTATTCAAAGATGATTAATCCTTTTTTCTGTGTATATAATAGTATAATATGATGTATGCAAACCTATTATAGTTATGTTTTCGTTTTTTTGTCATTATAATTGTTCATTGATAAAGATACAACAATCTTTCCTTGAGCTTATATGTAATCATATACATTTTTCAGTAATAATAATAAAAAGAGGGTAAGTGGGACATGTGCACTGACAACATCACTAATTCGACAACCCTACCTAGTACAATTTTCCTCATTTGAAATGTTTTCACGAAGAAAACGACAATCAGCTGCTCGAAGATCTCGCCTTTGGAGAAGACTGTTGATTTTATACTGGAACAATGTAAGTATTACTAATTATAAATTAAGATTAACTCAGAATGCATTGATAGCCCACCCCAACACTTCTGAACAATAATTATGATAAATGCTGACCAAATTAGTTAATAATCACTTATAATATTCAAATATCCTTAATTTATTTTTGTAAAACAAGCAAAATTGTATTAGTTTTGTTATACAGCCAAGACAAATGCAGCCAATGTGAATGCATCTCAATTTCCAGTCATGTAATGAATTAATGCAAAAGTTAATGAAACAATTATATAGCTTTTATTTATGGGCAATTACTCGGGGTACTCAGGGCGGATCCCATCCACCCCCGATACCTTGCCACTGCGGAGCATGCAGACTACCTCAGTTACTTCAGCTTGGGTGATGGGAGTATCAACCCCTGAGTCCTCCATCACTGCTTCATCAATGGAAAGCGTGTCAGTGAGATTGAGGAGATCCTCATAGTTTTCCTTCCATCATCCGATAACACCCCCAGTCAAGGTTAACTACTCCCCACCTCCACTATAAACAGTGTTGGTGAAGAACAGTTTCCCCTTCCTGAGGTGTCAGACAGTTTGCCAGAATCTCTTTGAGGCCGACCGATAGTCCTCTTACATGGTCTCCTCGAACTCTTCCCAGGCCAGAGTTTTTGCTTCCTCGACCGCCGGGGTTGCAGCACGCTTGGCCTGTCGGTATCCTGACAGCTGCCTCGGGGGTCCCACAGGCCAAAACCAGGCTTAGTAGGAATCCTTCTTTAGCTTGACAGCATCCCTTACTTCTGATTTCCATCACTGGGTCCGTGGGTTGCTGCCACAACAGGCACCGAAGGCCTTACAGCTGTCTGCGTCCACAGTGGAGGCGGAGAACACGGTCCATGCTGACTCAATCTCTCCAGCCTCCCTCAGGATCCAGTCCAAGCTCTCCCAGATGTGTGAGTTGAAAATCCCTCTGACACATGGTTCAGTCAGTTGTTCCCAACAGAGCCTCACAATACATTTGGGTCTGTCCAGCCTCCTCCTCTGCCAGCGGATCCAACTCACCACCAGCTCTGCCCCTCTCTTACCTCCAAGTGTCAAAGACATATGGCCAGATTTAATGACCACAAATCAATCATCTGTTTTGTTTTTGTTTTTTTCTGAACACATATGCATTAGCCTTGGGCGGTAATACGGTAATATGGTATACCGCGGGATCTAAAAATAGCAACGGTATCAGTTTCAATACCGTTATACCATCATAAAAAAAACAATGCACTTATATGGGAGACAAGGATTAAATATTAAATATAATTAATTAATGCCTAAAAATGCGTATGCGTGGTTGTCATCACGTGACAGCATGGAGGAAAAAGAGAGAGAGGGGGAAAGATGGCGAGTCGCGCACCAAGTGACCTGGTCTCGAAAAAGAACACAACTTCTGCAGTTTGGCAGTATTTCGGGTTTCGACCGAACGAGAAGAGAGAGGCGGTAAATACGGACGAGGCAATTTGCAAATTGTGCAACAAAAAGGTAACCGCGAGAGATGGAAATACCTCGAACCTAAGGTCGCATATACGAAACCACCATCCACTCACTGCTGCGAGGATGGACCCGAGTTCACTCAGTGCAAAAGTTTCAATGCCTCCCGATGCAGGACCAACAACACCTAGGTCCACTGCCAGTACACAGCTGACGATAATGGGGGCCTTCGGGAAAACAACAAAGTACAAAAGGGACAGTGTCCGTTGGAAAACCTGTACTGATGCAGTGATAAAATACTTGGCGAAGGAAATGGTCTCTTTCCACACAGTGGAAAAAAAGTCCTTTAAGGACATGGTAAAGGTCCTAGATGACCAGTACGAGCTGCCTGGACGGAAACATTTCTCACAAACAGCCGTCCCACATTTATATAGTAAAGTTAGAGACAATGTTCAAGTGCTGCTGTCAGCAGCAGACAGTTATTCCTTAACAACTGACATGTGGTCGTCAGTTAACATGACACCATATATGTCCCTGACTGTCCACACTATTACACCTGACTGGAAACTTGAATCCAAATGCCTCCAAACTACGTATTTTCCTGAAAGTCATACGGCGGACAATCTTGCTGCTGCGCTCAGAGCTGCACTTCAGGAATGGCAACTTGACGAGAAAAAAACTTTCAGCCATAACCACTGACAACGCTGCCAACATTTATGCCGCAATCAGGTCCCTGCATTGGCCGTGGCTTAACTGCTTCGGTCACAATCTAAACTTGGCTGTCACAAATGGATTGCATGACCAGAGGCAAAAAACCGAGCGCGCCCTCGGACTATGCCGTAATATTGTCGGGGCCTTTTCACACAGCTGGCAACGTAAGCATGAACTCCACAAGAAGCATGTGGACTTGGAACTCCCAAAACATAGTCTCATAATGGTAAGCATAAAACGTGCAGAGAGTTCCTCAGGGGCAGGGGCTCAAATGTAAAAAAGGAGCATATATATATATGCTTTGCATCACATAAATAAATTATATTTATAAGTAGGTTATATTAAAATAGAAAACCATTTTTTTAATTGTCATTTTTATGAAATAAATGCACTTTCCGAGATATGAGACGGATGACAACGCATTGGCTGAGACCAAGGCTGAATTACAGGCTGAGATTGTGAGCTTAGAGGCAGCAGGTCCAGTGGCCATCAGAGTGGAAGAGGGAGAGGCACAACCCGAACCCTCACGAAAAAAGATGACTCTGGGAAGTATGCTGATGCAATTGTAAGCCGATGCAATGGCAGGTCCCGTCGGCATCGGCACCGTAGAGGACCGAGTCGGAGCTGAAATAACAGCCTACTGTTTGGAGCCAGTTACTCAAGGAGACGAGGACCCACTTCTCTGGTGGAAAAATGCTGCCGGGTGTTTTCCCCAGATGTCGCGAGTGGCACGAAAGTACCTGTGCGTCTGTGCCAAAAGCACACCATCGGAGCGGGTTTTCAGCACCGCAGGTAAAGTTGTCGGTCCCTGTTAAACGTGCCCTGTTAAAGCCGGACAAAGTAAACATGCTGGTTTTTCTAGCGAAAAATCTTGACTAGATTTGATGCCACTTGCCATTCGTTCCTATTCGCACTGTGTTTATTTTTATTTATTTAATTAATTCAGGTATTTTTATTTGGTTTTCATTAAAAACAATATTGGAAAGAAGACTGTAAAGAAGAAGTTTTTATTTAGGCCTATTGCTTTGCAATACTTTTTATAATATGGATGTTTATGTTAATTCAACTCTGGTTGACTGTTGTGGGTCTATTTGCACTTTTTTATAAGCTGCTCTTTGTTATTAAAAGTTGTTCAGCCGGTGTGATTTAATTTAATTGATTTGTGTGCGCGTCTCTGCGCGAAAACTGTTCTGGATATTTATGTTAATTTAATTCTGTTTGACTTGTATTTGCACTTTTTTATAAACTGCTATTTGTTGCTAATAAAAGTTGATAATATTGTTGTGCATGTTATTTTGTTATTGTTTCAGTATTAGTGTTTGGTATTCAGTTTCTGAACGGTTTAGGCGCAAGCCAACAGTTTGGTGACGCTGTCTGAGCCTTACGTAATATTTTTTTTATTATTCACTGTAATACTGTGTACCGAGGTAAAATAGGTTTATAATACCGTATACCGAGGTTTGATGGTATCAAAATTTGGATACCGCCCAAGCCTAATATGCATTTCTTGAAACTCTGGTTTCATTGACTGGTGTTGTATGAACAGAAACCAGCAGGACAAATTTGACCAAAATCACATCCTCAATGATTTTTGGTCTTTCTCTAGATGCTCTCGCTGGCTCTGGGGTCACTGAGGATGAAGAGACCACAGCAACATATTGTCCAGATGAGGCTACAATGGCAGGTGGAGTGATGGAGCATCTTATCCATGGCACTGGACCATTTACAGGATAATGCTGTGGACTTCTCCTTTCTCACTGCTCACACCAGTCTGTGGACATTTCAGCTACTGCAAAGGTGCACAAATATAATACAAAAGCAGTCATTTAAACAGCACAATGTCATTTGATTTCTGTATTAGAAAAAAACAAAATCGTCGTATTTTATATTTTCGTTTCAGGTTCTCCATTTTTTTCCACAAATGCTGACATCACCTTTCCTTGAAGGTCCTGCTTCACCACATAAGCTCTTCAGCAAATCTACAAAACTCAGAAAAAGAATCAGAAAAGCGCTGACATAGCTCTGACTGAAATAATAATTAAAATAAACTACAACTTAAGACTTAAAAGATGTTTTATCAATTTCACTGAGAGCCTTGATGACAGCATTCTTTCATCAGTCACTCTTCACCGGATCAACACACGTGTCTCATCAACACGTGTCTATGGCATCGCTGGGAAGAACCTTTTAAGCACCTTTATTTTTAAGAGTGTTATCTTTTATGAATATTGAGGATTCAAACATACTTCTTTGTCACCTACTGCTTTTTGTGTACTATATACTATTTGACCACAGCAAGTCACTTCCTTCGTTTATGAATCTGTTTGAAGGATTCATTGATTAAACGACTCACTCAATCATTAAGATTGTGACTTGCTTCCACCTACTCGAGGTTTTAGTTTCATATTTAGATTTTTTATTTAACATTTAATATTTTTTTTACCGTTAAAACCCATGTATGTTATTTTGAATAAAAATATTTATTTCTGAAGCTACTATTTGTAATGTCTCTTCAATAATTGAATCATTTAACAATAATAAATCAAGGGTGTCCAAACGACGGCCCACGGGCCATCTGCGGTCACTGTCACTCCTGTGGTGGCCTGCGAGGGATTAAAAAAAATATGAAATTAATCTACAGAGGTGGGCAAACTATGGATGTTTTCATCCAGCCTGGGAGGCAGTTTGTTCAAAATGGCTAATTTGATGCAATATCATTGAAATTCAGTAGATGGCGCTTTAGCCTGTAGTGCGGTATATATAACCCCTGATTTACACCGTCTCAGCCACTCACGCCACGGCACGTTTCCGAAGCGGCTCTCCGTGCTGTTTTGCTAAAGATAGGAGCCTATTTATTTTTGACGGGCATCGCAATCAAGCCGCACAGCAAATACAAAATAAAAACTCTACAAAACTGGCACAATTGTAAATAAGTTACTTGTTTTAAACATGTGAAAGTGTTCATTTGTTTTGAAAAATGCTTTGTATTAGTATGGTTTTGAAAAAGCTTAAAATGCTCGGTAGACTTTCCAGTATCAGAACACATGCCGGTGTTATCCTTCTGCTCATGGGCACCGTAATTTTGTGGGGAACACATGGAAATAATTTGTCATTTTATATTGTAAATATATGCTTTCTTCTGTTTTCTTTACGCATTTTTATGAAAATGGATATAGTACTGTATTTTCTGGATTATAAATTAAGTTTTTTTTTTCTCTGGAACGTGCTGCGATTTCCAAGGCAACTTATATAAAGCAATCAAGGTCAAGCACAAAGCACGCACATTAGGATTGGTTATGAATGAGAAAAGGCAAATGAGTATGTTTTGATTTTGTATTGTGCATCTTCCAGCAACCACGCCGCTAGTTTCAATTTCGCTTTAGATATTTAGGCTGGGCGTTTATGATTTTTTAGTGAATGCCACAATAATTTGTGTTCGTTTGTTTAATTATATTTTCGTTATTTTTTCTATTCTGAACACTGTTAAATTTACAGGATTTTTTTTGTGTCTTGTGGGGAATATACATCTTTCTAATGTTTGTAAATGTTTTGTTTAGTTTACATAATTTCTGAATGAAATTATAAAATTGGTCTTTTACACCAATGCAACTTATCTGCGTGTTATAAAGAGCTCATAAAGTAATCAATTAATATTGAATATTGAACATCACGGGCTGACGCTCACAAGCCCGGGGTAAGTATGCAGCTTGCTGCTAACATTCCCAATACCTCTACTCTGTGTGTTTCTCTGCACAGGCCCACACAGTACTCCCAATGGTCCCCGTACACAATGTCCAAAGACTAACTGATTTGGACTAAATCCCAAACTCTCCTGGACAACCTCACGTGCGGCCAACAGCAACCATGGTAAACCTTCCTCCCAGTCACCCTTTAACTCCGTGCAATATGCTGTCAACAAAGATTTCAATGTCTGGTGAAAACGCTCTAAATCACCCTGACTTTCAGGATGGTATGCAGTTGATCTGTTATGTCTAATACAGAGTTGTCTTAACACCTCTTGAAACATATTAGATTTGTCCCCTGATCGCTCTGAATAACTTTTGGAATGCCAAAAATAGATATAAACTGAGACAATGTAAAAATACAGTAAAATACTGCAGCAGATGTTGGTAGGTCTTATTTACGCCAAAATGGCCAGACACCCCACCATGAGCAGACTCTAAAACAGTATTTCGTAAAGAAACAGGCACAACTACCTGTATAGTGGGTTCAGTCAAACCTCCCTCTGCATGAAAAGTCCACTTCCGCAATAGTACCTCATTTTCAATGAGGTACCCATTAGCTGAACTCTCTTCTACCTCCGGAGACAAAGCAGCATCAAAAAGAGACTTCAAAGATGGATCCTCTCTCTGAGCAGAAACCCAACCCTGATGAGAAACAGAAGGCAAAGCAAGGAGACCAGGCACCATCCTCTGAGATTTTACAAGGCCCTTAAAATCCCTCAGCCTTTCATCATCAGCTATTTTTTTACTCATTGCACGCGTAAGTGCACATGAGACAAATACCTCTGGATACTGCTGAGAAATATCCATGTCCCCCAGCGAAGTAGGACAAGTAGTAACCACAGGTGGAGATGAGACATAACTCCACACACGGTCACCAGCCAGATTATTACCCAAAATAACTGACACTCCCTCCACTGGTAGAGAAGGCCGAACTCCCATCACCACTGATCGATTTACTAAATCAGATTGGAGAAACACATTATGCAGGGGTACAGACAATGTTTGCAATCCAATACCCCGAATCAGCACCCGTTTCCCATATCAGTCTCTTGTGAAAAAGGCAATACAGATTCTAAAATGAATGATTCAGATGCACCAGTATCTCGAAAAATCCTAATAGGAACCTTATCAGTACTTCCAAGGAGGGATACATAGCCCTCTGTAATGAAAGGAGCATAACCTACATCTCAATCATTACAAAGTGCCACCGATTTTTCCAACTTCTGTAAAGTACCAATATGAACGTCAGACTCATCTGTCTGAACTGATGAAACAACAAGAACAGGCTTGTGTTCAGATTTAACATGCATCAGTTTTCCTTTGAGTGCTAAGCAAACCTTTTTCCAGTGACCCTTTAAATGACAATAAGCACAATGGTCACTTTTATCAGCATAACTTTTCCAATTCCTCTCACCTCTATTATTATGTTCAGACAAGACTTGACGGGGTACGGTTACACCCTCTGTTGGAACATCACTGAACTTAAACCTAACTTTCTTACTTCACATTTATGAGTAAGTACATACTCATCAGTAAGAATGGCAGCATCCTTAGTAGATGAAACATTTCGATCAGCCAAAAAGGTAGAAACATGCTTAGGCATAGTACTTTCAAACTGTTCCAATAAGAACAACTCGTGAAAATCTTGACAACTATTTGCACCTGAAGTGGCGCACCAACGATCCAACTGTATCTTTAGATCTCTCGCAAATTCACAATATGTCTGTTCCGCAGGTTTTCTCATGTTCCTAAACTTTTGCCGATAAGCCTCTGGTACCAGTTCATAAGCCTTCAGTACAGCATCTTTAACCTTAAGATATTTTTGGCTATCGTGAACACTCAATGAAGAGTAAGCTTTTTGCGCCTTACCAGTTAACACACACTGTAACAACAAAGTCTGTTCATTTTCAGGCCATTTCATAACATCTGCCAAATGCTCGAACAAACAAAAAAATTTGTCAACATCAGTTTCACTAAATTTGGGTAACAACTTAACATTATTTGCCACATCCAACCCTTTTTTACCCGAAACATTTAAACCAACAAAACTACCTCCCAGCTTTCCCTCACCAATTAACTGGAAGCGCATAGCCTCTACCTCCAACCTTCGAATCTCAACTTCACGATTTAGTTTTGTCTTTTCTATCTCTAAAAGCATTAGATCTCTTTGCTGCTCAAAAGACAATGATAAAACATTAGCAGCAATTTGATCAGCTCCATCGTTGTCCCCAGCAGCAAACTCTCCCACACTCGAGATATCTAAATTTACCAGAGCTGCTTTTACAATTACTGCAACAGTCCTTTTAAACTGTTTGTCTTTAGTAGTTAAAGGAATCTCATACTTATCTGCCACCTCCAGCAACTGATCTTTTGTTAAGTTGTCAAACAGTTCTTCACTAGGTAGTGAACTCAGTAGCCATTTTATCGCAGAACTCGTTATCTGACAATTTTCAAACACAATCAGTGCTTGTTCCCCCCACTCTTACAATATCTCACCCTAGTCTTCGTGCCTCCACCAAGAGTCGAATCTCTTTAAGCACTCAAATACCATCAATTGTCCAATCTCATGGACAAACCAGTGAGATAGACAATAGCGGCAGCGCCCTCAACTCAGCATTAGCACAAAAATAATAAAGTAAAATAAAAAAGATCAACACAACGTGTTGCTATACCTACTGGGGAACACCACAATTGTGCGACAAAATATAAAGAGCTCGCTGACAAATTACTTTCCTGTAATACTATATTCTTAGGTACTAAAAGAACAAACATACTAGGCTAACAAAATCCTGCCCGAGCCACACAATAAAGCCTAATTTTTATTTTAGGGAAATCTAAACACTTATCATAATGTGGTCTTATTTTCGGCTCCCACTTGGTCTCACTTCATACAATAAAGCACAAAGATAACAATCCACAGTTTTTTTTGTTTTGTTTAGGACACTGAAAAAACTATTGCACATATTTCCCAATACCAAACTAAACACCCGATGTTTGTCAATGCTAGCACGCAGATGAATCGAATACCAAGTTCATATAAGCTCCGCCTACATATTACACAGGCGCTAGCGCACAATATAACAAATGTGCAAATTTTCTCTTCCCTTTTCTATAAGCTGGACCTTCCAAACTATAATAAATAAACTTATGGAGGAGTCCCCATTTGTTACATCCCACTCAAGGAAGTAACAACAAAAAAGGGTCTGAAGTCCAAAAGTGCGCTATATTAAAGCATAAAATATTTATTTAAGTCCAGGGGTTAAATTATAAAGATAATAAATTAACAACAATAAAGAACCAAACAATTAACGAAATGAAAGTCCATCTTCTCACCTCAACTGCAGGACAAGGAAGAAAGCTCTCCCCTCCAACAAAGGCCAGCCACCGCAAATACAGTCCCGAATTGGTAACAGGTGTAGATCCTTATCTGGTAACCAATGGATGATTATCTGTCTGCTTTCTGCAACAGTCTTTAATGATGCAGTGCCACCATGTGCTCTGGTAACCTATAAAACAAGAAACAATGACAAGAGAGAAAACCCCAAAAGTAAAACAAAACCCTAACATAATATATACCTAGATTGAAATCACTTCACACTCCTGCACAGGAGGTGGCGGTATCCACATAAAACTGGTATGCGACCCGCCAATAAATCCACAGAAGAGGCAGCAGCTCTGGCTTCACTCTGCAGCGCTCGTGAGGATCACTCGGTCTGCGCATGCATGGGGGACTGAGATTTGTACGGTGAGGGTGAGTCCTCTTTTTCTTCTCTATTAGTTGCTTTTTGGTGTCATACACAGATTATTTCGCGTAAGTAAGTTTGAGGGCAGTAGGAATGTCAGGTAAATGTCAGCTTCTCGTATGAACAGCGCTGGATTGATTTTAACATGTGTGTAGTCAGTGAAGAAAGAGACTTTTACTCCAGAAATGCCCTTCAATCGTTAAAAACGATCATATTGTGTCTAATATTCCTCTGTTCATAAAAGATGAGTTTAATACGGAGCTGTTCAGGACTAATAGCTTCACAAATTAGGAAAATAAATCCCCTTAAACATGAAACGTTAGCTTGCAGTTGAGCGATTCCACAGTTTCTGTCCACAAGGGGTGTAATGAACAATATAGATTGAATAATACCCAGTTGTCGTAATTTTTTTTATTTTTAGTTCACTATTTTGTTTAAGATAGATGTAAGAAATAATAAAGCTAATTGTATCCCACTAAGCCTTGGCATTATCGTGTAATGAGACTTTATTTTATTTCCGTCCCCAGAAATTGCGGATGTCAGGGTGGGACATTCATTGCATCTGGATTTTTCCTAAGTCATTTATTTAATTTCCTTTAATAAAATCCTGAATTTTGGCGCATAACATTTATTTTGGTGTGTCTAATACAAAATACTACTACTAACACTGAAAGTATAATTCCCTTAATCCACCATGATGCAATGGAAACATTTACTAACGTTCGTTACACGTTCTGTCCAAACAGTTACGAACGTTAAACTATGATTCTAAAGGAAACAGAGATATAATTTTTCCATGTAATTATATCAATAGCAAAACGATAAAAACACCTTGTGTGGGTTAAATTCTCATATGCGTTGCTACATGATAAATTGTTAATAAATCGGGATAAAACAGGGGCAGAGATTTTCTGTCCAAAAATCATAACGCTCGTACATTTTATTCTGACGCTGAATTTCCATCTCCTAATGTCTCAACGGTTCTAATGTCAGAAATAAGATTGTCTAGGTCAAGCATGCTCTGCATGGGAGGAAGAGTTAACAGGATTTCACGGATTTCGACGAATGTGGCTAAGTTTGTGGCTTCTGTCCAAAAGTTTACGAACGTTAAAATGTTACGAACGTGATAAACTTTGGTTAAGTAAACATTAAATAGGATCATTATGATGAGAGAGGATAAAAGAGTGTGCAAGTCGGATGATTGGTAGTGGTTTCGGACCGAAAGCGGCGTCGTGTTCATCGTGAAAGAGCATGCATGAATGGTGGTTGTATACATTTTGACAGATTCTGCACATCTTGTTCGTAAATTAGACGGAAATTTTGAGTCTGTCCAACTTCGAACGTTGTTTTCTGAGTATTTTTTACTCAATAAGCTGTTTATGAAAGTCAACATCGTCAATGATTTTGCTGACTTTTTTTCCGTGTTTTTTTTTTTTTTTTTTATGTTCGTAAGAATATAGCTTAGGCTGTCGAAGTTAACACGTTAATAGTGCGTTAACACAATCTCACTTATGCCATTAGAATAAACTGTCGGCGTTAATCGCATAGGTTTTTAAACAACAGTGAACTGGGCTATAATGTTAAGGAACACACGCAGATTTTCCGCACCGACGGCACACAATAAAGCTAGTTTAAACATTAGCTTTGTGGTGAAATGAAGCCCCACAGCCTGTCAAGTGTACCTTCATCATGTCCAAATTATATACAGTCACAAAGAATTGTTCGTTACACAGTATCTGTACCAATATCATGGACCATAAACATCACTTGGCCACTGAGTGTAGTTTGGGCTCCTCCTCAGTGCATCAATGTTGTCATGTCTTTCACACATTCAGTCTGTTTTTCTTCATTAGTAAAATACAATTTTATAGGAGGAGTTGAATCACATAGACAGCAGATTAAGTACAAATATTAATATGCAATAGCGCATAAATTTAGCTGAATGCTCCTCTTCATAGTTATTTTTCTAGCTAACTGATGAGCTTATGGACACTGAGTGTTTATTCTGAGGTAAATGTATTATTACAATGCAATGTTTACTAGGGATGGGTCACGATTTTCGAATATTCGATTTAATTATAGAATAATAATTAGGTTGTGCGATTTTATTTTCTAAAGGTGTACCAGGGCTTGACAATAAAGACTGTCCGATGGCGTGAAAGACGCTTGGATTTGTCACTTGCCAGATCGGGCCACTGCAGGTGGTCACTAAATTGTATAATTTGCATGCGTTTTAAGCCTTGTTTGTTCAAAAATGTAAGCGATTAAAAAGCATTTGGGCGCGAAAGACAACTCCTTTCAGTACATGTGCGTTGTGTTCTGTTCTGTGTGAACAGCGCGAGCACCAACAGCCGAGTCTCTGACACGCGCGAGCCGCCTGAACGGGCAAATACATGAAGTATGTCAAACTACCTCCCTTGGCAAGTAACTTTAGCAATAATTCATCTATATTGAATTTATATACTGGAGTACAGATGCACAGATTTATTTATTTTCTGTGCTTGCACACAAACTGCACTGTCGGCACTCGGGTGCGGCACACATAGTGTGAACAATCACAGGCTCAGCACCCACCTACTTCCACTCACTATTACGAACTTACATCCCCTCCAGAAGCCTGAGATCTGCTAGTGAGCGACGCCTCGTGGTACCATCACAGAGAGGCTCAAAATCACTCTCCAGAACATTCTCTTTCACCATTCCTGGCCGGTGGAATGATCTTCCCACCCCCATCCGGAGCGCTGGATCACTGTCAATTTTCAAACAACAACTGAAAACTAATCTCTTTCAACTCTACTTGACTATATATAAAAAAAAAAAACTCTTTCACTTTTTCAAAATCTTCATCTTTCTCTTTCTCTTTCTCTCCTTCTCTTGCTAGCTTGTACTTATTTGAACAATGCCTGAGACTTGGTGTTATTGGCACTTCCTCTGTATGTTTGCCTCTTCAAGATTAATCGCTTTATGTACTCCCCAATTGTAAGTCGCTTTGGATAAAAGCGTCTGCTAAATGACTAAATGTAAATGTGTGAACGCTAACCACGCGGAGAACGTACTTCTGATACGTGCAGCCTGATTGCGTGAACAATAGACCTGTTAAACAATATATTGTGAGAGGGCCGTTTGTTACAGCATCCCAAACAACTCAAAATAATAAACCAAAGTTAACAAAACGATGCAATCCACAGAGTGCTTCTCTGCCGCCTTCACGTCCTGTTTCCCATTAATGAAGCCGTGACGAGCTCCCTGCATTCAAATTATTCGTTTTTTGCTGAAATAATAGGCCTAACGTAATATTCCACTGGTTGATATATTATATTTATATGCAAAATAGTTGTGCTGTTTTTCGTGTTAAATGTGAAGAATGACAAGTTGGATGCCACACTTATTATTATTATTTTTTTGGCAGAGTATACAGGTGTAATTTTCACTTTAGCTTCAGGCAATGTAACATGATTTTATGATCGTAATTTTGACTTTATTCTTAAAATATTATGACGTTAATTATTTAGTTATTTATTTGAGAAGGATAAACTGATCAAACTTGCACTGGCCGCTTGGTATTTAAAAAAACAAAAACTTGAATTTAACAAAAATAAGATGTTCCAATCATATTTTTAAATTAATAAAGAAAGGAAACAAAATAATGACCAATTTGTTATTAAAAACCAAAACTGAACTATTTAAATGGCTCAGCTAGACAGAGAGAGAGAGAGAGAGAGAGAGAGAGACTCAGGCGGGGAATTCTGAGAAGCTGCAGGGATCTATATTCCTTCCCTTGTTTCAATTCAAAGTTCACTGAACTAATTGTGAACAGATTGCACTCCCGTCTTCTTCCCGAGCATGTTCATTTAATATATTTGTTTATATGAAATAGGTTATTGTTATGAAGACAGATGTTAAAATTAATGTTCACATAATAAGTGCCATCATTCAGGCGGTTCACAATGTTTTAGCGCGTAAAATGTTTTAAGAATGATATTCTGTTTAGCGCGTAATATGTTTTACACCTGAAAATCATAGTGAGATTGTGCTAACGCACTATTAACGTGTTAACTTCGACAGCCTAAGCTATATTCTTACGAACATAAAAAAACCTAATAAAAAAAACACGGAAAAAAGTCAGCAAAATCATTGACGATGTTGACTTTCATGAACAGCTTATTGAGTCAAAAATACTCAGAAAACAACGTTCGAAGTTGGACAGACTCAAAATTTCCGTCTAATTTACAAACAAGATGTGCAGAATCTGTCAAAATGTATACAACCACCATTCATGCATGCTCTTTCACGATGAACACGATGCCGCTTTCGGTCCGAAACCACTAGCAATCATCCGACTTGCACACTCTTTTATCCTTTCTCATCATAATGATCCTATTTAATGTTTACTTAACCAAAGTTTATCACGTTCGTATCATTTTAACGTTCGTAAACTTTTGGACAGAAGCCCCAAACTTACCCACATTCGTCGAAATCCGTGAAATCCTGTTAACTCTTCCTCCCATGCAGAGCATGCGTGACCTAGACAATCTTATTTCTGACATTAGAACCATTGAGACATTAGGAAATGGAAATTCAGCGTCAGAATAAAATGTACGAGCGTTATGATTTTTGGACAGAAAATCTCTGCCCCTGTTTTATCCCGATTTATTAACAATTTATCATGTAGCAACGCATATGAGAATTTAACCCACACAAGATGTTTTTATCGTTTTGCTATTGATATAATTACATGGAAAAATTATATCTCTGTTTCCTTTAGAATCATAGTTTAACGTTCGTAACTGTTTGGACAGAACGTGTAACGAACGTTAGTAAATGTTTCCATTGCATCATGGTGGATTAAGGGAATTATACTTTCAGTGTTAGTAGTAGTATTTTGTAGAAGACACACCAAAATAAATATTATGCGCCAAAATGCAGGATTTTATTAAAGGAAATTAAAGAAATGACTTAGGAAAAATCCAGATGCAATGAATGTCCCACCCTGACATCCGCAATTTCTGGGGACGGAAATAAAATAAAGTCTCATTACACGATAATGCCAAGGCTTAGTGGGATACAATTAGCTTTATTATTTCTTACATCTATCTTAAACAAAATAGTGAACTAAAAATAAAAAAAATTACGACAACTGGGTATTATTCAATCTATATTGTTCATTACACCCCTTGTGGACAGAAACTGTGGAATCGCTCAGTAAATACATCGGTAAAACTGTCCATGTGACATCAGTGGCTCAACTTCAGTTTTGCGACTCTACAAGAATACAAAAGAAAACAAAAATTACAATTTACTCAACCATTCTTCTCCCCCGAGTTATGCCTTCCACCATGTTGTAGAGTACCTAAGGACGTATTTTGCATAATCAGCGCTGTTTACGTTCGGGGGGGAAAGCACGCACATGAACGTAATCTGTGTATTACTCATGTTGTTTACATTGCTGTCTATGGCGTGTCAGAGAGCTCTCAGATTTAATCAAAAACATCTTCATTTGTGTTCTGAAGATGAATGAAGGTCTTACGGGTTTGGAACGACACAAGGGTGAGTAATTAAAGACAGACTTTTCATTTTGGGGTGAACTAACCTTTTAACAAATACAATGTAATTTAATGGAAAACTTTGCAAATCTTTGATTTATTGTTTATTTTGGCAAATCTGCTTCCACACAGAAATTCATGTTCAGTGAAGCTCCTCCCACAATAATCACACATTCAGCAATTTACCAATAAATGCTGGAATAATCCCATCAGTTTACGAGGGAAGACGAGCATTAAATCTGCAAAGACTATTAAGAGGTTAAGAGACTATTAAATTAATTAAAGAGGACAGAGAGAAGATGAGAGATCCAGAACCCTGCAGAATCAAACACACTGAAGATACTGAACAACAAACAGGTTGGTGTTTATTATTCATTCTTCATTAATAATGCTGACAGTTAAAAAACTTCACACAGTTTAGATTTTTGTTTGTTGTAACAGGAAAAATTGTTAAAGCTGTTAAATAATAAGGGACGCTTCCTATGAACTGGGTACTTTTTTTTTTAAACAAAATGTATGTTAGATTGAGTCTCCACGCCAGATAGTTAAGATCCAGTCCCGGATGCCGGATCCTGTCAGAAAATATCTATTTTGTCTGGTGTCTGAACTAATAGTCAGCAGGGTTCTTGTTGTTGGAAAGAAAAGTGTGGATCAGTCCAGCAGGGGGGCGTTAATAGATTGTTTATCACCAATACCTTCCTGAAGTATTGTTATGTGCGTATGCGGAAGTAGACCTAGTTTGCAATGGAACGACAAGCAGAAGGACACTAGCTCTTTAGTGTTGTTTAGGTAGATAATCTTGCTATGGTGACATTGTGCGTGCAGACAAATTGTAAGTATTATCATATATTTGTGAGAATGAGTAACTTTATTGTAAATTCAGCCGTTTACTGTTTACCGCCGGATGACGGAATGACTAAGAACTTGTTTTCTGTCAGCTGTGACGCATACACTTAACGCAAGCCTTTGTATCTCGCATTTTAATTGTTGCTGAGTAAATGTAACTTTGTCTTTTGCTTTATGAGAAGGACTTGTAACTATCGTTGTTACTGTCGCCGTTTAAGTTATTTATACATTGTGCTCTTTAGATATTATATCCAGATAGTTCTCTGTTTATAGTAATGCCAACTAGAATGTCTTGTTTATAAGATGGTTTAATGATCATTTATTGTAATTTACGATTGATTAATGTTAGTTGTGATTATACAAAGAAATCGGTTATTTGTTGTTATTTCTTTGTAGAACCACACCCACACCACCTTACATCTCTATCCACCTGTAACTTTAAAGAAGCTGCTGGAATAAAGAGAATTGTAAATGGATAACAAAGACTCGTGCATTCTAACAGATGCCCCACAGTGATCACAATTCCAAACTAGCACAATATAGTAATCCTCCATTACAAATCGGTCCTTCGAGCCGGATTAGGTGATTACTGTGGATGAAGATGGCTAGTGCTCCATCAGACAGAGATTTCAGACCAGAGGATGTTCGTTCACGCAGACAAAGGAATCCTCCTGTCTGGTTAAAGGACTATGAAGTTGACCTTCCATGTCCAATAGTACTCGATAAGGAGAGACCAGCCGAGATGACACCTCTCCCCCAGTACTCCGTTCTACACCACTGGAGCGTAGAAGGCACGGAAGGAAAGCCTTTAGCATCACCATATGTTCCCCTTTATGAGAGCACACCAATACCATCCCAGCACACACCGCCTACATTAGAAGTTCTTCAGCAGCTGTGGGAGGATAATAGGAAGTTACATCAGGCCGTCTTGGATATGCAACGTCGAATGGAAAAGAGTTATGCTCTGTCACCTCTTCACCCTCTGCTCTCATCACTCGAACATCCTCCTAGCATCAGAATGAAGCGGACCGCAGCTGACATGCCACATCAACCCATTCATCAATCAGCTATCACAGAAGAGGATGAAGCTTGGCCTCTACCCCCCCCCAGTGGCCATAGAGGAGAGACAGCCCAATCCAGATCACAAGCTTATACATGTCCTGGAGGAGCTAAAGGAATGTTTTCTTAAACTAGAACTGAAGCCGTCATCTTCCCCATCCACGCCGGACTACCAACAGCCAGATGACGACACAGGGCCCTCAGAATCATGGTCGAGCCCAATTAATATTGCTGCTCCCCCACTGCCACCGCTGAGGGACTACAGCTTCACCGATGCACGACCACGTAGTCAAGAGAGTTCATATAGGGGTTTCAAGCCTACAATCCTAGACTTCACACGTGATGACCCCAGAGAGTTTGCAAGACTGCGAATATCCTTGGAGAATATTCTCCCCCCTGATGCAACGGAGAGGTTCAAATACCAAATCTTGCTGGACCATCTCAAATTTGAAGAAGCTCTCTTGATCGCCGACTCTTATAGTAACTCTATGTACCCTTACTCAGACACAATGGCCTCTCTCATTCAGCAATATGGCCAGCCTCATCAACTAGCTTTGAAAATAATTGCAGAGTTGATGGATGGACCCCCTATCCGTTCAGGAGATTCTATGGGATTCTGTAAATTTGCACTTAGAGTCAGAGCGCTAGTCGGAATGCTAGAACAATTGAAGCTGGAAGGACTCTTCGAACTTCAGTGTGGGTCACATGTGGCCAGACTAAGCAGTAAGTTACCCCAGGATCTCAGAGCTAATTTCAGACGATATCTTCACCCATTAAAGAGTGGAGTGCCATCCCTTTTGGACTTTGCAGAGTGGTTGGAGTATGAGCTACAGATCCAGGAAGGCAGTGATGTGTTTGATCAGATAGAGACTCACAAAGATGCAGTTAAAAGGCAAAGAGACAACAGGAAAGATGTTAAAGGAAGAAACAAGCCGATGACTGTGCTCTTGAGCTCTATGCAATCTACTTCTGGAACACCTTCTACAGTGAAGAGCCATTCACAATCACCTGATAAACCCAAACTGTACTGCCCTTACTGCTGTAATAACCAGCACAAACTTGATGACTGTTCTAACTTCTCTTATCTCACTAAACTGCAGCAGAAACAGTGGGTGATAAACAACAGTCGCTGTTGGAGATGTGGCCGCAGTCATCAAGCAGCGCAGTGTCGTCTGAGAATCAGTTGTAGCACCTGTAGAGGCAAGCACCTGAATGGTCTTCATGATGTTAACACCAAGGAAGACCCGTACCCGGAAGAGAAAGCCGGTGCTGAAACAATCTGTGGACTTGTGAACTCCTCTACCGACACCCTTTATCTGGACAGAAAGGCTGGATGCAACCAAGTCCTCCTCAAGGTCAGTAAAGTTCTCCTGCGCAATGGTAATCATACCCTGGAAACCTACGCTATCCTGGATGATGGATCAGAGCGCACAATTCTCCTCCAGGAGGCAGCACTGAAGTTGAAACTCCATGGTCCATCAGAGAACCTCATGCTGAGAACAGTGCGACAAGACTTACGAGTGATACAAGGTTCCTCTGTATCTTTCACGGTCTCACCAGCTAGTCAACCAGAGAGAGTTCACGAAATTGAAGGAGCTTTCACTGCAGCTCAGTTGGGTTTAGCTGAGCACACATACCCAGTGGAACGCCTGCAGCATAAATACAGACACCTGAGAAAACTGCCCTTGCCAGACATCAAATGTGTTCGACCCCTTCTTCTCATTGGATCACACTTCCCACACTTGATAACCCCACTCCAGCCAGTGAGATTAGGACCACCTGGAGGTCCCGCGGCAGTTAAGACAAGACTTGGCTGGACACTTCAAGGCCCTACTAAGTGCTTACCAATGCAAGCTGGAACCCAATCATGCCTGTTTATTGCAGCATTCTCCCCATCAGCCGAGTTGCATCATCATGTGGAAAGGCTTTGGCAGCTCGACATCCTGCCATATAAGAACGAGAAGCTGGTGACCAGGTCGCGACAGGATCACAGTGCAGTGAAACTCTTGCAAACGAAGACCGTTCGAGTGAACATAAATGGAGTCCACAGGTATGCCACACCATTACTAAGAGTACAGACCATGCCCACTTTGTCCGCCTCACCAACGGCAGTGCTTGCTAATCTAAGTAGTACAGAAAAACACCTCCTCCGCAATCCAGCTCATGCCACAGCATACAACTCAGAGATCCAGAAACTCGAGCAGGCAGAGTACGCCACGAAAATAAGCCAAGAAGAGTGTGAGTCATCCAACGAGTCCTGGTTCATACCACATCACATGGTGACTCACAACCAGAAGAACAGAATTGTGTTCAATTGTTCCTTCACCTATCAAGGAAATAATTTGAATATACTGCTCCTGCCTGGTCCCAATTTAAGTTCCTCCCTGCTCGGTGTCCTGCTGCGATTCAGAGAACATTCAACAGCCATCAGTAGTGACATTAAAGGTATGTTTCATCAGGTGAGGTTACTCCCTGAAGACAGACCACTCTTACGGTTCTTGTGGCGTAATATGCAGAGAGACAGTCCGTTCAGTGTGTACTAGAGGGTGACACAGGAGTGAATTCTCAAACCTCTCCCGTCCCACTCCCACAAAAATTAATCTCTTCCCGACCCAATCCCACGAAAAAACTGGGGGAAAATCCCGTCCTGTCCACTCTCGGAAGAATGACTCCCATTCCCTCCCACTCCCGTGTTGTTGTTTTTTTTTCCGCCGAAATCTGTCAGTTACAGTAAAAATATAGTACAGATCACAGCATGCCCACCTTATTAGTTGAATAAAAACCCAAAATGTAGTTTTTTGTTATTATATTGAACTGAAAGCCATCTTATGCACAGTGTTGCACAGATTAAATTTCATGTAAATCATCCATGCTAACACACGCGTCTTCTATTGTGTTTTTTTTTTTTTTATATATATACATTTCACTCTATATGTAACGGATGTATGCCAGTAAGGGCTGTGTGTAAACCTCACTCGCCTGACCTCAAAAAGAGGCGCTCTACCGGCTGTAACCTTTGGCGTTCCTTGTTAGAGCGCCCGCCTCCCGCGCCGGAATAGCGAAATGGAGCCACAGGAGCCCGCTCTGGGACTGCGCTGGAGATGTCGCACAGACACATTGACATACAAGTCCCATCTACAGGAAGCAAGCCCTCCTACCATGAGGAATATCTACAGGGTGTTGGCCAGCCAATATGACCCACTTGGGTTCATCACTCCCTTCACGACCAGGGCCAAGCTTCTTGTTCAGTTGTTGTGGAGCAATAAGAGAGGATGGGATGACCCACTGCTCCCTAGTGGTATTCTTGAAGCTTAGAAAGCTTGGGAGAGTGAACTACAATACTTGGAGAAACTCTGTCTACCGCGATGCTATGTAAGCTTTGAACTAGATCACCCTGGCTGCACCAAAGAAGTCCACATTTTCTGCGACGCATCAGAGCGGGCCTACGGGTGTGTTGGATATCTGCGTACTGAGGATCCAAGTGGCCATGTCGAGGTGGCATTCATGACTGCCAGATCACGAGTAGCCCCCAAGAAACAGCTTTCAATTCCCCGCCTGGAGCTGTGCACTGCCCTTACAGGCGCTCAACTCGCACAAGTGCTGCGGAGAGAACTTACCATAAGCATTGCTCATATTATCCTGTGGACCGACTCAACTACTGTCCTGAACTGGATTCAATCAGATTCCTGTCGCTTCAAAGTATTTGTAGGGACGCGAGTTGCTGAAATACAGGAGCTGACTGATAACCAAGACTGGCGTTATGTTGACTCCTCGAACAACCCTGCCGATGACATCACAAGGGGAAAGACACTGTCAGAGCTAACAGGTGAAAATCGATGGACCAAAGGACCTTCGTTCCTGTGGCTGTCACCTGAGCATTGGCCGACTACCCCAACAATCCCCAGAAGAGTCAGAAGAACTACGCAAACCGGTCTCTTGCCTCAACACTGTCACCAGCCCCTCGCCTCCTGACCCTAAAGAATTCCACTGCTTCACAAACCTAGTAAAGGCCACCACAGAGTACCTACACAATGCAACCTCATCTGACTCACTAGGGCCCCCAGCCGAAACTTATCAGAAAGCCGAGACAGAGATGCTCAAAGAGAGAGCTTTCCCGAGGAAACTCACTGTCTTGCCACCGGTAAACCAGTACCACCATCGAGCCGTCTAGCTCTACTGGCACCTGAACTCGAGAAAGATGCACACATCATCCATGTTGGTGGCAGACTACGTAGATGTAACGAGCTGGAACCAGAAATAATTCACCCGATTGTTCTGGATCCAAAGCACCTCGTGACTAGAATGCTCATTCGACATGTAGACAGTAACCTGAAGCACCCTGGGTCTGAGCGACTTTTTGGAGAAATGCGGCGTAAATACTGGATACTCCGTGGTCGCGAAGCTATTCGGAAGGAACAACGTGCCTGTCAAGAATGTCAGAGATGGAGAGCTCAACCGATCCTTCCTCGAATGGCAGATCTACCCCTGCCCGACTTCGCTTGCAGTGTCCAGCGCTCTTCTCTACTGGAGTGGACTGCTTTGGGCCCTTCCTAGTTAAAATAGGACGCCGCAATGAAAAGAGATGGGGGATCCTATTCAAATGCTTAACTACCAGAGCAGTGCACATCGAGATCTTGACCAGTCTAGATGCAGACTCCTTCCTAATGGCCCTAAGAAGGTTCATTGCTCGCAGAGGCAAGCCTGCGGAGCTGTTATCTGACCAAGGGACGAATTTCAAAGGAGGTGAGCGGGAACTCCATGACGCCTTCAAAGCCATGCACTCTTCATTACAGACTTGCCTGGCAGAGCATCAGATTAAGTTCGTATTCAACCCTCCCTGTGCACCGCACTTTGGAGGCACCTGGGAAAGGGAAATCCGCTCCATAAAGACAGCCTTAAATGCCACCCTCAATGCCCAGACTGTGACTGAGGAGATGCTCAACACCATCCTCTTTGAGATTGAGGGAATCTTGAATTCGAAGCCTTTAGGTTACGTCTCCTCTGATCTGGCTGACCCAGACCCCATTACCCCAAACCTTCTCTTGATGGGGTGGCTGGACCCTTCACTGCCACAAACTATTTACCATGATTCCAATTTACTTAGTCGGAGGCGCTGGAGAGCCTATCAAGTCCTTGCAGATAGATTCTGGTCACAATTCCTCAAGAACTACTTGCCTGCTTTGCAAATCCGGGAGAATACGTACAGCAGAATTTACAGTGAAGGATCGGGCATACATCAGACCAGTCAGCCGACTGGTCCGCCTCCCCTCTACCACAGATGATGAGGACAAAGTATTACCCCAATAACTGCAAATTTGTAGAACAAATTTGGGGGCGGCTTTTGGAAAGAAAAGTGTGGATCAGTCCAGCAGGGGGCGTTAATAGATTGTTCATCACCAATACCTGCCTGAAGTATTATGTGCGTATGCGGAAGTAGACCTAGTTTGCAATGGAACAACAAGCAGAAGGACACTAGCTCTTTAGTGTTGTTTAGGTAGATAATCTTGCTATGGTGACTTTGTGCGTGCAGACAAATTGTAAGTATTATCATATATTTGTGAGAATGAGTAACTTTATTGTAAATTCAGCCGTTTACTGTTTACCGCCGGATGACGGAATGACTAAGAACTTGTTTTCTGTCAGCTGCGACGCATACACTTAACGCAAGCCTTTGTATCTCGCATTTTAATTGTTGCTGAGTAAATGTAACTTTGTCTTTTGCTTTATGAGAAGGACTTGTAACTATCATTGTTACTGTCGCCGTTTAAGTTATTTATACATTGTGCTCTTTAGATATTATTTCCAGATAGTTTTCTGTTTATAGTAATGCCAACTATAATATGTCTTCTTTATAAGATGGTGTAATGATCATTTATTGTAATTTACGATTGATTAATGTTTGTTGTGATTATACAAAGAAATCTGCTATTTGTTGTTATTTCTTTAGGTAGAACCACACCCACACCACCTTACATCTCTATCCACCTGTAACTTTAAAGAAGCAGCTGGAATAAAGAGAATTGTAAATGGATAACAAAGACTTGTGCATTCTAACAGATGCCCCAGTGATCACAATTCCAAACTAGCACAATATATCATATAATATACCAGGGTTAACTTTTGTCCTTTCACATTTCAGTTTAGTTTTTTAACGAGTTACTGACAAATGTACTGTTTTGTTTCAGAGTTGATTGAAGACAATGAGGAGAAAGAAGAATTGAATGAAGTTGAGGAGAAAAATCTTGTCAAAAGTGAAGAAAAACCCAAAGAGAAAGATTTAAAGAAAAGAAAAAACAAATCTTTCACCTGCACTCAGTGCGGAACGAATTTCACATACAAATGTCTTCTTGAGCGACACATGAGAGTTCATACTGGAGAGAAACCATTCACTTGTGATCAGTGCGGGAAGAGTTTCTCACAATCATCACACCTTAAACATCACATGAACATCCACACTGGAGAGAAACCGTTCACATGTGATCAGTGCGGGAAGAGTTTCTCACAATCATCAAACCTTAAGGTACACATGAACATCCACACTAGAGAGAAACTGCACACATGTGATCAATGCGGCAAAACATTTTTGTGTGCTTCAAACCTGAAGAATCACCAGAGAGTTCATACAAAGGAGAAACCACATTCATGTCTTTTGTGTGGAAAGAGTTTTTCACGTCTAGAATATTTAAGAGAACATCAGAAAATACATACTGCTGTGAGAGAGTACATGTGCTTTGAGTGTGAAAAGACTTTTACTACAGCAAAGCGTTTAAAAAAGCATGAGAGGATCCACACTGGAGAGAAACCTTACAAGTGTTCACACTGTGACAAGAGATTCAGTCAGTCATCACATCTGAAAAAACATGAGAATATCCACACTGGAGAGAAACCGTATCACTGCACTGCATGTGGGAAGCATTTCAATCATTCATCTGCTCTAAACAAACATACAAAAAAATATCACAGTAAGTAGATCATCTTCAGATCCAGCACTTTTAGGCCTGATGCTGCATTGTCATCAAATGTGACACAATAATGCATCAAGCAATAAAATATAATCTGGATAAATCTGTCATTACAAGTGACATGACAAAGAAACATTATCTAAAGTTTTCACCGTGAATAAAGTCCATCTTCAAAACCTGCAGATTCAGATCAACTCAAAGATGGAGTTCCTCCCCAAAGAACAATGTTTTATTCTTGTGTATCGTTTTGCTTCATGATATAAATTATATCATTGTAATTTCTTAGGGGTTACATATTATGTTCAATATGTTTAATAAGCAGGATTGTAAGAATAGTAACACCAATGAAAGCTTACAGATACTAGGGGTGTAAATCGAATGGTTTGTCACGATATGATATCGATCCTGCCTTCGCGCAGTCCTTATATCGAGTCCTGATACGGGAGATTGAATGAGAACGCACGCGTTGACTGTAATACATAGACGGACATTATGTAAAAATGTGGACAGTGTCAAAATAAAGGTGCCTTTTTACAGATATCGATATTTTACGCGTGGCATCGATGCATCGTATCGTCATACATTTGTATCGATAAATCGATCCATATAGATGAATCGTTACACCCCTGGTATATTCCCATGTGAAACACGTGTATATTCCCATGTGAAACCGATGAGATAACATGTGAAATATATGTGTGACACATGTGAAACACGTGTATAGTCCCATGTGAATCCGATGAGATAACATGTGAAATGCATGTAGAATGAGATCACATGTGAAACACGTGTATATTCCCATGTGAAACCGATGAGATAACATGTGAAATGCATGTAAAATGAGATCACATGTGAAACACGTTTATATTCCCATGTGAAACCGATGAGATAACATGTGGAATACATGTAAATTCCCATGTGAAACACGTGTATATTCCCATGTGAATCCGATGAGATAACATGTGGAATACATGTAAATTCCCATGTGATCGCATGTGAAACGTGTATATTTCCATGTGATACCGATGAGATAGCATGTGAAATGCATGTAAAATGAGATCACATGTGAAACACGTGTATATTCCCATGTGAATCCGATGAGATAACATGTGGAATACATGTAAATTCCCATGTGATCACATGTGAAACACGTGTATATTCCCATGTGAATCCGATGAGATAACATGTGAAATGCATGTAAAATGAAATCACATGTGAAACACATGTATATTCCCATGTGAATCCGACGAGATAACGTGAAATGCATGTAAAATGAGATCACATGTGAAACACGTGTATATTCCCATGTGAATCCGATGAGATAACATGTGAAATGCATGTAAAATGAGATCACATGTGAAACGTGTATATTACCATGTGAAACCGATGAGATAACATGTGAAATGCATGTGTGGTCACATGTGAAACCGATGATATAACGTGAAATGCATGTGTGATCACATGTGAAACCGATGAGATAACATGTGAAATGCATGTGTGATCACATGTGAAACTTGTGAATCCCATGTGAAACGTATATTATAAACCTGTTTGTGTTGCAATGTGATGTGAAATGACTTTAAAAACTCTAGTCAATATTTAACTCATGCACAGTATACACTCAAAACATATTGAATCATGTTAAAGACCTCAATTTTATAGTAAAATTCCATTATGTTTTATTACGCAATCCTTATACACTATTCATATTATGAAGAATTTAAAAATAATAACTACAGTCTAAAGCATTTATATTAATCTTAAAAAGTTTTAAGTTCAAAAATAAAAATTCTGTCATTAATTACTCACCCTTATGTTGTTCCAAATCTGTAAGATCTTCTTTCATGTTCGGAACACAAATTAAGATATTTTTGAACATTTCAGTTGCATTGCTGTCTATGCAGGGCCAGAAAGCTCTCGGATTTCATCAAAACATTTCTTATTTTGTGTGCCAAAGATGAAAGAAAATCTTACAGATTTGGAACAACATGAGGGTGAGTAATTAATGACATAATTTTAATTTTCTCTATAATAACTGGGAATGTGCCATTTCAGATTTTTTTATAAATAAAAAATAAAAATAAAAAAGTTACTCAATCACAGTTTCCATGGCATTAAGTTCATAGAACCTGAAAGTACACCGAGAGGCGCCATTAAGTACAATTAACACAATATTTATGCATTTTTTGTAACTGTGTTGTATTTAGACCTATAACAACTTGAGTCATATTTCCATGATGACATGAGATTTTCACAGGTTGGTAATTCAATTTTTATCGTCTGTAAAGAGGGCCACGGCATCATCTGGTCTGGTGTAGAGGACTGTGTTTATGAGAATATATTTGCTCAACATTTCACTTCAACAACATTTCAATAACTTGATTTGTTGTTCTGACGGGCAGAAAACAAAAGATATATTCACCTCTATTTTCTAGGAGCCATGAGTCGCATGCAACTTAATTTTAGTTTTTTGGTGAGCTGTCTCTTTCAAAAAAAATTGCACAATAGTTTGAACAAAACAACACAGATATAGTAACACAGATGTTACATACAGATGTACAGTATGAGTAAAAACACTGTTGTATTTGGATACAAAATAGAGTTGTCCTGTCAGTTATTCAAGGAGACTCACCGTGCAGGTTCTGAAAAAGCCAAACACACAGGAAGAACAGTGTAATGGCCGGTGTGTAATTCCTATAAAACAAACACAATTGAAGAGTATACTGTTGACGGTGAATTTACCTAAATTATATATATATATATATATATATATATATACAAACATCAAGCAAAGCTGAAACGGCACCTCGCTCGCAAACCTCTCTCATTTGGCAAGAATCCAGATGTTTCCATTTTTGCCATATTTGTATTATTTGATTGTTAAACTATTACTTATTATGAAGCCTAAACATGGCTTTATACTTCACTCATGTTCCAATAGGCTATTAATGTAAAATCCTTCACATGCATAACAAGTTTTGTTTGGGCAATGCACGCTGCTTTCACAGCGGACCTTTTAAAATAAACGGTGTAACTTTTATATTCGGTTGACTGCATTTTAGTTTGATGATGAATAGCTGAAATGTCAAGCAATGCTAGAACTAATGTTGTTTGTGTGCGCGTGAGGCGCTAAGGTGATCAGATGGATTAAACAAATAAAGATAATAAGAAAATAAATAAAATGCATTAAGAGTGTCACAAAACAAGCGTATACTTGTTGCAGTGTTTTTTTTATTTTGTGCATCTGTTAATTATATTCTAGCCTATTATATACTTTGTGTGGTCCTATTTATTTTATTCCTTTTATAGACTTAATTTAAGTTTTTCTCTGTTAAGCGCTGCAGGTGTGTGATGCAACGATGTGTGAATCCTCATGATCTGTTGTTTACGCTGCTATTTGCGCATTTAAAGCTAAAGCCCTGAAAACAAAAACAAGACATTTTAATCTTACTGGTCAGTGATCGATAAATTAGCTTCGGTTGACGGTCAGGAAAATAACATAAATGAACAAAATGCAATTCTACAATTCTCCACCAGATGTATTTTATGCTGCGCGCAAGTCCAGGGGCCTCATTTATAACCTTTGCGTACGCACAAAACCTGCCCTGAAAGAGGCGTACGCCCCTTCCTACGCAATAGGTGGGATTTATAAAAACAAACTTGACGGGAAAATTTGTGCACCTGCAGCTCTGACCCATGCGTACAAACTATTTTTCCAGGAGTGAGAAAATTAATGAAGTAAACAACAATTTTAAATTCTGTTTTCATGTCGATATACACATTTACATTAAATGTTCCACTCTCATAATGTAAATAAGCACTGACATTACATAAAGTCATTATACAGAAGTTAAACAAAACTTAGGCTATATGAATTTAGACATATTTGTAGTGGATGCACTTCATCCCCTTTCCTGTGGCACGCTACTGTATGTTTTAATTACAGCGAGGAGTGCTATAGGTGCACAATAATTCTTCTTTAAACTGCAGATCTCATGTTTTGAGAAAATATTTTTAGCGAGAACCAAGATCAGTGATGCGCACTTACTTCGATATTATGGTGGACACTGCTGGATACTCGGTTGTTGAATGGTCCATTGTCCAGTTTGAATAGGTCCAATGATAACTTACTCAATAACTTACTGTAAAACCTCAGCTGCACGGAGGTGTTAATGTCATGCGAAGACATCTCCACAACATTATGAAACACACCACTGTATCTGAAGGATGCTATTGGAAGTAAAAGGTAAGATTTGCATGCTTCATTTTTAAAATATGTCAGTGATGCACTGAGTCATACAATTGTATTTACACTGCAATAAATAAACACCTATCTGTTTCCACTGAATAGCCAGTGTAAAAGAATGAGATCAACTTAATTCTTTATAACTTTTCAACTTTATTCTAAACTTTATTTTAAACAGTTTTTTTATTAATATTTTGATATATTTATTCTAAAACATAAGGATATTGTATGGCTTTTAGCAACAACAACAACAAATTATAATAATACAATAGTTTTTGGCACAAATGGCATTTACATCTCATATTTCTTTAATGCATATTAATCATCCCTATTAATAATATTAATAATTCATATCCATATCATGTGACGCCATGTTTAACACTGGTACTAGTATCTTTGACAGTGTTAAACATGGTGTCACATGGATGGGAATATGTATGGAAATG